>JAIWWG010000027.1:0-357211 GCA_025435555.1 Chytriomyces cf. hyalinus JEL632 | reverse complement strand
CAACTCAAGGGCGCAAACAAAGCATGCAGAAACTTACAGCATTTATTACATACCATGTGTATTTTGAAGGTTTTACAAACAAATAAATAAAGCAAATGCTATGCTCCCCAATCCAACATATTAAATTGTGGGTCCTGTCTGTGGGTGGCAGATTCAACAGCCTCTAACAGCAAATCATCCTCAAACATATTCAATGACATATCTCTCATCTCTTGGCTTTGATCAGCAGACTTATCAACAGTCTCTAATCCAATCATGTGCTGGCTTTTGTCTTAAAATGGTGTTAGTGATAACCCTGAGGGGTGAGAAGCAGTGCCACTCACCAAAAATTGAGTCAATCACATCAGCTGCCTTATTTAAAACACGTCCTGGGGTATCCAATGATTCTCTAACAGGAATGCTATTTCGTAATGAGCTCCTGAGGCGAGCAATACCTGCATCATACTATTTACATCAGTGGCCATCAAACAATGCAAAAAAGCTGCTGCTGCACACCTGCATTGCGCTCTGCATATGTCACATAAAGTTCATTGATGGCCGATGAAACTTCATTTATATTGTGGATCTCAAAAAGCTCCATGAAGTGCTGCACAATTTGAAAACTGGGGTTGTGCATTGACAGTTCCTGTGTAATTTTTAACATGATTTTCATGCCCAAAGCCAAGTGCATGGTGACTTACTTGGGCAGAAGTTCCAAAACCATGTTTGATTTGCTGACGGATTGTTTCCAAGCAGTCTTGTAGACTTCCGGGCTTTTCAATGATGCATAATAACTTGTGTACAGAGGTAACAAACATCTGCAAGCGCTGCACATTTGTGGGTTCATCTCCACCATCCGCGTGTACGCCTTGCTTAATTGAACCAATGGCATCCATGCATCGCTTAAAACTCTGATAACCTTTTTCAACCCTGAGCATGCCATGCACATTGTCTGCAAATTCCTCAAGAGATCGCAACTTCTCCATCACATCTGCTGGATTATCGCTTTGCCTTGAAAATGCCCCATCCGCCCTGAAAGATCTCACCATCTCCAAAGCTTCTTGCAAGCCCGATACACCTTCATCAAGTCCGATGATATCAAAAATCTCCCATTTGAACCGCCTCAACACATCCAACTCCTTGTAATCAGAGGCACTCTTGTCTCCGGAAATTCCGTTTTCCCTTCGTTCCTTCAGCCTGTTCAATACCTCCCGACAACCTCCTAGACTTCCGCTCCCTTCTTGGACACACAGCATGCGATGGATTTCTCGACGAAAGTCTCGAAGAGATTCAACGTCATCTGACCCACACGCCCATAGTTCTATCACGCGAATCATTTCATCAAGCTTGGCAACCCTCCGCTCGAACGGCTGTGATTTAGCCGTAGAATGCTGAGATGATGCGTCAATCTCAAAGAGCCTTGTATAGTGTGTATTGACAAGGTTTGCAATGGCTGAAACAAAGGATTGCAATTGGGGAAGCAGACGCAAAGTCGAATCAATTGCTGCAAGTCCTGGAAGTAGCGAGGGGACATCGGGTATTGCCAAATGAATGCAAACGTTCTGTTGATGGAGAATGGCTGAGAAGCAATTTCAAAAAATTTGCACTTTGAACTGAACCTTAAGCAATGCGCGACACTCTTCCAAGTTCATTGCATCAATTTGGTACAACTTCATTTTCCATGACTTTTTATCCCTTCGAATCAATTCCCGTGTACTCAGCCCAGATGCTGACGTCAAATCAAATCATGAGCTTTTGTCAATTATCAACAGCGCTGATGGACTCACTTATATCTGACCGGGCTTGCTCTACCCAACCCGGCCGTTTAGTTTCCAAAAGCTGCAGCTTCAAGATTTCGCCCTGCTGAGTTGCTTGCAGTAAATCACGTTGGGTTTTCGACAGTCTTTGTTCCAGTTCCTGATTTTTTACAACAGCAAAAAAAAAATTTAAGATTTGAAGCAACTTTAGACCATCTGGATTTACCCGAATTTGTTCCTCTTGGAGCTTCTGAAGCTGGTGCTTTTTAGAAACATCAACTGAAATTTGCTCCGTTTCACCGTCAGCATTTTGCCTGGTGAAATGACGCTTTGGAAGCCCATTATTCTCAAGCGCCTGAATTTCCCGGTCTAAATCAATTGCTTTCGGGAAATATGAGCCTGTCGTATCATTCATGGCTGACTGCGATCCTGCAGTGGGGTTGGAACCAGGTGCTCTGCTTCTGCATCATGGAAACCAAGTTCAGTCAACTGAGCGTGAAATGAAGAACCGTTTACAAACCTGAGTTCAGTGATTTTCTCGTTCAAATCAGCCAGCTTCGCTTCGTATACTTCAATTACTTCCAAAGTCAGTCTGTCCATCCCACTTTTGGTTGGGTCTGTGCGAAACCGGTTCACTCTTTCAGCCATTTGAGCAAATGTTTGTTCATTCTGCCGACGAGTCTTTTCAGTCTGGTAAGGTGCTTAGTTTTGATTCAAGAATCGCAACAAGTTCGCACCTTCGATTTAAGTTGCTCCAGGTCTTCTTCGGCGCGCTGACGCTCCATCTCTCTGTCAGCAATGCGCCTTTTCAAAGAATGATTCAGGGACCGTGTATCTTCCAGGTCATGGCGCGATTCAACCAGCTCACTCCGAAGGGTCGACATTTGGGCAGTCAGAGCATCCAGTGATTGCTAGAAAACCAACAAGTTTAGTTTTTTCGCCAAGGCAGAAGAATCTGCAGCTGTTACCTGCTGCTCTTGAATTATATTCCAATCCCGATTCTCCCCATCATTCCTTCCCATTTCCAGATCAGCGACACGATCTTCTAGAATTTTGCGCGCCTCCAAATTCTCCAACACGCGGTCAGATAGGTCCTGCACATCATCTGCCCGGCGTGAGATGTCGTCCAAAAGTGCGTTTAAGATTTTCGCCAGGTGAAATCTCTGAATTCCTGCCCCTTCAGGCCCACCGCTGGACGAAGACATTCCTTTCAAGGATGGATGAAGCGAGGGAAGTCCCATGCGATCAAGGCGGGAGGATATCTGTTCCAGCTCCCGTATTTCATCTGTCGCCTGAGTAGATGTGTGAATATTGATCGAAAAAACAGGTAAAGGGACAAGCCCAGTTGCAACATACCTCCACGCCACGATGTCCGGATATCCACTCTTGAACTCTCGTTTCCGAAGCCATTGGCCGCGCATTTTCAATCCATTCTGTATCGCTCTTGCCGGGTCTGCCTTTATGGGTTGCACCGGGTTCTACATCCGTAGCATTCAATCCAAAAGGAGCGCCAGCACTCCCCGCACGAGTACCCAACAAAGAATCAGGCCCTTCATAGTCTTTGTAAATTTTCAGCAAGCTCTCATCCATGTCTAAATCCTCTCCAACAACCTGCCCTTCCTCGACCCATTTGCGCCCATCACCATGAAGCACCCGAGAAAGAGCTCGTTGATCATCACTGCCAGTTTCTCTGCCTTTAACATCGTTTGCCGCATCAAGTTCTTCTCTCTTGTACCGAGACTCGGGGGTTTTCTCGTCGCGCGTCGGAGTGGCTTGTACGGCAGGGATTCGACGGTCATTGATTCGATTCGATCTACTACTTTCGTATTCACTTTTGCTGAAAGTGTGACTGCGAGAGTCGTTTTGAGTGGTTGCAGAGGCCGTGTGGTTCAAGAAACGCGTGGTTGCATTGTCGCTCGTTTGACTTTCGCCTTGGAACGCAAGTTTGCTCAAATACGCGGATGAAGCGGAGAAATGAGGCTTCGGATGAGTTGTTGCAATGGAGGGTTGTGAACGGTATTTTGGTGCTGAATTGGAAAAAAAAAGCGCATGCCAGCCTATCAATATGGGTCTTTTAAAGAAGTTAATGCTGCCGTTTTTACCTTCTTTATCAGTTTTAGGAGGTTGAGAAGAAGCGCTCTGGATGTTTTGGCGCTTGGACGGGGCTAAATACGCATTCGTGCCGGCGCTTGCCGCAGACATTTTTTGTGGCAGATCATTTATGGCACCCGCAGACTTTAAGGGCGCGGTAGAATCCAAGCGATCACCCTTTCTGCTCGCTTTTGGAAAAGACGCGACTTCGGACATATCGCGGATGGGTGAAATTGCGGGCTCCAACGGCGAATTTTTGTGATCTTTTTTATCGTTTGGTGTGGACGTCAATGTGATGGACTTTGCATTCAAGTTGATGGAATCGAGCGATTTGGCATGGTTGTAGTCTATGTTGTTATTCGGTTGAAGTAAGGCCGTTGCTGTGGAAAGAGGCGATACAGAACGCGATATGTTCCCAATATTCATATTTCGGTGTGAATGGGAATAGATGCGTGAATGCGCTGAGGAGAGGGTCCCTGCGAACAATTGTTAGGCACCACCCAAATAAAAGCAAAAACAGGCACTGACCCCCGTATGAACTGCTCTCATCTTCTAGTTCACGCCGAAGTCGATGCAGATCAACCACATTCTCAACACCAGATCCGTCAAGGAGGTAACTCACAAACTCGGACAAATCGCGCTCTGCGAAGGACGCACTGTTATAGGCAAAGGCTCACAGTCGCCGGAGAAGAACCATACTCACGAGATGCCGATCCAGCTCCGGATATGCTCGTACCGCTTTTGCTTGGGGTTGTCATTCCTTTGGCGTATGAAAACAGATATTCTCCAATCTTTATTTACTTCGAGTCTGAAAACGCATAAATTAAAATGTTGGGAAACACAAACGAACAACGTGCACTTCACGAACTTGCTGAAATATTCAAGAACCACGAAAGTAATGGACCACAGACCATCGCTTCGTCATTTTTTGAGAAGTTCAGCGGGGATATTCCACTTTGAGAATTTGTTTTCTTCCTTTTTTGGCGCTGGGGCGTCTGGTTTCTTCATCGGGGGAAGCACGTTTTTGAGCATGCCCACGTACAGTATGTAGGAACCCTGTTGAACTAATCAGTGATATGGACGTGGAGCCTTCAAAGTTGTCCTGACTCACATTGCAGTAAGGGATAATCAGCCACAAAACAAACAGCATTTTGAGAAAGTAATAGAATGGAAACAGTGTAAGTACAGCCTTTGGGTCGTTGTTTGGAGCAAAAAAAAATGGTGTTGGTTCACGTAAGAGACGGCCAAAAATATTGGAGAAGTCATCCTTACATCAATTGCGTATTCCATGAGAGTCATCAGTGCAGTAATAACCCAGTAGGCAAGCCTATTTGGGCGTGGGCAGTTTAAGAAATTCGTTGTTGACCCAGATGAACAAGAACTCTTCAACCCCCCCCCCCCCCCCCCCCCCCCGCTCCCAATGAGTGTCGAAGAAATCAATAATTTGAACGTTACCAGGTCTGAACGTCTTCCTTTTTGCAAGATTCCGCAGCTCGCAAACTTTTTACAACAGGCCATCCCACCGATAAAGCAAAGGTTAAGAAGCCTCCGTAAAAATTGCACGCGACGAGAATAACATATATAAGTGCGACGACAAGATAGATAAGAACGTGCAAATGCCCGAGCTTGGTCAAATGCGCAAGCTCCATAATCACGGGCGCCTTGGAGAGATTCTTTTCAAACTGCAGATAACACCGCAGTAACGCGGCGTTAGTTGTAAGAAATGTATCCATCTTGTAAGTTATGTCTCAATCACCTCCGTAAGAGCCTTCTTGACGTCGCCTGTAATTTTGGGGACTTCGCCCAAGAGCCCAGGGGCCTTTTTTGCAGCCGCCGCTGCTGCTGCTGTAGCAACTGCTGCTGCTGCAACGACTTCTTGTTTTGATTTCGGAGGAGCGCTCCATTTCGAATAGGCCGGAGGGACGACTGTTGTTGCGCCAAGCATGGGTAACAATTTATGGAAGTTAAATCTAAATGCTTTACCCCTCAACAAACAGTCAGTTGGTTCAGGATTTCCCTTTCGCCTTTACACGTTCAGGAACTCTTTATTGGAAGAGGTTTCATTTTCATTACTGGATTTGCCGTTAGATTTGCTTATGGAAGTTTTGCTTTTAACTTTTGTTTAAATTTAAATGCATGCGGTTTATAAACCCGTAACTAAACAGGAGTGTATATGTGTGTGTCTATCGGTGGTCCAGAGGCTGCGTTGACCTCAAAGATGTGGCTCCGTTGAATGTGCCTTCCAATATACGCCAACAAATCCTCACAAATATATTTACGTCTATATTTAGAGGCCAATTTGGACACAACAACCGATCATGAGCAGTCGCATGAACAGCAGCAGCTCAGCCGCCCATGGCCCCAAAACCAAACGAGTCGTCATCGTCGGTGGCGGCATTGCAGGACTTTCTCTCGCCGTCGCCCTGAAACGGCTCAACTCTCAGGCTCGACGCACCGGCGTTGTCTTTGAGGTGAAACCCCTTCGAACTGACTAGCAATCCCGGCTGTGTACTTGGCGACTCTTTGTCCCATCGCTCTCCACGCATCGGATATTTAATACCCCCACGTGTGCTAACTCATGTAATCAGGTGCTTGTTGTCGATGGTGCACCCAGTGCCGCCATTGCTGAAGACGGCGACCATTTACTCTTATGGCGCTGGGCAGTAGAAGCTCTGGTTACAGACTTGAAGATAGGGAAGGGGCTGTCCAGGGTCGGCGGGCCTATCCTGGCGTGCTCGGTAGGTCCCCTTATTTCGACCCCAATCTATTTGCATTCTCAGTTCTGTATGCTGGCTTCTTATACTTCATCCTGCTCGTTTCTTGTTATGATTTCCTGTTGACTAGTTCGTTCTTTAAATTGTTTACTTCTTCGTGCAGGCTCTTGATCCTCTCGACTTGGAAACTCCGCTGTCCGTATTTCCGCCGCCGCAGTCTCGTCTGTCTCCCACCACTTCCGGTGAACCACCGTCCACACTGCCTCCTCTCGTGTCTGTTCGCAAGTGTGACCTGGTTCGCATGCTCATGCTTGCTCTCGCCGATGACTCGGAAGCAAGTGCTTCAGCCACGGGCGACGAGTATCTCCCACATCCTGCGAATAATGGCGGTCTGATCGACGCGGTCCCTGGAGATGATGTTCATGCGGATCTAGCAGGTACGGCTGACACCACAATCCAGCTTTCTTGCTAACTACTTAAACGAATTGACACACAGAGGGTCGCTGGTTTGACAGACAGTCCTTTGCATCATTAATGGGTTCATCTTTCGCCCCTCAAGAACGCATCAAGCTGTACTACGTGCACCCAGGAACTGGAAAAGTAACTGTCGAATTTCGCTCAGGTCGCACTGAAGTTTGCGACCTCCTAGTCGGCGCGGATGGCGCAAATTCCACTGTCCGAAAGCTCATGTATTTGAACATCACCAAGCGTGTGCCGAATCCTAGCGCAGGCGCAACATCTCCATCCACGCAAACCCCAGCCTCATCCCATCCACGTCCTGTCGAATTCAGCGGTGCCTCCGTGTTTTCAGGAATTACACGTCTCCACGTCCCGCCTACGGATGCCCCAGACACCCTCGAAGGGTCGAACACTCCCATTGAAGACCTCCTCCGCAGCGATGTGCATGCCTTTGTTCCTGACGGACGCAGCGTGACAGTTCATGGACACAAAGGAGTGTGGTTCGGGTGCACAAACTTAGGTAACCATCTTCTTGGATGGCGGCTCGTTGTCCCGCAGGACGAAAAAGGTGCGATTGTGACGGCGTATACTGCTGCGAAGAATCGTGAGCTCATGAACGCAGCCATTAAAAGTAATCCAAAAAGTGGGTTGAACATTATGAGCATGGCTCCAAATGTCTTGGATCAGGGCATACAAAAAAATTTGGGAAAATTGAGCACCGATGAAACGAGTGCGGAGGACAAGTGGAACTCGTCTTCGTCGGCGAACGTAAGAAAGCCTGGAAAACTGCGCATGGCAGACACCACACCGAACACTGACGACGGTGCAGAGGAATACCTTGAAAACGATGATGAGAATGTAGCTGGAGAAGGAACTTCGTCGCCGCTGGAAGTTGATGATGAGGAAGAGCGACCCAAACGAGGTCGTGGTAACCGCGGGGCTGGGCGAAGTATGGATTTGAGTCAGCTTCAAAATGCGTTGAAGCAAAATCCGCTGAATCTCGGAGCGCAGCCTCCGCGCATGATGAGCATGGGAGAATTGGAAAGTTCGAGAGCAAGCTCAAGAGCTACTTTCGTGCCAAGCAGTCTGTTTGCCGCCCCTGACCCGTTGACTGGTCAAGAAGTTAGAGGCCTTGCGTTAAAGTACGCTGAACCCGAAAACTTTCCAGTGAGCGCGCGTGTTTGATTTTTTAAAATGACTTTCCTGTTAACCTGGTTCCCTTTCTGCAGCATCCTATCTATGCCATCATTGCCCGCACAGATCCTACTCTCACCACCATTCAAGACACGCTTGATCTTGCCGATAACCCTCTGGACACGTTCACATTCCCCAACCCATTCGGTCAATCCGCTCCACTTCCACCAAGTGTCCATCCAGGGCGTGTCATGCTCATTGGTGATGCGGCTCACCCAATCACTATGAATGCGAACGGCAGTCTTGGCGCAGGCCTGGCGATCACAGACGCAGTCTATCTTGCCAAACTCCTCGCCAAATATCTGGACCCGCGTTGGGTCGACACTCGCGACGACATTGACAGCCTTCTTACGCCAGATGGAACTCTTTCTGACGGCTTTGACTCGTTTATGCATGGCGCTATGACATCTGGAGCCGGGACTGGACAAGGCAGCATGGACGATGACGACGACGACGACCAGGACCCTCACATAAAGCATGAACGCACCGCATTTGAGCGGCTTGCGTCTGAATTTGATGCGGACCGAGTTGGCCTTGCGGCGAGCGTAATGAAAGATGCACGTGCACAGAGTGGCCGTTTCAACAACGGTGTCCGAATGGTGATGAACAACAGTTATGTCCAGGGACTTTGGAAGTTTGGCAAAGGACTCGTGAGTAAAGATGACGGCGGTGTCGCTGATTACGTATCTGTCATGAAGAGGGGAAGTGTTAAGAAGGGACTTCCAGCTTTGTCGTGATGAAAATCCATCGCCTGTGTTTAGTGCATTGTGTATGTGTGCGTATGCGTTTTTTGTTTGTTTTTGTACTTTTCTTGTCCCGGTTCTTTTGACTCGTTCAAGACTCTGTAGTTTTGTGATTTCCTTACTTATCCTCCCGCTATCTTCCGTCACTCACTCTTGTCCCTTGTTGCCTCGTTGTTATTTTTTTTTGAACCGGCTGAGTTGCTCTTTATCCTTTTCGCCACATTGTTTTTTTTGATTTGTTTGCGGTGTTTTTGCCAATAGAAGTCTCCGACCGTGCTATTCTCATGTGCATTATTGTTAGAAAGGAAAAAAAAAGAACAAAATCAGGCGCTCAGGTATGCTGCCCCAAGCAACTCCCACGCACTCCACTTACCATGTGTTGCCACTCAGTCTCCCTTAAATGCGCACATATCTCCCTCCCCCCTTATGCTGTGCAACCTGTACTAAAAATGCCTTGCACCGGCCGATTTGAATCCCCAAAAAAAAAAAAAAAAAATCGAACAGAAACATGTCCTCCTCAAGAAGCAACGAAAGCCGCGTTATTTCCGCCAACATCGACCTCGTCTGGTCGAAAGTCCGCAGCGTAAGAAAAGACTCTACTGCGCTGTTGCTCTTCCTTGTCGTGAAAACGAAGCGTCCTAATCAGTTCCCCACACTCAAACACACGCCGAATACTTGACTTTCTTGCGTACTAAAAATACCTCTTTCGTAACTGCAGGTCACTTTTGACTTCTGGCCGGCCGTTCAGAAGGTGGACGTTGAAGGATCCGTTGACGCGGTCGGATCGATCCGCACCATTTACTTCAAGGACGGATCTGTGCAGAAGTACCAAATCCGCGAGTTGAGCGGTGAGTAATAGAGAGATCGCACTCTAGATCCCGTTGCTTTGATCATTGTATCCGCCGTCTCTTCACCATTACTTGCTGCTTGGCTCCCACCTTTTAAATCAATTACATGCGTTCGCTGACTCTTTGCGCATCTCCAAATTTCAGACTTGGAGCACTTTGTGACATACGAAGTCATTGAGTCGAGCGTCCCAACCCTCGTTCTTGCTGCGTACCACACCATCCGTTTGAGAAAGGTTACTCACGACAACACCACCTTCGTTGACTTTTCCTCCGAGTTTGCGTCTGGCGAGAACACTGCGACCGTCGTTGAGGACTCCAAGTACAAGAAGATTGAGGCTTTGGAGGTAAGGAGTCTGTCATGCTTGTATTTAAGAGGCTGGAATAACGGATGTCTTTTAAGGGATTGAGCAAGGCACTTTAAACATATCTCTACGTCATCAGTCTGTGCAGTGGCGGGACCGTTTCCCGTTTTCTTGTTTCTGCGAAAGAATGAAATAAAAGGATTTGTAATTCGTCTAAATTCGGACAAGAAGAAAGACACCGAACCACACAGCAACATGCTGAATGAAGACGAGAAGGTCAGGAGAAGCAATCCCGACGACGTGAACTGACACACGTCCCGTAGACTGCCCTTGCAGCAACACGCGCAATGATGAAGAACCGATTCGCCTTTGCTGGGAGACGGCAGCCAGAAGGGAAAGAGCTGAACGACAGAGTTCCCGAGGTCCAAGAGCAGAACCACGACCTCGCGCCTACACCATCGCTTGGCGCCCAGCAGGTTCCTTTGCTTTATGCTGAGGTTGATACTGATGTGGATACGGATGTTCACGACACTGATTCTGGTGGAGTTGGCGGGGATGCACTTGTCTTTGCCCGCGTTGACGTGGGAGCTACAATTCAAAGACACGACGCTATTCACGCCAGCGATGATACTCAAGCTGATATTGCTCCGCCCAGCTTGGATTCGCACTTTGTCAAACCCCGTACGGAGTTTCGAATTGCCAGCCCAGTGGCTCATTCTATACATTCTCGGCGCCCTACCTCGCATGCGCCATCTCTGTCATGGGATGCAGAGCGAATTCCTACCGCCGATACCACGCACGATCTGGCTGCATGTATTTTGCACATCCCTTCATTGACGGAACATAATCGCCGACTGACTTTGTGCTCAAGATCTGGAAAGGTACCATAGAAAAGACATCAAAAAGGCCATATTCAATTCCCAACGTGCAAAAGAAGGGGTACTTGTTGTTATTCAGGGTTCAGCATGTTACTTCCTTCTGACTTTAAACCCCCTTCAATTCGGCACAGATGAGAACAAAATTCAGCAGCTACTCCTGCCTCATCACAATTGACCCTATGATATTGTTAGACTTTGATGGTAAGGCTCGTTTTGTCCGCCATCGTTTAACATTCTGAGTAATGCCAATTGTTAGCATCCATGTCGATAGTTCACTTCACTCCCGAAATGCAGTCCAATCTGGTTTCGGCATGTGTGACAGTCATGAACAAGTTGCTTGGTAGCCAGACAGTACCATCATCGCACAAATCACACACCTCGCGATTGACGCCAACATCAATTTTGGCTTTGGAGCCAGAGGACATTGTGCTGAACACACGCGTTGCTTACTTGCCGGCAATTCCAGAGTTTGTGTTTTCATTTTTTATTTTGGCTTTTGGATGTTGCGTTCAAACCATGCCATCTAAAATCATTGATCCTGAAACCATATAGTTTAGCTGTTTTTAGCATGAAAACGGAATTTTACGAAGATCAAACGAAACGGAAACGATCCAGAATGCGCGTTGTCGAAGGCGTTGTCACAGAAATTTCTCCTCCAGTATACTCAGTGTACAATGTTTTCTATCTCCCACGCTTGGTATTGCTTGATGAAGTATGCATTTAACGGGCAGATATCGGATGCGATATTTTTGTTCCAACATACGGTGCCACCACCCAAATCGAATGTAACTTTTTTCTATGTCCTTGCGCAAAAGTTAACAAACAAGTTACCGATTTTCTTGCCAAAAAGGACGGTGACTTTGAATGACGCGTCTTATAATGGCTGTTCCGGTATTGAAGCAGTCAAAAGAAATTCGAGGGGGGACATGATTCAAAGTCTGCAGGAGTTGAGTTTCTACAAGAAATGATGGACTTGATTTGTTGCCAGTCCAAACTTCTCTGATATGCCCGTTTGCAGGCAACGCGTAACTGACATCGATGCTTCCTGCGTGGATTGCGGAGAAGTTTTGAAGGAATCTATACCTGACAGAGTCTTTGTTTGTGAGTCCCTGTAAATTATCACAACTGACTCTGAGGTATGAAAATCACATGGATTATCAATTTCCTCCTCCATTTTTAGTGACACAAAAGATCCTGGTCAAATGCGAAGAACCAAGAGGTCGGAGCCTTTTCTCCAACGGTAACAGCTCTTTCACTGGATCTTTTCGTGTTCTGATCTTTCCATAAAATTCAAAGTCCTGACGGCTACATTGACGGATGAGCTCGTCAACATTGTTCAGATTGGAGATTCCATTCAACTCATGGGACAACATAGGCGTGAATCTTTGGACACTGCTGGATCGTTCCAAAACGCCGTCAAGCGACTTTCTTACGCCGCTTCAATGCACGTTTTCCAGGCGCGCAAATTGCTATGGGTTAGATTGCTTCTACTTTGCTACGTTGTCTTGCTGTTGAACCAGGAAATCGGTAGGGCGGAATTGCAAAGGGAATCCAAGCGAAATCGGATATTCCAGATTCGATTCGCGCCTTGCTGGCAGGTGTTCAGTGATCTGTTTTTGCCAAATCAGGCGCTATTTCTTATCGCTTATAATTTTCAGAAAACTTGAACTCGTTTGCATTCAGTCAGCGTCTTGTGGATTCTTTTTGTGGTTAGTTCCAGAATTCAATTTTTTACAACCTTATTGCGAAAAATAACAGCTAGTTAATCTATCAGCTGACTACTCTCCGATACATATGTGGCGAAAGCTGCGTCTGTCGCTTCTTTTGAGGTAAACCAAGTACACTCGTCAGCACGCGAAAAAATCTGACCCATCTCTCAGCCTTGCATCAACTGCACCATCGGGGCCAGAAATCACTTCGGCAACAAGCAACGACCAAGTGGAATCAGTAAGGCGGTCAATTCATGTTTTAATCGCGTCGGACGATGTGACACCGATGCAAAAACGTTTATTGCGGCACGCGGGAGGGTTCAAAAAACTTAGCGAATGGAATTCAATGAATGGGCCACCGTTTTTCACGCCTGTCAAGGAAGAAATTCTTAAAGGTATTTGTATTTCTTGTTTTCGCCACCATCAGTTAGTTTGAGCCATGGTTGATGCACACAGAATCGCCTGTAACTTTGGCCAAGGACGGTGTGTTCCTTATAGATTTAGATGGAGTCACCAAGCACGATATGAAAAGGCTTCTTGAGGGTATGATTTTTTCAAACTGCCACATTTTTGCTTACATGTTTTGTAGTGGTGGAAAATCCCGTCATAGAAACAAGTTTCGAAGAGTTTCCTGAGCCATTGCGATTCAATTCTAACATGATTCTATGGGCTACTTGTACATTGGATATGAAATCGAGTGGTAGCAAAAGCAATGCTGATCCTGTAGGATTAACTTTTCCACCATCTCCAAAGCAATTCCGTTGACTGAATGTCATTCTTTGCATTTGTAGAATGTTTTGAAGCCTATTGCGATGCCGCTGCTACCGTAGGATGACGCGTCCATTTTGAGGACGACAACCGACTTGTGATCATCGCTGTTACTTTTCATACAGGAAATTCGATGTATGCATCAACCTCAAATCTTCGTCCAAGGAGACACACGAACAATCGCTTGCAGAACATTTGCTCCTCGATTCTATGGGGATCAACTCGACCTTCATGAAGCCAGCTATAAGCAATTCCGATTTCGCCCAATTTCTGCAAGTTGTATCATTGATTCGAGTCGAGTAAAAGCCATCTTTATTCCATCACAATTCAAGAAAATTCAAGTCTCATCTAATGTTTTGGGAATCATTTTAGCATTTCCTCCGATTGCTCAGGCTTTCTTCAAGCGTATTTCACTCTCATTCGCAAATCAAAGGACGCGATTCGGGCAAATAATGCAACGGACTCAATGCTTGTGACAATGGAGTCGCTAGTGCGTATTGCTATGGCGCATGCGAGGGTGCTAAAACATTTACTTATCGGCGGGAAGGATGAACATTAACTTTGCCACATTTTTCTGCAGATTTGCCTACGAAGCAATTTGTTGATGGATGACGTGCTCGTAACGTGAGATTATTGTTCCTACTTTTCAAATGCAATCGTTTATCCTTAAGAAACCAGGATCATGCTTGTGGAGGAGTCCACCTCATTTGTTACGGGATGTGCATCTGCTCTAGGATTTGTTTCTCTTCCAGAAGATCAAGAAGCAGTTTGGGGACTCTGCGCGAGCCGTTGCAATGGAACCACGAAGAAAGAGGAAATGCTGCTGTGAGTTTTTGCTAGTGATTATCCAGCTTCGCGCGAATCTCTCCATCTTCTCTAAATACTGAGGAATGAACTGGTTTCCATCAGATTTTACGATCATATCTTGAACGTGTTTGAGGCCTCCTTGATTGATGTGTGAAGCGAAAAAAATTTTATAAAATTTTTGCGTAAATAAATCACGAGTGCAATGCAAGCATTCCATCGTGACCCAGGAACAAGACTACAGCAAAGAGACATTCTCGCCGGAGCCATCCGATCACACGGAGACGCGTCATTTCCGCATTCTCGGTACGAACAATGAGGGAAATCACCTTCTCTTATGCAATAAATCTGCCTTTCCAGGAGCCTCAAAGCGCATACAGGCTGTGTCAATGCAATTGCATTTGACGGCACAGGCCAATATCTTGCGAGTGGTGGCGATGACTGTGTCGTGCTGGTAACTGAAGCTGCGTTTCCTAGTTCCTGACAATGACTCTCAATGCCGCCAGATCTGGGACACACACAGGTCTCACAAAGAATCACCCGTTGCACGATTCAAAGGCCACTTGGTACCCATGTTTCATCACGCACACAGCCTGCAAAATGCTGACTGAAAAGCATCTCTTTCAGAGCAACATCTTCTCGATCGCATTCACATCAAACAACGAATTTCTCTATTCTGGCGCGAACGATGGGCTTTTACTGAAATATGATTTGAATCAAGGCGTGCCTTTGTACAATACTGCATCAGCGAGCAGAAATGCTGGCGCGGGGCCCGTGGATATCGTCGAAGCTGACGAGCAGAGCGTTCTGAAAGTCACTATTCAGCCTGAAAATGATAATATCGTTCTCACTTGCGGGCAGGGCGGGAGTATTTCACTGTGGGACTTTCGATGCAGGACGAATCAATGCGAGCAAGGATCGATTGTTGGGGTTACGTCAATCAACTGCGTCGCTTTCAATCCAGTCATGCCTAACCTGTTTCTGAGCTGCGACGACTTTGGGAATATAATGTGAGAGGCGCCGTGTTTTTTCGCACTTTGTGGTGACGATATATTGAAACTGTTAAGCAGGTTGCGAGATATGCGCATGGCTTTCAAATCCAGAGGGGAGACGACACTCGAAATAAATGGGGAAGGCGGCATAAGAAGTTTCGTGACCACATTGGCCGAAGTGCACAGCCCGTTCCAGAGCAACCCCCTCGACATTACTTCAGTTGCGTTTTCGCCATGCGGATCCATGTTTGCAAGCACATCTCAAAAATGGCGTCCGACTTTGTATTCGCTGCAGGACCCATTCCCAATATGCACGTTTAAGTCGATGGTAGATGGCATACAATTCCCGAGATCTGACTCGGCACCGGCGGCAAGCACGATGGCAGGTGCATTCGTGGAAGGATACAGCAGTGCTTGCACCATTAAATCAGGCGCGTTTGGCGATGCGCATGAAGGCGGTTATCTTGCGGGGCATCCAGTGGAGGATGCAAGATTTCCAAGTAGTGGTTACGTGTTTGGAGTTGGGAGCGACGATCAAAGAGCCTACGTGTGGCATGTTCCAAGTGCTGCATGGCTTTTGGACAAGAGACTGGATGTGGATGGTACATTTTGCCTTGGGAACCATGAGGACCCAAGAGCTGTTGCCAATACGGATGTCCTTGGAAACAAAAAGATTCCATTCCAAGTCGATGAAGAATTATTTGCGTTGCAAGATCATAGAAGCATCGTTAATTCAATCGCGTTCAATCCCAAGTCCCCAGTCATTGCAACTGCGGGGGTTGAGAAAGTTGTGCGACTATTCTCTCCATTTCCTTACGAAGATTACGGTACTTTCTTTCTTTCTTTTTGGGCTGAAAACTGGCTCATTTCATCCCGGTTATCGCACCAGACGAAAATCTCGATAACAAACGCGACACGGTTTCGCGAAAACAAATCTCTCAAAGTAGGCGGACTCAAAACCACGAAACCACTGAAGAGGATATCAGGTGCATTTGTTGCTGAATCTCACACAAAAAATGGCTTCCCTAACTCAAGATTTCCAGCATTCTTTGCGAATTTGATCGGATCGTTGGCCGTGAGCGGCTGCGAAACACGGTATGGGAGCAAGTTGATTCAAGCGACAGCGACAGCGACTCGGATGCAACAATGAGCACGGACACATCTTCCACATCATCATCGTCTCTGATGTCACATTCCTTTTCGACGTCACTTTCTTCGGCTTCTTCGGATATATCGATTGACGAGGCTGATATAGGATCGGAAAACAGTTGGGCCACGACTGACGATGAAGGGATAGTTTCGGAATAAGAAACCTGTGAAATAATGTTGAACCAGCATCCAATATTACAAATCAAAGCTCAAAATCGGTTGATAAACTTGTACACCAAAAATCCCAATGCCAGAACTGCCTGAGGTACCTGCCTTCCCGCTTATCCGCTGCAAATGCTTACCACCATGTGCACCAGGTGGAACGGGCCCGGCGAGAGCTGCACGATCTCTGCGTTGGAAAGCGCATTGTTCGAGTCGATGTCACCGACGACCGCATCGTGTTTGTGGATGGCTGTGCTGCACGGTTCTCCTCGCAACTAACCGGAACCCGTGTTTCGGGCACAGGGCGGAAGGGCAAAGTGTTCTGGATGCAGCTTGAGAGAGTGAAGCAGGAGGAGTCGTCATCGTCGGATGACGCTGTGCTCGAGCACCCAGTCCTCCATTTCGGAATGACGGGCCATCTTGTCATAAAAGGTGCGAAGGCGCACGAATACGCCGATTTTAAAATCGACGAAACAATCTTCCCGCCTCGCTTCGTCAAATTCGTCGTTGTTCTTGATGACGGATCCGAATTTGCATTCGCCGACGCTCGCCGCCTCGCCCGCATCCGTCTTGTTGAGGGTGCCATTGAAACAAAGCCGCCCATCTCTGAACTGGGATTCGATCCACTCCTCAGCATGATCGATCTGGAGTCTTTCAAGGCCCTGATTCTGAAAAAACGCGTTCCCATCAAATCGCTGCTTCTGGACCAAAGCTTTTCTGCCGGGATTGGAAATTGGGTGGCAGATGAGGTGCTGTACCATGCCAAACTGCACCCCGCTCAATACACGCAGACGCTGCTCGACACGGAAATGAAATTGCTGCATGAATCGATTCAAACGGTCGTGGAAGTTGCCTGCAAAGTGAATGCGGATTCGGCTCAGTTTCCAAAAGAATGGCTGTTTCATTACCGCTGGTTTAAGGGAAAGCGGAACAAGAACAAGAGCGCTGGTGGTGAAGCGGGACTCCCAGATGGCAACGAGATTGAATTTCTCACTCTTGGTGGACGGACGAGCGCTGTTGTTCCTGCCGTCCAGATCCTGCGCGCCGAAGAAAGCGGTGCAGTTGTGGAGGGGAAGAAGGGCAAATCAGCAGCCAGTAAGAAGACAAGCAAAGGAAGTCGCACAAAATCTGTGGCAAAATCCAAAAAGAGTTCAAAGGATGAGAGCGAAGAGGAGGAAGACGACCAGGGCGATACTTTGGAATCTGAACAAAGTCAGAGCGACGGGGAGGACAATCAGACGACGGGAAAGAAGGCAAATAAGATGCCTGCAAAGGGTGCGCGCCCTTCCAGGGCTGCGAGGACCAAAAGGCAACTAGTGGATCATGACGAAGACTTGGATGAAGAACCTGAAGAAGTTCTCCCCAAAAAGAAAGTGCGCGGCGCAGCAAAATAAAGGTATGATTATACTGCGGCAATGTGTGGTTGACTCTTTTCAACTTGTTTGAACCTTGACTGTGAAATTGCCTCGTTTATTGATAGAATCCAACGAACAAGATCCGCATATGCTGCTTCTCATTACCAACGATATCAATATTACGCGTTCAGAAGCTGGTGAACTGATGCTGCGGTAAACATTATCAAATCTTGACTGAAGGTCGGATAATGCATGAAAAATAAAATAACACTAAAACGTGTGGTTCGGGAATGCACTTCCGCATTGGCTTCAATTTACTTGCAATAATTTCCCTCTCCACAGTTGCGGCAGCGCAGCATTTTATGTACCTCCATTTTATAAACCTCGGCCAACAGATCCACCGTCACAATCGCGAATATTCAATGCAATTTTTAAGAATACGAGCGCAATTTTAAACCTCAAATAAAAGGATTTCTTTCATGAGCCCTGCCACGCGATTGTATGTAAGACCTCTGAGACGCGCGGGATCATCCAATCCTTTTGGCAACTGTGGAATCGTAATGCATTTTCGGATTCCGCAATCGCACAAAATTGGAGAGCATTCATCGCAAGGAAGTTTTGTGACGACTACCCAAGCTTCTTTGGCTCGAATGCCAGGCGGATTTCTCCACAGAAGGGCGTTTTGCTCTAAAGCAGTAGGTTGAAGAGAAGTGAGAGACTCATTCATTTGGTAGTTGATGAAAAGAGATTTTTGTGAGTCGCTTTTTGTTACCACTGTGCAGAATGTAATCGTATTTAAGCTCTTCGTACTCAACCGAGTCGTCAGCTCCAGCTTGAGGATAATCCAAATGCTGAGCTAATTTTTGCGATTCAAAAAGAAAACCAATGAGCGAAGAAAAGAATCGTTGAGCTTACATTTCTTTGGGTAGCCGTTCCATCCCACGCTAAAGTAGCGCCCTTCTTCGTCGACAAACACGCTTCCAACTCCCAATTTCGGATCATCCGTCCTCTTTGCAGCAATATGTGCAAGCACCATAGCATGTCTCGCCCACAGTGGAAGACCGACTTGCTCATCAGTTTTGCTCAAATCAATTTCTTCCACAGAAGAAAACGCGTCCCCGGATCCAGCTCCTTCACGATAGCGGCGAGTCCATTCCCCAAGAGGGCGGGCCTGCACGTGGTACCGGGCCGCCAAGAGGTTCAGCGCCGCAACTGTTCGAGCAAATTTGAGTTCAATGATTGGCCAACGTCGCGATATTCCCGGGCTTTGTTCCAGCTTCTTGTCAATGGGCCAAGATAGTTTTGGAGCTGCTGGAGTAACTTGCGTTGTTTGTTTTTTTTTCGAGGGTTTCGATGGAGACGGCGGAATGAATTCGTCGTCAATGTCTCCGTGGTCCCATTGAGGGATAAACAGAGTGAACGCTTTTTCAGATCGTATCCATCGTAAGCACGGAGAGTAGTCGATAGATCACGAGAAAAGAAAATGCGCAAACCAATTGGATTATTCGAAACTAAACGCATCACAGTTTTCCTGTTCTTCTCAGCCCGTTCAACTTCGCGCATTCTAAAAGCTTCATCTGATTCGCTGCTGTCGTTTTCAACCTGAGCGAGTTCCCATCGCTCGGCCGGGAAGTAGTAGATTTTGCGCTGTGGCAGGAATGAGTTTGTTTTTGGAGTCAACATAATTGAGTGCATCACTTACAACGCCTGCCTGGACAGCCAGTTTCGTACACAGCGAACATGGGAACCGTGATAGGTACAGATCACAGCCCTTGACGTCAGTTGCAGCACTGAGGAGGCAGCGGACTGCGGCGTGTGATTCACCAGTGTCTGATCAAACAGTTGAGTGTGGGTGAGTAACACGCTGATTGAAACGGAAAAGAAAGGTGTCGCGTTTACGCTCAATTGCAGCCACTTTGCCCATCGAATCCACCAGAACAGCTCCCGTTGGAAGGGCGGTGGGTGCTCGCGGAGACGGCTCCTGCTGCTGCTGCTGACCGGCAAAGTGATCCGCAAAGTCGCCCGCAAAGTGTTCGTGGTACTGGGTTTGTTTAACCGGGTAAAACTCCATCCAGAGAGAGAGGAGCTGCAATCAAGACGACGCAAGTTAGTTTGAATTGACAACAGCCGGCTCGTGTGCCTGCGAACCATGAAGAGGTCGTGGTTGCGGATTCGAGTTGCGCTACTGCAGCTGATGTCAATGCTTGCGTGGACATGTCCAGCACACACATTGTCAGGTGTAGCACTCATTCCTCGTGTATTAATTTATTTGACCCAATTATCGCAGCTGCCCTTGCATCCAATCCTCCCAAGGCAATGAGGGGCTCAGATCCAATGTCCGATAAGGAGAAGAAAGAAAATAGAAAATTCCTTTGATTCTATTCACTGACAAATGTAGCTACCCATTCCCCAGACTTTCCTCAAGGGTCTTGGACCACCTTGAGTGTTCAGACATTTCTCCCGTTCAAATCAGCACCTTCTACAATTCTATGCTGTAGGATCGATGGATTTCTGACAGGGTAAGTTGATTTTGATGGAACAAATACATCAGAAATCTATTGTTGATTATAACTTTTTAGAACTGTGGGCAATCTGTATTAAATGGGAGACATGTCCAAGCACTCAACATGTCAAGATCCTTGTAGAATGGGTCGCATCATGTTGAACCTGGTTTGGAGAGATGTCAATTTTTTACTTTGGTCAAGGTAGACAGACCACTTGTTCCCTCATGTACTCAAATAAAGGAGACTTCTCAACTCCAAATACATGAAGTTATGAGACTTGGGTCTTGAGAAGCCTGACTTCCTCATGGAGTGATGCAACTTGAGGTAAATTGTATCTTGATAAGGATTGTTTATTTGCCATGAATACACTCCACTATTTATACCCGCATGTTGACACCTGAGGAGGCGGCAATGGTATGAGACTAAGTGACAGTATGCTGGCCAGCTTGTCATTGTGCTAATGGGTACTAACTTGATCATTGCATGTTTGCAATTCATAGGTCCTCAAGTAACACCTGTCCTGGCTCCCACTTCATTCCAACTACACAAGCTATGTACTGGTGTTTCATGCTGAAGTTGGGTTGTAGCCTGCAGTTGTCTTTTAGTATGGTTTGGATGGTGTACTGTATAGTCCCTGGACATCTTCCGATGACTTGGTGAGGGTCTCAGTTGAAGATGTGTGTTTGGTTTGTTTCAACTGGTCTATGATCTCCTTACTTCTGTGTGCAATAAAGCTTTGTTGGGGTCTTGGCACATGCCTTATAACTTCTCCCATGACAGCGGTGATTTGCTGTAGATGACACCTGAGTGCTTGTAAGGTGTTGGTAACCTTGCAATGTGATTGACAGTGTGTTACTGTCCCTGTGGTAAATTCTACATTACACTGAGTACTGTGAATGTGTTTTTATGTCGCATAAGAGATTGTCAGACTTCTCAAAGGTCCAAGTCTCATACCTTCATGTATTTGGAGTTGAGAAGTCTCCTTTATTTGAGTACATGAAGGAACTCATGCACCTTAACCATAGTCAAAAATAACAGTTGATCTTCAATAATGGCTGGTTCCGAAATTATTCTTCCAATGAATATTGTATTTTATGCCAGTGACAGATACAGAAACAGAGTTGAGAAGGGAATCACTTCACCCTTCCGATTCATCAATGGCACATGCCGATATCCTTTTGGAACAATGTAAGTCAGAATGCACCAGGAAAAACATCCCACACAACTCACCAAGTTCAAGATTATCCAGTGCAATGGCATAGCATCCAATCATTTCATTCTTCATCCTGCTTTCACTTGAAAATACTTGGAATCTGGGATAAAGAAACATGGTTGTTAATACCAAACAGTTTCATTTCTCTGGAGGAAAAATTACCTCAAAATTGCTAGCTCTGGACATGAAACTGGAAATTGAAAAGACTCCTTCCAAATAGCATTGAAGCCTAGTCATTTACAAGCATCAATTAGCAGCTGAGGTGTTCAACAAAAACAAAAGACAGCTTACCACCAGTACTGCTTGGTTTGGTTTTGTACTTGACACTATCCAAATCAGTTCCCAAAACTTCAATTTCAACACATGGTGGTGAAGTTATTAGTCGAACCACTGACGATGCTCCTCCATCTTTTGCAGTAGGCAATTGCTGTGCACTTATCACCTTAACTGTCAGTAGCATGGGTCGCTCTGCAGCAGACATCATGCTCACAACCTTTAAATCACCCAGACTCTCTTCTGTTACCCCATCCCATTCATGCATTTGAACACCTTCATCAGAATTACCAAAGTAATATGCCCCTCTGCCCGTCACTTCAGTCTCTGGTCCTCTCATTTGCCTTTGTTGCGCTGCAACAGTATCCCGTTCACCCCCATCTCCTAAAAATACAAACCTCCACTCCCACCAACCATTCTCCAAAACCCACCTCCATGCCCAAGTTCGATGTACACCAGCCTTCAAAACATACCCACATCCACCGTTTGATTTGAAAAATGCATGGTTCACCTGCAACCCACGATCAAACGTTTGATAATTCAGCGCAACCATTTGAACACCGCACGCCCATAGTTGCACAGGGTTCTCAATATTGGATGAGTTTATGCGGAGGGGTGATGGGTATATTCGTGTCAAATGGCGCATGTGGTGCTGAGTCCATCGTTGGATGCCCTGCACATGAGGTTGTGGTGGCGGGTTCGAAAGGTTGGATTCGCTCAGTGAGTTAAATGTTGAGCGTCGGGAGTGAAGTGGACTCAGAAGTGGGGATCTTGTTATTGGAGATGTCGAGGGTGAGGGTGGTGTCGACTGTGGGTTCATGCGTGGTGATGCTGTCGTTGAAAATCCGGGGAGAATTTGTTTCGAAATTAAGGAGAGAAACTTGCTTTCGGTAATTGACACCATTTCATCGAATTTCAGAGAATCTGATTTGCAAGATTTGCAAACAGTGAAATATGAGTTTGATTCAAATAAGAAGATAGCACACAAACCTAGAGTGTCTAATCCAGTGAATCGCACAGCCTTGAAATAAACAACCAAGTCCATCAAGCTCTTTTCAACAATGTAGCGTTTCTTGGCCACCACCTTTTCATCAGTCTTTGGACTGGAGAGCAAGTTACCAGCAGAGGCAGTGCCATTGGCGTGGCCAGGTGCACTTCCATGCGTCGATCGGAGAGACATTCGCTTTGGAGCAACAGCCGCTGCGACACTGATAGATCCAGGCGCAATCCCCACGGCTGAGTTAGCTCCAGTCACAAATGCGGCACCAATGCTGCACGACCCAGTTCCATTGACAGCACTTCCCGATGTGTTCAGATGCAACAAGGATGACGTTCTCCCAAGCCGGCTGTCATTCGCCGCCGAAAAAACTTGCGAGGGGGCGATCCTTGAGCCAGCAGCACTGGCACATGAGGGGTCCGATGAGCCAGTTGTAAGAACAGAGTCAGCGTTGGAGTCCTCGTCTCCATGTGACGACACCAGGCTGTCGAGATCAAATACTGGAGAGTGAAGAAGCGAGCGACTAGCTGCCCCATTGTTCTTTCCCGCGTGCGAGTGTGCAGAATTCTGAGGGGAAGCGCTTGTGCTCGAGAAAGTACTCGATGTGATGTCGTCTTCTGATTCATAATCAAGATCATCATGCGAAATGGTACGCGCCAGCTCTGGATGGATAGGGTTGATTTTACCCTTTTAAAACAGCGTATTAGAGTTGTTGCTTTGTTTTTCTTTGAAAGAAACCCATTAAACCACACCTTGATGAGGATTTTGCCAATCAAATCTGCAGGAGAAGGCAGTATCGATGCATGCAGCCTTCCTTGTGAATCCCTCATATCCTCCCTCCTTGCAGAGACGGATAGAGGCAGCGCGATCAATGAATCGCCCAAAATCTCAATGAGTATTTTAGCCATCATGGCCTGTTGGTCAAATGAGCAGTGGGTTTCGAGTGATAATATGACCGGGTATATAGACGCCACAAAGGCATATCGATGAATCGCTTCAACAACATCCTTGAACGGGATTCGATTTGTTCTATGAAAAAAGAAACTTCAGCTCATATTCTACAGATATTCGAATCTTACAGGCTGTTTTTGTGGTATATGACTGGTCCGTTTGGTCCATCAAAGCAGTCTACTGTGAAACAAGAGTACCATCAAGCGGCTGATAACATCCGGAATTTGAATAATAAATCGAATACGCACGCTCCACACAACGGCATCCCCGCTGTAATGCTCGAATATACCCCTCAACACTTGATTCCCCGGCAATTTGATCGCCCAATAAATAGGTATTATGACTTGAATTAATGATATAGTCTGTCAGGGGCAGGGTCATGTCCTGGTAGACAAACGAAGTATTTTGCTTGCGAAAAACTGCGTTGTTTGCAGATAACAGGAAAGCTGAAAAATGATCCATATCCATGAGTTCGAGGGGAAGCGAATCGTCTTTTGCATCGGTAAAATTGGCGGAGTTTTGATTTTGCGGCTTCATCAGCGCGTCTGATAAATGAACTCGAGGAGGCGGCAGGTACTTTTTGTAAATCTCAAGGCATCTGGCATGGCTAATGGAGCTCTGCAATCAAACGCTGGTGAGCACACAAATTCGAGTGATAAGAGAAAATGGTTACCTTTTGCACGTTTGTCAGAAAAGATTGGAATTCCTCAAATGTAAGACCAGATGGATCAGTTTTCGCAAGGTTTGAGAACAGTTCTCCAATTTCTGGGCGAAAGCGAAGGGTGCGATAAAGTCTTTCGAAATCCTCAAATTTAAGCATTCCCCGACTGGTGATGCCTGAGTTCTGAAAAGATAAAAATAAGAGGGAATCCTGAAACGATATGAGTGTAATCTAACCTTCAGAGCACTCTTGACTTCAATTTTGGATAGCCTAATATTTAACCGACCCATTAACTGGGTGACACTATCAAGACCAAGCTGCCCAGTCCCGTGCACATCTGCATCAATCCATATTTTCTCCAGCCACGTCGTTATGGATTGAGGAAATGCGGATTTTACAGTCGAGGAGGGAGGCGTGCTCATGGTGACGGAGACATTTGCCAGGAGCATGTGTAAACCTGAAACCCAGACGGCGCATTGTTCTTTGGTGGGAGCGACTGGATAAGGCATGGCGGGAGTCAGAACGCATTCTCAATCGATGGAATTAAACCAACCCAAGTTCAGCATCTTGTATTTTCCGTTCGCAACGTAGATAATGCTGAATGCTCGCTCTTCGACATCGGGATTTTTGCCGTGCAGTTCGAAAGCCTTTGTGTTTTGACCCAGCCGAATTTCGCGAATGGAGAGGAGATTTGCTGTTCAGACAGGCATGCGACAAGTCAATCATGTGTCGACACACGGAGCGCAGAAGATTGCGCTGAGATGCAAAGCAAGCTGGCTCACCCGTCGACAAGCTCTCCTTCTTTTTTCGGCTTTCCCAACCAAGCCCAACAAACGTCTGAGAGACCAGCGGCTGCTCAAGAGAAGTATCAGCTGCAAGTCCAAGGACCCGAATAATGCGCTCTTCGGGTCTGCGTGATGCTTTGTTGGGGTATTTGACCATTGCCGTTCCACGCGCAAGTAGGGTATGCAGCGTGTCTAGTTCAAAGTCCAGCGGTAGAACCATTGAATGGAGAGGGGAGGGAGATGGTGGTCTCGATGCCGAGCCTGGCCAAGTATAAGAACATTCAGACTGAGAATGGGTCACATGCGGGGGGCCCTGCACCAGCAAGAACACCCGCTCCCACATCTGCACATATAACAGAACCGTACAAACCTATGCTAAGACCGAGCGTTGGAGTCGGTGACGGTGACGGTGATGGCAGTAAAACTGGGGCGTCCATCTCAAGCATCAGATCGACATCGGCTGTGGTCCATACAGCGGGTGGGATGGACGCCGATGTATTTGCCGCAGAAGCAGAGGAATGCCTGCCCTGACTCGAAGCATCGAGTTGTTCGTTGCTACGGTTGCCGGCAGAGTTGGTCCCCTTGTGCATACAAATCACGCACTTAGAAATTACGCGTGCAACAAAAAGACAACAGTCCCCATGAACTATACAAACTACATTCGGAGAGACAGAGTTGGATTAAGAACCTGTTTCGCGATCTTAATGGATCCTCCTTCGAGCTAACAACTGAGCAGCACAAACGGAGCAAACTTGACGGAGCAGACCATTCAACTCCTGAGTATACTTGCCAACCCAGTGTAAGTTGCTCAAAAGAACGAGCACCTCATACGCCAACTCCCTCTCCTCCGATGCGGTCCCATTTCAAGCTCAAACCGTTCATAAATCTTTCGCGATTGAGGAATATTTCCAGTTTTCTATTTATTGCGTAACCACGGAAACCGCACATCGACGCGCTCAAAGGAGTCTTTGCTGGAGAGAACCATTAGGTCGCTTTGATTTACGAAACACACATTCTCTTTCATTTGCTCGAACAAACACCGCAAGAAAGACACACAATCATCGAATATTCCAACTCATCCGTGCGTACGCTCGTTATAAAATTGCGTTCGTGCGTGTGAGACACTTATATGTCTCTGCGATTGTTAGATTCAGTTACGTTTGAGAGAACTCGTTCCGGTTGACATTTCAACTCGATGAATTCGACGACCAGAATGAGCAGAACCAAAGTGGTATAGGAGTAGGACCTGGAATCACGCCTTGTATGGATTGCGAGAAGGGTGTGCAATCTTGAGTTGCGGTCTCTTCACCATTTTTCCGGCAGTTCTTTCTCACAAATCCAGACAGCATGGTGGGTACCTAAACCAACGACAACCCATCCCCATCGCCGCCTTCATGACACATCAACTCCAATCTTGGAATGTGGTCGCCCGAATCGTTCCCGTTCGAATACTGACGATGCCGTATGGGAAGTGATGGTGGTGGGCTTCTGGGCTGGAATCGAAACCACCTCAACTTCCAATCAGCTGCGATCATCGTCTGCATCAGTACAGCGCTGGATTCGATATCACCTCACCGTCTGCCTGATAATGTCGATATCGAACTGCTTCTAACTTCATGTCTTTGTTTTCTTGACAGACTCGCGGTACCACTTGGCTATTCAACAGTGATCTCGTATTTCCCATGTTCCTAACTTATATTCTATCTGCGAAGGGCCCAAGAAACACATGAAGCGCCTTGCCGCTCCCAAGCACTGGATGCTTGACAAACTTACCGGAACCTGGGCCCCTCGCCCAAGCCCTGGTCCCCACAAGTTGCGCGAGTCCCTTCCCCTCATTGTCTTCCTCCGCAACAGACTTAAGTACGCCCTGACCAACCAAGAGGTCAAGGCAATTGTCATGCAGAGAAACATCAAAGTTGACGGAAAGGTCCGCACTGATATCACCTACCCAGCTGGTTTCATGGGTGAGAATTCCTGAGTAATGGAGACATGGAGGCATACTAAATCCACATGTACAGACGTTATCACCATCGAAAAGACTGGTGAGAACTTCCGTCTCGTCTACGACACCAAGGGTCGTTTCACCATCCACCGTATTGGAGATGAGGAAGCCAAGTACAAGCTCGGCAAAGTCAAGTCTGTCAAGCTGGGAGCTAAGGGAATTCCATTTGCCGTCACTCACGATGGTCGTACCATCCGTTACCCAGACCCCCTCGTCAAGGTTAACGACACAGTCAAGATTGATCTGACCACCGGAAAGATTGCTGAGTTCGTCAAGTTCGACACTGGAAACTTGGCTTACATCACTGGAGGACGTAACATGGGACGTATTGGTGTGATCACTCACCGTGAGCGTCACCACGGAGGCTTCGACATCGTTCACATCAAGGATGCCCTTGACAGACAGTTTGCCACCCGTTTGAGCAACGTTTTCGTCATTGGAAACGGAAACAAGGCCCTCATCTCATTGCCCAAGGGTAAGGGTGTCAAGCTCACCATTTCTGAGGAGCGTGACAGACGTAGAGAGAAGGCTGCTGCCTCCAACTGATTCGTGTCGATCTGACTTGGTTATTTCGATTCGGTTTTTAACTTTCTATTTGCAATTGGATTCGTGTTTCGTACTCGTGCGTGATGACGGTTTGATGTGGGGACGCGGCTTGGTTTGTGGTGTGATTGACCAATAATACATTCGCTTGGTTTAAGCTCTGATAACTCTTTGATTGAATGACGTCAACTAAGTTTTGACACTTCCCATGCTTCTCCTTGATAAGTGTGCGCTAAATGGCCCCAAAAGCTGCTGAAACGTTCAATGGATCTCTTGCGGACGACCACGGCTACGAAGACAGACTGGCGGGGGGAAACGGACTGACAGGAACCTCAGTTGAAAACGTTGTCATTAACAAGTGCCGCCGAAAACAAGGCAGATTTACAAACCATTCCTGACACAAAGAATTTTTGTTTCAAAGACAAAGGGATCTCAAATGAACGCGGGATTGAGCGTGGTAGTTGATGAGAGTGCGTGTGAGGAAATTGAGGAAGATGAGATGGAGCTCGGTCTGTCGACAAGCACGGCAGAGCTGATGAGGACCACAAGCGAGAAGAAGAACCGGGACTCGGCAATGTCAAGGACAAAGAGCGGTAGTGGAGCCTGGGGAGGGAGCGGGAGCGCTTTCTTTCGAAGTGTGGCTTCCATCGCGACTCCACGTTCGAATAACACCAGCACCAGGTGCCAATAACATCGTTTTAATATTTTTCTTTCTTTGTTTGAATCAAGGGTGTGTGCTGATTGCTGTGGAGCGTGCCATGTGCTTACAGACATCTTTTTTTCTTGTGGTGGTAGCGGGAGCCCTGTTGTTGAGCGGCGGGCTTCAAACCGGAGCAGCAAAGGACCCACAACAAATCCAAATCCAATTACGCACGGGAGTGGATCTGCCTTCCATCAGTTGGACACGGTCCGGGCTAGCAACGCGTCGTTGTCACCCTTCTCATATGCGGCAGTTGTACGGAGTAGCAGCAACAGCAGCACAAAGAGCAAGAACCAGCATCTAACCCCCTCCCTGATGAGTTCTGCGAGCATGAAAGTGAAGCAGGTCAACTCTACCAATTCATCTCATGTGATACTTTCTCCCTCTGTGAAAGCGAGTTCGGTTTCACGAAATCATCAGGACTACAACCTGGATTCAACCAGCTCAGATCTCGACATGAATATATCGAATATATGTCGAAGCTCTTCAGCCACTTCCAACATGTCGGACGTATCGACTCAATCGACACCACAATATGTTCTAAGAAGCAAACCTCCCACAAACCCCCGTTTTTCAACATGCTCATCCAAAATGTCTGCAAAAAAGCAGTCGTCCAATGTGAAATCATCCATTATCTCCATGACAACAAACGGCAACACCGGAGCTGCTTGGCCAAGCGTTGGCAGCACAGCACACGATCCTCCATTTCGGGATGACAATGGCAATTATAACTGGTCCCACAACAGTATTGCACCGTTGGGAAAGCGCGTCTCGGCTCTGTCTCTGGCGCTTTCTGTTGCGTCTCCGTCTCATTTTACCGATGCTCAGTTTGATTCGCTACAAACGGCGCTGAGGGCAGCCGGGAGTGACCTTGGCGTGCCGATGGACGCAAAGGACATTTTCCTGCGCATTTCCACGGCGAGAAGCAACATTATGTATATTGGAAATAATCCAGGCTCCGTGAAATGCCTGGATAATAAGCTTTGTGATCTTTCCACAGTGAACCTTGAAAAGCAAGATGCATTCATTATAAAAAAGAGGGTTGTTCTCCCCCAGTCTGCGTTTTTCGCTTCTTTTCTCTCTGGTCTGATTTTTTTCTTCCAATCCGTCAGGGGTTTCGAAAAATGCGGCACAATATCCGCGCAATTTTCGAAACAGACTCCACAAGTTCAACCCCCAGTCCATCTCCAGATACCTCTGCCAACATCATACCCCCTCCACCACCTCCGAAAGTGGACCCTCAAGATCTGAATCTTGCTCTTCATTACCACCAAGCTGGTGACCTCCAACTCAGCGCGTATTATTTGAAAAAAGCTGCCAGTGATGAAACAGGAAATCCTCTGACGATATATTTATTGGGATTGATTCGAAGGCATGGCTGGGGAATTGCAGAAGATAAAAAGCAAGGTGGGGTCAATCATACGCGTTAATGTTCGCAATTGCTTTCGAAACATAAACCATCCTTCTTACGCGAATCTTTCTTCGTAGCGTTTCTTGACCTTCTTATGGCATGCGAGAGGATGCTTATCACTATTCCCACATTATATGACCTCAAAAGAAACGGTGGAATATTTGGACACGGCGAGAAACTCGCATTCATGTCTCACGGCCCTTCAAAATACAAGCTCCTCAGCCCTCTATCTGCAGAGAGCATCATCTCTGTAGCAAGTAGCAACGTAATGAGTTTGGGATGTTTAAGCTTGAACAGTGTGGCCCCTGGTGCACAGTCTAGGTTTTCTGCATGTAAACGGCCGAGCAAATCAGGGCGAATCACGTCGTATGGCGACTTGTTGAAGGATGAATTTGGTTTTGATGAAGGTTATTTCTCTGTTCGGGCTTCATTCATATCCCAATTCTCATGCCATTTTTTTCTTTTTGCGGATTCCAGCGATGGCTATCTTACCCCTTCCCTTGTTTGAAATTGCTGTCTGCTTCCATCACGGTTGGGGAATCCCCAAGAGCATACCCGCAGCCATTTACTTTTACACAGCCGCAGCGGCACTGGGAGACCCTGATGCAATGTACGAACTCGGTTTTCTCTACCTGAAGAAAGCACAATCTAGTCGGTGGAGAGGATCAAGGAAGGGAAAAAAAAGCGGGGGGAGGGATCCGGAACGAATGGAGGCTGCAAAGTGGCTACGAGCAGCGCATCTCGCGGGTCGAAGTGTTGTTGGGGAAAGTTGGATTTTCAAGGCAAAGTGGGGAGGTGCAAGGTGACCACTAAAAAAAAGGTTGTTGAAGGTCTTTTTTATAGCCTGTTAAATTATACGTGAGCGAAACTCACATTTCAGCTTTTTTGGGTCGGTATTCTTTTGCATAAAAATGTGAGTAGGCGACCATCTGTCCTGCACTTCGCAGCTTGCAACGAATGCACTGCGATTGGCTGCGATTGCCCCGTCTAATAGTCTCTGCTCCTGTCTCTTGACTCTAACTTGCTCTTCTCTTCTGATCATATCGGCCTCTTCCGCCTGCTGCCAACCGAACCAACTCACAATCATACGTCTGCTTCTGCGAATAGGGCTGTCGGAAAGAACAAGTAAGTGCCTCTAGCGCGGCTGATCGTGCTTCATGCTGTGTTTTTGTGTTGTGTCTTAACGCTCTCCTTCACCTTTGTCCGCCATCGCAGGAGACTATCTAAAGGCAAGAAGGGCCTCAAGAAGAAGGTGTAAGTACTATACACCCGATTCGTGAATGTTGTCGTGGATGCTGCGATGGTGATGGGGTGGATGGGGAGGCTGAAGGACGGCATGCATCAAAAATTTGACATTGCACGAACAACATGCACCACAGCCTATGATCGAATACGTCAACACTGGAATACGAACTCGAAACCATATTCATGACTGGGGGTGGAGACGCTAAGCTGGACTCTTGGTGCGGTCGATTCGAAAGTTCGAGATACTGAAGTCGTCCTTTTCTCTCTCAGTGTCGACCCATTCACCCGTAAGGACTGGTACGACGTCAAGGCTCCATCCTTCTTCGATGTCCGCACCGTCGGAAAGACTCTTGTCAACCGCACCCAGGGTCTTAGTGAGTACCCGTGATCGGCTTCAGATGAAAGAATGAACTGACGATCGAGGATTACAGGAAACGCCAACGACTACTTGAAGAACCGTGTTCTTGAAGTCAACTTGGCTGACTTGAACAATAACCAGGAGGACGGTTTCAGAAAAGTGAAGCTCCAAATCCAGGAAATCCAGGGAAAGAACTGCCTGACCAACTTCTACGGCATGGACTTCACCTCTGACAAGCTCCGCTCCCTTGTTAAGAAATGGCAATCCCTCATCGAAGCCCACATCGATGTTAAGACCACCGATGGATACCTCGTCCGTCTGTTCACCATTGCCTTCACCAAGCGCAGACCTAACCAAGTCCGCAAGACTACCTATGCCACCCACGCCCAGATCCGTCAAATCCGCAAAAAGATGTTCGAAATTATGCAGCGTGAAGTTGCTGCTTGCGACTTGAAGGAGCTCGTGCAGAAGCTCATGCCCGAAGTTATTGGAAAAGCTATCGAGAAGGCTACCCAGGGAATCTACCCCCTTCAGAACGTGTTTGTTCGCAAGGTTAAGATCCTGAAGGCACCCAAATTTGACCTTGTCAAGCTTTTGGAGCTGCACGGAGAGTCTGCAAGTGACATGGGAAAGAGTGTTCCAGGAGCCAAGGACTTCAAGGAGCCAGCTATCCTCGACTCTGTCTAAACGTTGAGAAAGTTGAGCTGAAAGATGAGGGGGAAAAGTAATATTTTTATTCGTCTTTAAGCGAAATTTGGGGGTATGGTGTGTGATGGATGGCAAGGTTGCCAATGGTTTTCAGGAATACAAAATGTATTGCAGTTTCTTATAGTTTTGAGTGCTTCTGCTTCATTTAAATGTTCTGGCCATCGGAGTGAAGAGTTGGGAGATCGGATCAAAGTTGAAAAGGAAAAGAAAGGAGACGTTATCTTCTGTCATAAATATTTACGAAAGTCGAGAATGCATGCCAAGGGAAGGAGTCGCGGCACGGTGGCCAGCCTCAAACCCGGGCTTGGGATCACCGTCATCGAGACAGCCCGCGTGTTTCAGGCATGTCAGCTCATGGCGTCCAAGCGCCAGGACTGTGTGCTTGCCGTGAATGCAGATGGACAACTCAGCGGGATTCTCACGGTGAGCTGACACGATCCTGGACCCCTCGATACATGCCAAAAAATGCTCACAGCTGCGCTCGCATTGTTTGTACTGAACATATTTCAGGACAAGGACGTTGCTTTCCGAGTCGTAGCCCTTGGACTGGATCCACGCAAGACACTTGTGCGTGATGTGATGACTCGGGACCCGATTGCCGTGCTGGAAACAGGCCCACGTAACGATGCTCTTGGATTGATGGTTTCGCGCGGGTTCCGTCACTTACCCGTGTTGGGTGCCGACGCGGACAATGACAACGATGACTCGGACTCGGACGCTGACGAGGCGTCCAACATTGTCGGGATTCTGGATATTACAAAGTGCGTGTTTGACAAGCTGCCTGATCTCGAGCGGAAGGCTCATGAGCTGGTTGCGCATACCCCTTGTCCCGATCTTCGGTCAGTCCTCATGGCTAAAGGCGTTGTGCCGCTTGTGCTGTTCAACTCTCCTGTGGCGGAAGCTGCCCTATTGATGAAGGAGGGCCATGAAACTGGTGTTTTGGTTGCATCGGGTGCGGGTGATGGGAGCCTTGCGGGTATTCTGACAACGAAGGACTTGGTCGCGAGAGTTGTGGCAGCAGGACTGGACCCGGCGGTTACCCCTGTATCGGCCGTTATGGTGTGTTCGCTGTTACTTTCCACCAATCCTCCTCTCGAGTCCTGTCAATTTGTTCCATGATAATCGCTGTCGTATCATTGAGACCTCGCTTTATCAACTATAATACCTGCGATCGAAACTGCTTGATGATATCTTCACGATGTGTGACAGTGCGCTGACGCTCTTCTATCTATTGCAGACCCCGAACCCCAAATCAGCATTCCCTTCCACCAATATCCTGGATGCGCTGAAAACACTTCATGGTAATAGTCTGAAACATGTTTCTCATCCGTTGTGGCTTCTTGTTCTGATTTCTAAGCGTGATTTAACGTTTTGATCAGCTGGTCACTACTTGCATCTGCCTGTGGTCGACGGCACCACTCCGATTGGCCTCATTGATGTTTTGACTCTGACGATCTCAATGTTGAATTACATGGTACGGCTATTTTTAACACAGCTGCTATACGGGAGACCCTTTCTCACGGTCCAGCCCCCTTAAAAATTCTATCGTCACAAATCAAAACAGCTCAACAAAGATCCTACTCCCCTGAAACCGCAAACTCTGACAACCTTTACAGTCACGGAAGCGAGTGGACCCGTTTGGAACTCGTTTTGGAACAGCACTTGGAGTGCCGCTGGTGACTCCGAGTCGAATGCTGGCAGCGAAATCTTTAGTGAGAATGGAGGTGGACATGCGGATTCTATGTCGGCTAGTGGACGATACAATCCCCCGGCTTTTGCTCATGGTGGTTCTGGGGCGGGGGCGCGCAGCGCACGGACTAGCGTTTTGAGCGCCGGTGGTGGTGGGAGCGTTGGAGGGCCACAAAGGGGTGCAGGAGGATTAAGGCTGTCTCAGCAAATGCAGTCACCTCCAGCATTTGAGAATGGTGGACCAGCTAGCGGTGAGGCGAAAGCGAGAGAATTTGCAATGATGCATCCCGCACCACTGAGTATGGCGAGTACCTCTGCGTATGCAGAAGATCTGACACGAATGGGGGTGAAGCTTGTGTATGTGGACTCTGAGGAAGAAATGTCGGATGGAAAGTCAAGGCGATCCAGCACCAACATGGGGAAAGTTGTGCGTTTCTCTATCGTGATTGGAACCACAACTCTTGCAGAAGTTAAAGCAACTGCTGTGGCGCGTGTTCCATCGGACATTGGGTTTGATGCCAGCAGTCTGAACGAATTGAGACTGAGCTATGAGGATGATGATGGCGACTGGGTGTTGCTCAGCAGTGATGCAGACTTGGATGAAGCTGTGAGTATGGCGAGGCGGTTAGGCGAAAAACTGAATATGCGAGCTGCATTCGGGAATAGTGGCAGCGTGGGAGCTGCTGTTTCCTCCACTGACGAGGCTGACGAGGCTGACGAAACTGATGACCGAAAGACAGTCGAACGGAAGAGTGGAGGTGATTTTGGCGGAGAAGTTCCTTTACTGTTGAATGTGGCAGTGAGTGCGGGTATCTTTGTTGCGGCCGCTTTTATTATCTCGCGCTTGTACAATCGGTAGAAAGTGAAGTGGGTTCTTGGTTTTTTCAAGCTGTTTTTTATTCCGCTTTTTCCTGTGCTCGTCTGTTTCTCTGATGGAGTCTTTGATACAAAAATAAATAGTAAGAGAATAGCATGCGCGCAATAGACGCCAAGATGAGTAAGTTGTACCCAACAAAACACTTGAAAGAACAGCACTTCCGAAGCTGGAAACGCGTGCAATCGAATTGGCCTTCCAACCAGACCCCCGCATATATTCCGAAAGGTTTCTACATTGATGTAACTGACGTCCTGAGTCCAATCAACCGTCAGATTTGGGGAGAAAAAAAATTCAGTTGGCCCTATTTAAACGGCACAGAGTGGATCAAAACGTGTCCCCAAAATTTAAATGAGCACCTCACACGCCTTGTACCGCTGCGACACCGACGTTCCCATCGCCAGACTGGAAGCGAAGGAGCACTTCGACAGCCTCTCTGATCAGCAGAAAAACTACGCGCACTTCATTGGCCGCGCTTCTTGGGCTGGCGCAAGAGTTGTCTCGGCCACCACTTCGCATGAGGCACCAGTCCTGTTTCAAATGGCTCTCGGTATATGCACCTCTTTGATTGCTTCAAGTTAATGTGGTCGTTTCTTATCGTGGCTCACCCCTTTGTTTTGATTGCCAGACCTGTTTAAGTCTGCAGAGGACCCGAAAACGATCCGCGATGTTTCCGCGTACAAGACTGCGTCTGGCCTGTCGGAGGAATCATGGAAGGCTTTCATCGAGTACAACTCGCAGGTTTTGTACTGTAAGTAGACACTGTATCCGATATGTTCCGAAATCTGATCGTGGGTCTTCCTTCCTACTCCCCAGACTTGTCCAACTTCAAGTCATTCGGAGACACCAAGTTCGTCCCGAATGTGTCCGAAGCCGAATTCACTCAGGCGGTGTTGGCATCTGGATCTGCATCCGCGATTGCCGCGTACGAAACGCTCAAGGGCCACATTTTTGCCCTCGAACCTTCCAACTCGGTTCGTTGATTCATATTCATTCGATCAAAAAACTAACACGTTTGATAACTTGAAATAAATCAGCTCCACATCGGTTTCCCAGCCGACGGCCACGTGACTGGTTATTACTCCACGGACATTATCAAGGCGGAAGTGGAGGCTGTTCAGATCATTTTGGCTGAGAACAACGTGTCGCCGCTCAACACGCGTCTTTTCAAGACCGCCGAGGACGCGTTCACTTTGAAAGTCGCCAGTGCAGCTGTCGCTGATCCAAAACCCCTCAAGTCAACTGACGGCAAAATCACAGTCACTGTTGAATACGGAGATTTTCAAGCTCAGATGTTTAAGGCGGCCATGAGCATGAAGTTTGCTGCTGAATATGCTGCCGATGAAACACAAGGGGCAATGGTTGAAAAGTACGCGGAGAACTTTGAGACGGGAGACATGGAAGCACACAAAGAATCGCAAAAATTGTGGATTAAAGATGTCGGACCAGTCGTGGAATGCAATGTCGGTTTTGTTGAGGTACCTTTCATTTGTGGTTCGTTGGCTCTTGCACATCAGCTGACCATGTATCCTAGACATACAGAGACCCCGCTGGAGTTAGAGCCGAGTGGGAGGGTTTCGTCGCTGTTGTGAACAAAGAGCAAACTGCTAAATTTGGCAAACTTGTGGATGGAGCCGCCGACTTTATCCAGCGACTGCCATGGGAGTCTTGCTACGAGAAAGACGTTTTCAACAAGCCTGATTTCACCTCTCTTGAGGTGGTTACTTTTGCCACTGCTGGTGGCCCACCAGCTGGAATCAATATTCCCAACTACGATGATATCCGTATGACCCTTGGATTTAAAAATGTTTCCTTGGCGAACATTACAAACGCCAAGACTCCAGGAGTGAAGGTTACGTTTATTGCCGACGAGGATATTGCTACTTTTGAAAAATGGCGCTCGCGTGCTTTTGAGGTCCAAGTCGGACTCCACGAACTGCTTGGTCATGGAAGCGGCAAACTTTTGACAGAGGAAGCCCCTGGAAAGTTTAACTTTGATGCCACCAACCCTCCCATCAACCCATTGACAGGCAACCCCGTCACTTCCTGGTACAAGGCTGGGCAAACTTGGGGTTCTCAATTCGGAGCGACAGCCAGCACCTACGAAGAATGCAGAGCTGAATGTGTTGGTATGGCCCTGTGCGTGGACAAGGAAGTGTTGGACATTTTCCACATCACTGACGAGCAGGATGCAAGCGATGCAGTTTACACAAACTATTTGATCATGGCACGTGCTGGTCTTGCAAGTTTGGAAGTGTACGATCCAGTAAACAAGCGATGGGGTCAAGCTCACAGCCAGGCGCGATACGGTATTCTGCGAACGTTGATGGCCAGTGGTTTGGTTGTGATTGAAGAGATCAAGCAAGAAGATGGAAGCGATTCATTGATTGTGCGAGTGGACCGAAGCAAGATTGAAAGCCACGGTGTTCCAGCTGTCAATGAGTTGCTTTTGAAGTTGCAGGTCTACAAGTCAACTGCTGACACTGAACACGGGCTTCCGTTCTACAAGGAACTTACAAGCGTTCCCGATGAATGGATTCGGTACCGTGAGTTGGTGATTGCCAACAAGAAGCCGCGTATGCTTCTTGTCCAGGGCAACACCTTTTTGAAGGCAGGCAGTGAAGTTGCGGAGCTCAAGGAGTATGAACTTACTCTTGAAGGTTTCATTGAGTCTGTCATTGAGCGGGACTTTTAAAAATGGCAGCAAGTTGTGTTGATAGCTGGTGAAATACAAGTTGTGTTTACATCTTTACAAAATGGAGATATTGCTATGATCCAGTTGTCTTTCTTTCTTTCTCACACTGAGTTTAGTATTATCACTTTTATTTCTTTCTGATCTCTTTTCTCAGAGATGTTATTGTCCGTCACTTGAACTCCTTCTGTTTTGTGCGAACATTCCAGTGCAAGCACCTCCGAAGGGACTCGATCCAATCCTTTGACTATGTCAAATAACAAAGAACAGTGTCAGTACAACGTGCCCCAGCATCAATTAGGGATTCTTTTTTTATACCTGATCTCGCTGACAAACGGTAGGAACGCCAAACCGACTCACTTCCACGCGTACCTCTTCACCGGGCGTCAGTTCAATGCGTGACTTTCCATCGAAACTGACCCACGCTGCTCCACGCGCGTCGGGGGGAACTTGTACTTTGAGTTCGATCGACTCTGGTAAAAGCATCGGCCGAAATGAAAGTGTATGTGGGCAGATGGGTGTTACAAGAAGCGCCGGGACAAGAGGATGTACAATAGATCCACCCGCAGATAGCTTTTTTTTTTCGTGATTTAAATGTGTTAATGAAGGTCCAAAATTAGAAGAACTCGAAAAATACTTACAGAATACGCCGTACTTCCAGTTGGCGTAGCAATCACAAGTCCATCTGCCATACTCGTCGTTAAATACGCACCATCCACAAACAACTCCAACTGGCTCATGTTTGCGCTGGGACCGCGATCAACCACAAGCTCATTCAGCACGTGATACATTACAGGTAATGGCAGCAGCGAACCCGTCTCAGGATGAATTTTATAAATCGTGCAAGCAAGACGAAGCCGCATATTCACATTGAAACCCAGTTTGTCCTCCCGTGGTTTAGCAGCCGCAACGAGTTTCCCGCCACCAGGAGGAACTGGTACAGGTGCATTGATTGGATCTGAGAAGACGCTGCTGTTGGTACTGCTTGATACGCCTGTCGGATCATGAGGGATAGTCTGTAATCCCATTTCCTTCAACTGATTCTCAATTACGGTTCGTTCCTCGGGTGAAGCCTTTCTCATTGCTTCCATTAGCGCTTCCAAGCTACTAGTTCCAGCAGGAGCTCCTTCTCGCTCTGGGACACCCAAGATACGCCGCAGCGTGTCTTTTGCCTTTTCGAATTCGAATACCGCCAGGAACCCGAGGCTTCCCAAGTCGAAAGGGACAATGGGGGGTACTTTGACGTTGCTAAAGAGTCCCGCTGTGAAGAGAACTGTCCCATCGCCTCCCAATGTCACGATTAAATCGATTTTGGAGCTCAAGGGATCATTGACAAGCGGCTTTTGAAAATCTTCTGGAGACCAGAAAAGAATATTGGGTTCCAGAAGGCCGGATGGAGAGGGTGGAACGTATTGGTGTTGCGGTTTTGCGACAATGTTGGATATGCTTGTCGCGTTGGTGCCGTTCAAAGGCGCATTTCCAGTGACGGAGGTGCGAGTGAGGCCAGATGTGGCTACGAACGGGGATGCGCCGTATTCGGTGATGATGTTGTATTCGTCCAGATCAGAGAACGCAGCAAACTCGGGCAGCTCTCGCAGACGCTCTTCCACAAGTCTGATAAAAAAATAAATTGAGTTGTGAATTTGTGACACAAGCTTTTCGGATGAATTTTTTTGTTACACTGTCATTTGGCATTCATTGACGAGCCACAGCGCGAGTTCTTTCGTGGCGCCGACCAACTCAGGGTCGTGGATCTTGGTCACGACCATGATTGTTTTTGGCGGGGACTCCCACTGCAGTGTGCGTTTTCCTGGAACACACAACGTGTCAGTATGGGACGCGGTTTTGGACAACGTCTTTTCCTTACCAATCTTTTTTGCCACCTCGCGCAACCCAACCGCCGTGTTGGCAAGCCGAATGTGTGTCTTTTTCGCTCCACTAGCTCTTCTTCGATTCGGATCGAAATTGGACGGATATTTAGTTGAAGCATTCTTGCCGCTCATGCTGCTACTACTGCTATATGTAGGCCCGCTCCCATTCCCGCTCCAACCACCAGCACCGCCATTAGAAAAGGACTCTCCATGCCCAAAGCTGCCATTGCGCGAACTAAACCCCGTTGGACTCACGTACCCAAACCCGCTCTCTGATTCGGTAGAAAAGTTGCGCACATTCGACGCCAACTGACTCGATGAAGTTTGCGTGCGTACGGGTGCTGCTGAAACAGTAGGATTCGTGTATCCGTTGACACGCTTCGCAGGGTTAATTGAGGCCAGACCGCTTCCAATTTCCATGGACTGATATGCTGGAGAAAATGCCGCCGAGTCCGAGACGCCGTTGACGGACGGTGAATCGTCGGCATGTTGGGTACCGACGCTTTGATTGACGTTCGTCTTGGCATGTTCGGATGTGGTATATGTGACAGCCGCGGATGAGGTTTCGACTCCTTTTTGCGACGCGAGGAAGGTGGTATTGGTTGATGGAGGTTCCTGTTGCTGCTGAATTCCGGTATCTGCCGCAATGATGGCGGCGGTGTTTGAGGCATGCAAGATTTCGTTCATGATATTTTCGATTTTCCCTTCGTCCAGACTCATGCCGGAAAGAGGAGGATCCAAGACAGGAATATGTGCGGCGGCGGGGGGTGGAGTTGAATCTTGCAGCAGGGACGGAGGATTTGAGAGAGACTCCGTGACAGCAGAGGAATTGGGTCTTTTAGCGATGGTCGGTACGTGAGGTTGCGACGAAGGCGTGACAGGTGCAAAACGAGAGTTGGCAGCGAACGTGACTGGGATCGATTTCACGTTTTTAGCTTCCGGTCAAGTTCATTGAGCATAAAATGAACCGGCTCATCGTTGGCCAAGTTACCTGCTGAACCCTCTCGCTCTCGTGGTGATAAGGCGAGCAGTGCCGATGCTGGCATTGCCGAGTTCGTTGCCTGCGAACCGGCTCGTTCGAGCATCGCAAAAACTGAGCACGCGCTCTGTGGCTCGTCGTCCATGTCTCCGGCCTGAGCAAGCCGGGCCATTATCTGGGCCAGATGTGCGTTGGTGCTGGTGCTATTGGTGTTGTTGGAGTTGCTCATCGGATGACCCAAATAAATGATGATTTATAAACACTTCAACGAGTCTCATTTGTACCACACGGTAGGTAATGGATTATGTCAGGAAACATCCACGCCCACCACAGCTTTACTTTACGCCATCTTTGCCTGCTGCAAGTACTCCTCAGCCGAAATGAAGCTGCCCAACCCCCCAATGTCAAGTCGTCCACTGACAGGTACGGCGTACACTGGGTGCTGCTTCACAAGCGCGGAGATAAAACGTCCACTTGCATCCCTGCTCTCAAGGCCTTCTCCACGTTCCAGACTAGCATCAACGAACGCCTTCACAAGACCCAAACTCGGATGCGACAGAAAATAAAAGCAGGGGCACGCTAACCGACTTGGTGTCTCTGTTGGGTGCGGTTTTTCAACCAGTCCAGTGACACGTGGCACTGTGATGGAATCGAACTGAAACAGATCTTGATCCGTTGTTTCGATGATCCCGGTCTTGAGCGTGTCCATTTCAGTTTCCACCGAATAACTCGTCACAAAACACGGTTCTTTCCCACTCGGCTTTGCTGACAACGCAAGCTTCAAAAAAGCGTCCAAACTAAAGTCTTTAAGGAACAGTGTATCTCCGGCAATGACGAGGACAGCCTTGTAAACAGCCCGTCCTGAGCTCACGTCAAGACGTGCCAGATCAAACTTCTGAATGGCCAATGCGAGGTCCGTGACGGCACCTAGCACATATGAAAAATTCAGGAATGGGAATCAGGAAAGATATGCATTGGCGTTGAGGAAAGAAGATGGCTCTACCTAGTCGCGTTTCGTTTGCAGTTGATCTATCGTTGAAGATGTTTTCGACTGGAAAAGAGTTTGAGGATGCCCACTCCTTGAACTGCGGGTAATTGGCTTGATTGCAAATGACGAATGAATCCACATCGGCAGCAGAAGAGCTGGGGAAACAGACACTATTCATTCAAGGAAACAAACACGCAACCTTCAACAAACCTCGTTAGCAACCGTTGCCAATGACTGATCAGCGGCACGCCGTCAAGGGGAAGCAGTGCCTTTGCAACGCCTTTCAAGTGGGAAAAGCGGCCACTTGCGTCGTTGTTGATGTCGCGTTGCAGTCTCGATCCGTATCCAGCTGCCAGGAACTAGTTGTTGTATTGGGAGTCAGTTCGAGTTCCAACTCATTCTGAAGTAGAGCAATGCGGATCGGGGATGCTCGATGTCGTGTTGATTGCCATTCGGAGACAGGAAGGTGTGATCTTACAAGAACTGCTATTTTATCCATCTTTCCTGTAAATATTTTATTTATTTTACAGACAGAATATGGACGTACGCGCATGCAACAACGCTGGTGTCCAGCTGAGTCGCAGCGGGTGCCACGGCGGCGCAGGAGCCCTTTTCTGCGCAGCGACGCGTGCACGCAACGGTGCCGACGCAGATGTTGCGCGCAACGCTTCGATCGCAGCTCTGCGAGCCTTGACCTGCTCTGACAGCGAGATGCTGAGTCAGAGTGAGTCCTTGCTTGAGTCGTCTTCAGCTTCAGTTTGCGATAAAGAAACAGCGCTCAGGATGACCGCCCTTCGAAACTTCAACTCCAACTCATCAGCGCTTTCGAATGTTCCGCCTGTTCGAATAGTAAAATGCGGAAGATTTCGCATTGCCGTCATGGCCCCAACCCTTCAAACAGTACCAAGTGTGCCTCTGGATACCCCATTCTCGTCAGACTCAGCAGACTCGAAAACCGAGGCCAACAGCTTTTTACAAGCGGATGTTTTACTGTTCAACGCGTATCAATTTGCCCAAACAAGCGACGAAGGAAATACTGTCGATTCATGCACCAAATCTCTCACCTTCATCAATCAGTCTCAGTCGTCAGCAACCACGTCTCCTTCTTCAAGTTATATCCCCTGGGTTCTCATAAAATGGTACATTTTACAATATTACTTGCCAGAATTGATTGCGACTGACTGAAAACAGCGCATACGCTATCCTTTTTGCAAAGCTTTCCTTCACCGACGTTGAATCAGGTGGCTTGAAATTCTTTAATACCATCCAAGAATGGTCCCACCACTTCAAAAACCTGCGTGTACTTGGGGCGGCCACCCCTCAGTTGTCAATCAAGCAACTCGAACTTGAATTGCGTCAACTCTCCAGCTTGTCGCCCACGTGCTTCAATGAAATGTGTGCCGCAGTTGCATCGCAGACCCTGATTGTCGCGTTCCGATGGGCAGAGTTTCAGGAACAGGTTGCAGCGCATGGCACTGACGCGTGCTTGCACGCGCACAACTTGGAGCAGGAATTGAGCAGAACGAAGCGGTGGGCAAAGGCTTTTCGCGACAAGCAGGCGAGTGCCGCTTGCAACGCAGGCGCAGAGGAATGCACAATGGTGCTATTTAATCAGGCTTTTTGGAGTCAAGTTAGCTGGATTCAAGCTTGGCTGTTGCTGTTCCAAGGTTTGTGTGTTTTGTGCTGGAGTTTTGCGCACATGTCTAATCGTTGTTTTTGAGCCCAGGCAAGAAGCACGATGCTTATTTATTGATGAAATCGGGTGAATGACCACACTGCCGATCATGTTGTTGGAAATCTGTAAACGTGTGGCCGGGTCTGCATCCAAACGATATTTAATAAATATATTGGGATTATAGAGAGCAAAACGTAATAACGGGATGTCATATCAGATTCCCGACAGGCCGTGGGAAAATATCAACAGATCGCGCACTTTAACTTGAGAAGATCATTGTAGTGAATCAAAGAAAGATAGTACATACAGCAAAAACAAAAGCGTTACCAATGCCATTTGCAGCTCCGGCAGCTTCGTCATTTGTTGTTGTATTTAAATTCGAATGCAAAACTCGCTTAAAACGCGTCAGTGACTTGTGTGTCGGATGTTCGTTGTGGTTTCGGCGATCGCACAGAAAAACCTTGATCGTGTGGGAACATAGAGGTCTGGGCAGCGGTTGAACAGGCTATGGCAGGCATGCTTGGTTTATCGTTCCATGTATTAATAAATGTTTATGAAAAGAAGTGCGAACAACAAGAACTATATGAGTAAACGATGCCTTCTCCGTTATTCCAAGGGCGGATCCTACGACGAGTACCTCGACAGTGGCGTCAATAAGTCACCGCGGTCAATGAAATGAGATATCGAAATCCGCAAGTTTTATTTCACAAAACTCCACAAGAAAGAACAGAAATAAAAGCGATTCAGTGTCAGCCGAGATTGCTCTCGTTTCCAGTGGGAGCCGCGAGGAGGCCCTGAATCATATCCCACCAAAAAATTGATCACCTCAGGTATCCAGCATCCAGAGTCCATCTTGATCCGTATTGACGGTGAAGTTATTCGAAATGCCAGTGGGAGAGGGGGTTGACCAAGCGCAGCAGGGATTTCGACGGTGAAGTTATTCGAAATGGGGACTTTGCCTGAGAGAAACAAAACGGTGCAATAACAGGAGAGAGCATCGAAATGCGATGAGGAAAGCCACTCAGTTGGCTGCCTGAGCAGCTTTCCCCACCTGAGATACCTGCCCTCTGCCTGTCCATCTCCTGCGCGACACCATGTCATCACCACCAGACGCGTCGTCAGCATGGCCCCGGCCTCAGTGATGAAACCATGTTTTCCCTTGTGTGTGGGTGTGCAGTGCCCTTTGCTCTTGTGTGGGGGGTTTGGCAGTTCCCTTTGCTCTTGTCTGTGGGTGTGCAGTGCCCTTTGCTCTTGTGTGGGGGGTTTGGCAGTTCCCTTTGCTCTTGTCTGTGGGTGTGCAGTGCCCTTTGCTCTTGTGTGGGGGGGTTTGGCAATTTCCTTTGCTCTTGTGTGTGCAGCAAATGGTCTTGCTCTCAACAACTGAGATGGGCGCCACGCGTACGAGCGTGCCTTGGTGGCGATGGTGCAGTGGGGGCGCGAGGAGATGACTTGCTTGGGTAAGTGGGTGAGGAGAGGGCATGTCAGAGAGAGGTTGTGTCTGTGTAGAAGCACTGCGGTATCTTCGGTTAGAAGAGACAGTGTGTGTGTGTGTGTGTGTGGGGGGGGGGGGGGGGGGGGGGTTGTTTTGATGTGTACTCACTTGTTTTTGGGCAAGTATACACTCAGAACAAACAGCAACACTAGTGCCAGCAGCACTGTCGCCAACGCATCCCATACCAGCGTCGTGGTCCCTATCTTCTCTCCATTGTCCGCACCCCTCGCGCAATCCTAACAAAAGTCAGGCGCTCTGCCCTATTCAAAATAAATCTTGCACGCACCTTCGAAACAATCCAGTGTCAAACAGACTCCGTTTGACTCCATATGGTGAGACTGCCGAGTTATCGAAAGAGTTGGGTATTGACCGAAACTCCTCAACCAACCTATTCACGCGTCTTATCAACACCAGCAAGCGCAAACATACACGGAGATTCATGCAGTAAGCTCGTTGATGCATATCTGTTGTTGAATCATTGCCGCAACTGACACATGCTCTTCCACAGTTTGCCCTCCGCTAAATCAAAGCATCAACGACAGTTGAACATGGATGCAGAATCCATCACACTGAAGGTTTCGAAGAACAGATCAAATGATGCGATAAGCAGGTGCGAGTTTGGTTGTCAAATTTGGTGTATTGCTGCTCGAAGCCACACCCAAGAATCAATTTCTGCCAGACTTGCCCAATCATGCCATAACGAAAGAAAACTGATTCAAGGGCCTGAATACATTGCATCCTTCCCTCCGAATCCAAGCACTAGGCATTCTAACGTGCTGCTGAGCTGATTTGCAGAGAGGTACAATTATTCAACTGGCCAAACAAGTCATTGTTGAAATAGTACGCGCACATTATTCGAATAACCGCCGCGTTGAAAGCTTCGTAATTCGAATCATTGACAGACAGTCGAGGTATGAAATCTGACGGAAAGATGCTCAGTTTCAAGCAATGCTCAGGGTGCTTGTTGTCTGATCAGTGAGTTCGGTTCCAGAGAAAACCGTTGGTCAGGGGTCCAGAACAGAACAACTGATGTTATGTGCAACTACAGCACTATTGCAGCGCCATTGTCGGCGCACCCTTGCGATCGGGTGTCTGCGGGTGGTGTCATTGAACAGATGGACGTCCTGTTCATAGTTTCTTTTTTGTCAAGACCCCATTGTTGACAATGAGATATCGAATCGACAAGGCATTGTTTACACGAGTCCCTTATCAACTTTCTGCAGTTCTTGTCGTCTCCGATCGGGAGTTTCGGTCATACATACTGTCAGTTTATTATTACCAGAGTTGCACTGGTCCAAGTGCACAACATGGTTTAATCGCGATTACTTATCCACGACATGGTCGTCGGCTTTATTTATATCATGGACCGCCGAACACGTTTTCCGCTGATGAACAAAAGCCTCTGAATGTCAACGAATATTTATTTTGCTAAATGCTGACCAAAGCGTCCATCTCTTTTTCACGCTTCACTGATTCATCTTCTTTGCTGCGATTGCCGCCTTCTTTTGTTCTCTCAGCAGAGCCAGCTGCTCACGCTTCCGCTGCTTTTCAGCTTCCCGATCCCCGGTGCTCAGTTCGCTTCCAATAGATAAGTTTGAGACCCCCAAAGAAGAAACAGATGCACTCGCCCCTCCTCCAAAAGAAGATACTGGTGAGGCACGAGATGCTGCTGCTGTTGCTGTTGCTGACGGCATTTGACCAAATCCAAGCCCAGCCGGTTTCGCAGGTTGCGCGTCCCATTCATCATCGCCCCAGCCATTCTTTGTAGATTGCGGAGACGCAACGGACGAAGTGGATTTCTTGGGCTGCAAAGATCAAGACAAAAAGCATGAGAAAAGCAAAGAAAGAGAGATAAATGAGCCACGCACCTTTTCATCCCAACCATCATCCCAGTCACTCACTTGCGGCAATGCGACTGCTTTCGGCTTCAGGCTCATACCAGATGTTGCGACTCCATTAGGCCTTGCCGGTGCCGCGCTTCCATTACTTCCAAAACCTTGCGCGCTCGTCGTTGTGCTACCAGCAAATCCTCCTCCATTTGCAGCGCTACCGTTGGAAGTTGGCGCTGCTGCAGAATTGGAACTTCCAAGTCTTCCAGCACCACCTGCATTGGACCCACCGCCTTCACTGGAGATACTGGTCCTTCCGGCAGGAGCCGTTGCTGCTACTGCAGCTGCGGCGGCGGACGATGCGGCTACAGAAGCGGCCGTTGCAATTGTGCTGGAAATGGCACCTACCGCCCAGTTGGCCCATCCATCAGGTTGCGCACCGGCAGCGGCTGTTGTGCCTCCCGATGCGGTAGTACCTGTCGGTGACACAGTGCTGGCTGACTTTTCATCATGTTCGGGCTACGTGAAAAAAAAAAAATAACCGTCAGCAAAAAAACTGATAGCGTAGCAAGAGCCTATAAAACAAACCATGGATGATGAATGCTTTTCTAGTTTTTTTAAAAATAAATCCATGTTCTTGAATGCTTGAGTGCGAATAAACCTTGGTTGTTGGGCGAAACATGAATGAGGAATCAGTTTAACCGCGCACGCTGCATTATCGCGTCCATTCTCACCTTTCAGGGTCCAGTAAAAGTTGCGAAATGGATGGGATCACTTTTTGAGCAATTTCTTGCGGCGTGTAGTATTCATGAGTGGCCTGAAATGCAAGGAGCCCGGCGTTGCGTGCAGGTGGGAATGGGTCATGCAAGCTACGTGCAAATGCTGCTATAAGAACTTTTTTCCGAGTGGCATCATTTAAATGCGCCGCCAGTTTTCCAAGACAAATGGTGGTATTCTGTGTCGGTGAAAATCGGTCAGAATTTTGGTGCTGGAATTTGTTGGAGTTTGTACGAACGGCTCGAATTCCTGGTTCTTCGTCGCCTTGGAGCTTGGCAAGAAACCGCAGTAAATCATTATTGATCAGACGATCATTTAACTGGCATTCAGAAAAAGAAGGGTTTAGAGAACGGGTATCCAGGATATATTGTGTTTGTCTGAAATACCTTGGGTGCAATGACAAGAACTGATCGGAGAGTGCACTCCCTGACTACGGCGTTGGTATCATTGAATCCAGTTGACTACGAAGCAGAAAACAGTTTGAGAATTGCATTGCAAAGCAGAGTTCAAGAATGGAGCAAGTACACACCAAGTTGGTAAATATCTTGTCATTCAGAATCTTGGGATTCAGACGTTCAATGAAGCCTCCAAAGTTTTCACATAAGCTGACACGAATCGCTCGATCAGGGAGCGCAAACATTTTCACGAGAATCGGGACCAAGAGTGACTCAAATTCGGCGTTGTCCAGTTTGTTGCCGATTTTGAGGATGGGAGCGAGGGCCTTTGCGCCTGCACCCCCGAATTCAAGCGCCTTGATCAATTCGGGCTGACCAACGCGGAATTAATTTTGTTCAAACTAACTGAAAAGCCAGCATACCAGAATTTTATGCTTGCAAAAATCGGCAGGAAAAGTGTCCAACGACGCATTAATTTTGCTGTTAATTTCCCATCAGTCAGCGTTAGAAGTCAAAGGGTGTTCGGTGCTTGCGCAAGACTCACTTCAAAAACTGATCCTTCTCATACGCTTCCTTGATCGAAAACTGTTCCAAGGCAAGACACACTTGAATAAATTCGTTTGAAAAATAGCCGTTTGGACTTTTGCATTTTTCAAACACTGTGGCAACGTCTGCCCGCGCTTTCGGATTCGAATTGAGCAAATGCTTGTATGCCATGACGAGAGGTTTGGGAATTTTCGACAAATTTGTTAGAGCCTCTCGAGAAGTAAGAGCGGTGTTGTTGAAGAGTTCATAGATCAAGCATCCAAACGCCCACGAATCAATTGCCGCGATAGGGTTTCTGGGGCAAGATTTCACATTTTTGTCAATGTCAGTTCGTCGACGAGAGACAAATAATGAAGGCTGCTCACGTCGCTGCTGCACTCCATACGCCATTTCCGAGTTCTGGAGGGGCGTATTTGTATGAATCCGGCATTCTGCTGCCCCAGTCAATCAATAATGGTTGCGGGTCTTTCAAGTTGCTGAGGATATCGAGCCCGCCCAATTTCCACTCGCCGCTCTTTGTGATGTAGATTGATGAGATTCGAATATTGCCATGCGTGAGCGAAACGTCTGCGTTCAGAAATTTGACAGCACTCTATTCAAAAAAGGAAGTGAACAAGGGATGCATCTCCCAGCAGCAAACAGAGAGCTTAACTGCTATTTTGTAAAGACCTAGCGCAATAAAGTTTTGATCTTCAGCAAGAGATGGGTCGCGCGAGAGTGCGATCGAGAGCGGTGTGACGGGTTCCGTGCCAATGATAACCTGGTTGTCATTCTTCATCACGAGAAAGTCAGTTGAATGAATTCAAATGCAGATGCGTGTCGTCTGACTGACCTCGGCACCATCCACGAATCCGAGCATATCAGGATGACGGAGGGTTTTGAGACGCTTAAGGGCGTTCCGGGCAAGAGGCATGCGATCCTTGTTCTTGGACCCATCAAACACAAACACGGATACTTCTGTCTGTTGCTTGGTTGCGCGGTGCTGAGTCCAACCCCCATTCTCGCAAACGGTCTCGCCCAGAGTGAAAGGATGCGCCGGGGCTGATGATGAGAACAGTCCAAACATTTTTATTTTACGACGCAAATGTGTGCCCACATGCAATCCGTCTTGCAACCAACGCAGACGTCAGTCCCTCTCGCCAGAGCTCTGGAGGTAGGACCGGCGCTCTAAGTAAGGATGGTCCAGTTCTAGTGGGTGTCCCTGGATGAGCAAAAATAACTGGCTCCGTACGTGGCGAAGCAGATCCCGTCAAGCTCGCACGCGTTCGTTCCTGTTCCAATGACATGGCCTGGACTGGGCACAGCAGTTTGTGGCGGAGCCGGTATTTCGGTTTGCATAAAAATGGTCATTTTCTTGAAAGTCGGCCACAAATTGCATTCAATAAGATGGCAGGTGGAAAAGGAAAGAGAGGTCGTGGAGGACGGATCCAGAAACGGAGCCACACAACAAAGTCAAAGGACGAGGAAATGCCCGGTGCAGTGATACAGCCTGTCATCAAGATTGGCGCGAACATGACTTGCAGGGATGCGATCATGCTGGCGGAGTTCGTTGCGGACTACTGTGTCGTTCTGACTACCTTCACGGCACCTGTCTTCATGGCGGAGCTCCTCAACCTGGCTGAGAAGGTTCGCTCCGTCTTTAGCCTTTGGATCAACCCTCTGGGCCTTAATCCTCTTTTGCCTTCTCTAGAAAATTGAACTGAGTCCAGCCGCAAAAGCGAGAATCATGGCTGCGTTTTGGCTGAATCGCAAAACGGAAGAATTCGACCATTTGATGTTTCAGGCGCCAGGATTCTTTGGTGTCAGTGAGCTGTTCAAGCTCGTTCCAGTTCTCGACAAACCCAGACAGGTGACCCTGTTTATTACATAGGCACTATCATCAGCACACACACACTCATGCATGCATGCAAATATAACTATTCACAGATGCGACAGTTGGAGGCCCGCATCAGTCGAATGAAAGACAAAGTCAAGGCCTCAAAACTAAAAAACATGATCCGCGAGCTTCAAGATCTCCAGAAAGAGCCGCACACGGGCAACCTCACTTCATCATTCTCCAGACGCGTTTCGAAATACGTTTCCACCATCTCTGACGAAGTGCTGACATTTCAGGCTCTGAATTACCCGACCGACAATTGGAAACAAGTTGCAGATTTATGTCACTTGCGCCCAACGGACTTTAGTTTGCCTTGGTTCCTGCCTTTCTGCTTTGGTACACCGGCGCCAGAGGGAACACTAGTGCATGCAATGACAAGCATGACGACAAAAACCCTTCCTGGGTTGTTGACAACGTTCCCATACCTTGCTGAATGCTATTCAATGATCCGGCAACGCGTTCAAGAAAGCAAATTGAGTTTGACTGAAGAATCGCAACTTCTTCTCACTCAAAAGGCACCAGTTGAAGATGTGATTTGGTTCTATGAAGATCTCGTTGGCAGGTCCATTGCTGCGGAGAGCGCTTTGTTTGACCGTCTGAAGAACGGAGAGTTTGCTGAGAACTCAAAAAACAGGATCAACTATCCAAAATTGATGGTAAAACAGTTTTTGCCATGTGCGCCTCATTCAAAATGCTGAACCGTTTACTCAAAATATATTAGGAGCGAATCTTGCTTCTCGAAAAGTACAACAGCAAGAGTATTCGTTATTTGATGGAATTCGCGACGGGAATGCTTGATTCAATTTCCCTCCCCGAGAACAATCTCAAGGTTGCTGTATTTGGGGACTGCTCTGGATCCATGTCTGTTGCCGTCAACACCGCAACGATCCTGGCGTCTGTGTTCACTGCTCGATTGAACGCAAAACTGACATTCTTCAACAACATTTGCAACTTGCCACCGGTGCAGCCAGAGACAACCGACCATGTCTTGGCAGTGGCAAAAGCAATGCGTGCATACAATGGAACATCACCAGCTGCATGTCTGTTCCCGTACCTGCGCGACCAAATCCCAGTGGACCTTTTCATTGTTGTGACGGATGAAGAAGAAAACATGCACTGCAATGGTCAAATGTTTGCACCCATGTTCAAATCCTACCTGGAGAAGGTGAATCCACAGGCAAAGGTGTTTTTCATTTCATTCCTGGCGGTCGGTGTGGAAGGAGACATGGTGTCTGCTCTCAAAACGAATGGTATTGTTGCAAAACAATTTCGGTTTGATGCGTCGCGACCCGATTTGAGCAAGTTTGATGAGTTGCTCGGACTTTTGGCCTTGCAAATTCTCGATGGGAACGGAAAAGCGGGTGCTGCTGCTGCTGCTGCAGAAGGAATGGATGCGGTCCCTGCTGAGACTGTTGTGGCATCGGTTGTTGACTCATCGGTTGTTGCTGTTTCCGCGGAACTTGTTGATCTGAACATCAACAAGGGCGAGGCCAAAGACGATGACGGTTGGGAAGTAGAAGAATGGGTTTAGTAAATACTAGTTCATGTTACAGTCACATTAACAACTCTTCACGTGCGACTCTTCCTTCACAATGACAATGCAAATATACTGCGCTGGAAATGCCGATTGTTCTCATTCAGCGGCACTGCTTAACTTTATTTACTGTGCCTTTATAAATTTTTGTTTTGACATGGTGGATGCAGCTGGGACACATCCTTATGCTAAACTTGGGGCTCTGGCGCGCAAGCTGCAAAGTCAGATTTGAACAACAGCACGCCAAGTCAGCAACAAGTGGGAAGCTTTCTTGGACGCCGATGCTATCATCCGGATGATGCAAATCTTAATTTTTTTCAAGAAAGGCAGGCCAATCTGCAGCGCGAAAATTCATATCTGTCCCACACTTGATCCATGTAAATCCCCAACTGAAGGACAAACCAAGAAAATGAACGTTACTGAAAGCGCCCTCACAGTCGCGTTTACTGCAACAGCGGGCGTGGCTGCTCTGCTGAATCTGGTCATCTTACTGTCCAGCCTCTCGAAGCTTCATAAACTGACCCCGAGCTCTTTCCTGACATACTTTCTCTGTTTCTGTGACGGCATTGTCACTGCTACCGATGCCGTTATTGGATGCAGCTCGCTCATCATGCATCGTTCATTAAATCGCGCTGATTATTTTCTGGGACTTAGAATCTGTTCCATCCACGGCACACTACAAATATTTGGCGTAAGCTCTTCGCTGTTTCTGTGCCTCGGTTTGACAATATTCAGATTCATGATCATTTCTCGCGAAGCCATTCTCACTCAGAGATTTGCGTATTTTTACGTGGCTGCGACCTTGTCCGGCTCTGTTTTAATATCAACACTACCGTTTATGCTGCGATCGGCAGAAAGCACGTACGTGCTGCAACCTAGCGGGGTATACTGCATCACGGACTGGACGTCCAAAGACCCGCAAGCCATTCCGTTGGTCACAATCAACCTCATCACCCTGACACCGCCGATTGTATTCATCGGTTACACGTACACGACCATCTACTTTCAGTTCCGCAAGTCTCTCCGCGAGTTGCAGAAGACCACATCATCCCCGTGCATCAGCGGTGAAAATATCACGTGTAACCGGGAGGGAAAGTCGTCGCAGTCGCTGGAGGTGACGCCGGTGACGATGGCTTCGTTGGTGCTGCACAATGCCAATGACGAGCAGCGCGCGCTTCTTGTGCAGAGTGTCGTTATTGTGTTTGCGTTTCTTGCCGGATGGTTGCCCTACACCATTTGTAACTATCCTCCTTTTTTTGCATGAGAAGATTTTTTCTAACTTTTATTTTATACTTTGGTGAATTTTCCTCCAACCTTTGGCGACAAGTGATTGTACACGAGGTTGCGACGTCCCGCTACTTTTCCGCAGCGTTCGACTACCTTGCCATCTACTGCACACTGCTCAACGCCGCCATCAATCCAGTCATTGTCATCAGCTTCAACAAGGAGATTCGCCGCAATTTCACAGATTTCTTTGGTTGCAGTCCCAGGATTCCTAAAAGCACCCTTTCTGGCGTGTCTTGAGATGGTTTTAGAGGAGGGAGGGGGAATAGGATGGCTGACAGTGCTCGACAGCTTGTTTATAAATATATTTTCGTTGCTTTTTAAATTGAGAAATGGTCGCCAAATTTCACAAAAGAGGTTCCGCTTTCACAAAAATGCGCCATTCACACGGGACACTAAATATTCCGGATCGTGTTGTGCATAACTTGTCCAAGAAGAATTTAACTTTGCGATGGAAACATCAGGTATAATTTACCAAAACCAAAAGATAGCACGAGCGGTTTTACTTTGTATTTATACCGTCAGTTAATATTCAATTTATATCATCACATGGGCGTCGACAGAGGCATATAGTATTGCACATCCAGTCCTGCTCGCGCCCTATCTTGCTCATTGAATGGTGGCTGTAGAAAACAAATTCAGAGCCAAAACATTCTTAAACCAAAAACAACATACCTTGAGATAACCCTTAAAATTCTCTCGCACCAATGAGTGGAATGTCGAATACTTTTCCCGTCCTTCTTGCTCGCATACCCAAGTAAACCATTTTTGCCCAGTCGCAACATGCGTAACTTCATCCAAATGGATCTCTGTCAGATAAACAACACTGTCCGTATCTCCTGCTCGCTCGAATCGCGAGATTGTTTGTGGGTTCACATCTAGACCTCTGGCTTCATGGACCCTGTAAAAAAGCAATTCAACTTAAAAAAGAAAGTTTCGTGCCAGGAAGCAGACACTCACATGTGAACAACAGCCAGCCGTGCCAGAAAGTTGTTGCTAGTTTGTTCGGCGCTTTCCCATAAGCCTGCATGGATTGGTAAAGCTCCAAAATGCGAGCCTAATGCTTCGAGTCTGGCAATGAGATATGAGTAATGTTTTGCTTCGTCATTTGCAACCTGACGGTATATATATTAAGCTCGTCTTTCTCTCATCGATACCATTTCAACCGCATTACCTTGAGAAAGTCGGAAAAGAATTCGCGAGGAAGCGGCTTCTCCGCCGCAGTTACACCCGCATATCTGGCCATGACATCAAACGCCAAGTCAATGGCCCACTGCTCAATTGAAGCCAAAGAATGCAAAATGGCTATTCGCGAAGCCTGGGTGTGATGGAGCATGCTTTATCAGGTCGCAGTCAGTTTTTGGAAGAAGGCAGCCTTACCAGCGATCCACCCTTCCCAAGTTTCCTTCCTTTACTTGGCTCGATCTTATCCAGCGATTCATCTCGAACAGGTTCATGTGGAGGAGTTCCTGTTCCAATCTCTGATATTCCACCGTCGTTCCACAGCTGAAACACGTGAAAAGTGAGCTTGATTTTCAATGATGGGTTCGGCTCATTCAATACGCGAATACACCAATCGACGAGTGGCCATGTTCTTCCATCATCAATCTCGGGGCGACTCTCCACTGCTGTTGGTACAGGTTGCAATGCTGGTTCGACAGCAGATTTCTTTGGAATCACCGAGAACGCTTCGACAGAAACAACGACAGATCCTTCAGGCAAATCCAACACCAGATTCCCAGCTTCATTGCATGAGACTGGTACAACTTTTGCAGCATGACCAACTTCGTCAGAGTGATCGCTCAGACCCGTTTGAACAGAGAACCTGAACGAGTGCCACGGACAGACAACGAAGCAGCCCCCATTTGCAAGGGTATGAGCGTCCTCGATGTCTTCAATTTCTTGCGGCATTGTCTCAATGGCTCCTTTCGACAGCGGTCCGCCGGAATGTGGACACACCGACTCGATGCAGAATAGCAGCGGTGGTTCACGTCGCTGGGCTATCACGTATTCGGTTTGGGCACCATCTGCTGATGAAATCACGACTTTCAGTCTTTGCGGTTCCTGTGGCGCCTGCCAATCCAGCTTGACGAATGGCATTCCGAGAAACTTTTTTTTTTTTTTTGGAGTGAATTTTGGAAATCTTGCGATCAAATTGCAACCAAATCTGTTGATAATGGGACACCCAAACTCCACATTTACTTCCTTCGGCCGCCTTCAAACCCAGCTCTTTTCTTGCCACTTCCACCACCGCCACTTTTCCCTTTCTTGACGCCTGCACCTTTCTTGACTCCCAACCCACCGTTCTTCTTCTTACCGTCCGACCGCGCTTTCAGGTTCTCCACCCTCTTCTTCTGCTTGTCCATCATGGTCTTAGCAACTCCTTCAATTCGGTCCCTCCATTCTCCTTTACTCTTGTCCTTCCGCTTCTCCAGCTTCTTGACAGTCTTCTTGACAAGTTTAATGTCATCCTTCACAACCTCTCCACTGGCCATTGCGGCCGCCTTTTCCCACTTTGCCGTTTCTACAATGGCGGCATGTTTGGTTGGGTTGGTAGTTGCGAGAGATTCAAGTTTTGCGGTTTGGTTTGTGAGTTTTGTGAGGAGGGATTTGGCGTCGCTTTTTTTGCCGCTCAAGGTGGTCGATGGGTTCGCGCCGGAGACTGTTACTGCGGATTTCGCGCTGGATTTTGCGGTAAAGTTCAGACGAGAGAATTCGAGAGTTTCCTGAAAAGAGCCTGTCAGTTGTTGACACAATAGGATTGAATTCTGTTCCAAATCTCTCACCTCCCCAACTGCCGCTTTTCCAAGTCCGGCAGCAATGTCCTTTTTCGATCCACCCATGATCCCTTCTCCTTGCTTCTTCTTTTTCAGTTTTTCCTGCCGTTCCTTTCTTTTCTTCAGTCGCTTCTCCAAAATTTCTTGACGACTGCGAGGTGCCGGAGATGGTTTAGTGGATGCACTTGCACCGCTTTCATCATCATCATCATCACTGTCCGCATCTCCTTTTTTGCCGTGTTTCTGAAAATTACTACAAGTCAGCTTCCCACAACGAACAAACTGAAGGAAAGAAGCATACCTCCAACTGCTTCGCCTTATTCGTTTCGACAGCAATTCCTCGCTTCATTCTCAGATCGGCAATCTTTTCTTTCACACGAACACGCAGGTCTGCAATTGAAGTGGCAACAGATGTGCCGTTGGCGGAAGGAGCCGTCATTTTTGTAAGCAGCGCACTGGGTACTTGCTGCTTCACTGCATCGGATGTGCTCGTCTGGGCTTCGCTGGAGGGGTCCAGCTTGCGAGACAAATCAAGTAACAGAGTCAGTGCTCGTGCCCAAAAATAAAGTTGAAAAAGAGACTGCAATCGAGTGGGAACAAACTCTTTCGATGCAGTACGAATCGTTCGAATATACGAAGACAAGGGTGGGTATTTGGCGTACCTTCCATTTGCGAGCCTTTTTCGATGCATCCTTAACGGCCTGTTTCGGTGCGCTTTGTTTCTTTGCATTGTGCGTCGAGAACTGAGATTGATACACGAAGATTGGGGGTACGGAAGAGGTTTAGAATGTGTGAAAGTGACGAAGGGGCCAAGCGCACCTTGTCGAGGCCAGCGCCGAATGATTCATCGGCAGCCAGGTAGACTTTGGCAGGGATCAGGTCGACAAGCGCATCGATGGACTGCTGGATCTTGAGAAGCCGTGCGTGTGCCGCGTCTGGTTGCGGTTCAGCTTCGTTTGTCATTTGTTGTGCAGCTGTGTTGATAAAAAAAAAAAAAGAAAGAAAGAAACTGAGATTTTATGGATAATTAAATACACGTCTTTTTATGAAGGTGTCCATCACAGGTGCTTCCGCGCAATGCCGCGTACTTTCACATCAAACAGTTGCGAGTTGATTGGTCCGTTGATTTCGCTGAATGGGTTGAGAAGCACCTGTTCGAGTCGGTTCGGATTAGTCCCGTGTCGGTGTCAACCCCCACTGCAACGACGTAGTCTGCATTCGAAAAGTACCTTCACATAGAGCTCATGCACATCCACAAAGAAAGACCGCACATCCCCGCCAACAGCGTCATGGACAAGCATGAATTTTGCGCCTTGCAAAGAACACTTGCATCAGCAAACAACAACAAAAACAAAAGCAGGAGGGAAATTTCCGTACCACTTGGAGTCACGTACGCACTGACATGGTGTTCATTGAATCTGTCCACAACCTTCAGATACCTAATTTGAGGAAACATCGAATTCGTAAACCACAGGGTGCGCGCAAAGGAACCAGATAAGGCGGAAATATGAGCTACATTTGATTTGTGGCCCACATGGATTCTTCAACGATATCGAGTGCGGAATGGACAATAAATTGCGAAAGGTGGTTGTGTTCGGCCTCCTTCTGTGAAAGTGAAGCTAGTAAGTCGTGGTGTAGAGTCGGATGCACTAGTACGCGAGTTTGCTTGAGAACCCACCTTTGCAGCTGCAGTTGGCGGTGCGGAAGTGGTGGTTGGCAGTTCGAGTTCGTAGATGGGATTGTCCCTGCGGTTGAAGTGAATGTTGAAACAGATCAGCGCTGATGAATGACTCTTCTATAGCATAGGCCTCACCGGGTGCCCACAATGCAGAAGTACAGCATTATTGGCAGTGAGTATATTTTAGATGCGTTAAATATTCACAACTGAAATGTCAAAGATTGCGAGTCTTTCGCGTATCCTGGACGAAACGGAAGACAGTGACCTCGTGATGGTGGATGGCGCGGATGCATTGGCAGCAGAAGAAGAAGATGATGAGAAAGAGAAACAGCGTGAGACCGAGCGGGAGCATGCGAGGCAGCGAGCTGGTTTCTGCGTGGAGTGCGAGGGTATGCGCTTATCTCTGTACCTGTCTCTAAATCTGACGGTTCTAACATTTCATCATTGCATCCCAGACCAGCCTGCTTCTCTTCTCTGCAAAACGTGCGCCGATGCTTTCTGTGAGGTGTGCTTTCATTCCCAACACCGAAAGGGCAGTCGAAAGCAGCATCTTTCAACCCCAATCCCGCACGATGATGTCAAGAACGAGCTCAAAAAACCTCGCGCCGTAAATCGCACCGGCGCTGGTGCATCGGTTCGGATCCCGCTGAACCCAGACCAGAAAAGTGCCAACAACAGTAACGCCCTTCTAAACGCATCGGCCTCGTCGACGAATGCTGCTGCGTTGCTCAGCTCGCTCAAAAATGCGGCAGAAGTTGACAGCGATGACGAAGATGGTGAGGAAGAAGAGGAGGAAGATGATGCGGATATGCTGGACGAGGACGAAGCGCCCGCAAAAAAAAGCAAGCCATCGAAGGGGCTTGATTTGTCTCTTACTGGAACTGATGTTGCGAATAACGTTGCTGGAGGGAAAGTCAAGGTGAATTCTCTGTTCCCGTTCTTGTGTTCATGTCAAAGTCAAACCCATTATGTTTTCAAAGGTTGGCGATTGGTACGTTGATCGCGCAAAATATATTCCTGTGCGTCTCACTCTTTCGGAGCGGAAATACTTGAGACTGCTGGAGGTATTGAATTATGTCCCCTCGAGTTCTTGTTTTTGTGACTGACCCCGTCTCAATTGGTTAGGCTGCTTTAAATGTTTCGGAGTACACCGACAAGATTGACATTCTATCGTACGCCAACAAGACCAGACGACAGGTTGCGCAAATCCAAGAATTGTGCGCAATTATTTCAGGTCTCGTCCTTGCTTCCGACTATAAAACGGGTCAAAATCTCTTCAAGGAGCGGAACTTTGAAGATAATGCCGAATTCTTCAGGGATATCTGTTAGTTCTTGTTCCTTTGTACTTTATTTGGATTCTTTTTTACTCTGGTACAAGATTTAACTCGATATTCCCGGTCTTTTCCACAGTTGAACTCGGTCGTCGTCACAAGATTATGAATCCCGAAAAAATGCGCAACGTGTATGGAAAACTCATTTACATTCTCCAAGACTCGCAAATTCCCGAAGTCAAAGACATGCTCTCGTTTTCGCTTGTGTCTCCAATCAAAACTGTGTATCACGTTCTCCAAGCAGGCGGTGCGCTTGATGTTCTGGAAGATGACCTGATTGTCGCTGCAACGAAAGAGATTCTGAGTACCCGTGAGGGCGGTGGGTCGCGCATGCAGATTAAGAATGAAATTAAGGCGAAAGAGCGGGCAATCGAAGTGTTGGGGCAGCGATATGCGACTAAGGAGGTGGCAACTTTGTGTTGTCTTGTTCTTTCTTTCGTGTCGTTCTCACGAAGGCATTACGTCCATAGATTTCTGCGGACGGAATTAAGCAGTGCTTGTACAGTATCGGTGACAATCACGCATTCTTGCGGACGAATCGGTAAACCTGCATATTCTTTCCTCACTGCGCAGCGCCCTCGTTTTAAGCCACTTGCCACGCATTCAGAGATCCATGCGACAAAATGATTGGTTACTTGAAAGACAACTTTAAGCCAGACAAAGGCGAGGGTGCTTTTTCCCTCGCAATTCATGTAACTCGTTTTTGTTACAAATTTGCTGAGGGAAGTTAAACCAAAAACAATTTGTTTTCAGGCTGGTCGAGAAGGCGCAAGACTGAGTCACGATCATAAGAAACAGTACAATTATGCTCTTCAGTCTCTCACCCTGTGGCGTGAAATTCTGCACGATATGTTTATGCTGTGGATGCTTTCTGAAGGAGATCTTCTGAGTGATGAAAACATGTACCGATTGAGAGATACCGGACAAGGGTTGAACCGGATGCAAGGTTTGATCGTTATTCATCTTATTCAACTTTCGTTGCTCATCATTCTTGCAAAATGAAGCTGCGCCAAAAGCGTCCCGCCTGATGCACACGATTCTTCATCGGGCGCAGCAGAAAGTTGGATATTGGGTTGGGTCATCAGTCATTCATATGGGAGACACGGTTCGTACCAACGACGAAACCTATAATAACCGCAGTTAATCGGATGTGCACAAAAAAACAGAATGTGCCCAACGCACTCATGTTCATTGACAAGTACACGCAAATCTATCGAATCCTGCTCCCCATTGTGCGATGCTTGGAGGCAATTGATGAATTGTCTGAAAATAACGGAGGTATCCGTCGGTACTTTGACAGCGAGTTTAAAGGGCCTGAGAACTTGAAGATGTTGATTCTGAGTGACTTTTTCCGGCACGCCTTTGACGGCTCTGGAGCGGATAATTTCTTCAGTGCCGGGTCATGCATTGATGGACGGTTGACGAGTGCATGGAATTGGTGCAGCACGATTGAGAAGAAGAATTACTTCCCAGTGTTCCTGTTGAGTGGGTTTGTTGGCTTTGATGGAGAAGGCTTCTCTTCGTGAAGGAAAAAAAAAATAAATGCGAACATTCGTTGTGACGTTCCAAATTTTACTAAATATCAATCAGATCACCCAACAGTGAAGGAAGGTGTGGCAAATGCGAAGCGAGGGAGGAAGTTCTTGAAGGTGCGCGTTCATCGCTTTTCCTTTTCTCTCGGTTACTTGGCGCTTTAACCGTATGGATCCTTTCTTTGCATTGTTAACAGCTTGTGGGGAAATCTCTTTGCGTGTCCGGTAGTGAATTCGAGAAATGGTCCAAACTTTGACTTTTTACCCCGAAAGCGCCATCCAGGCTGCAACCAAACGCTGCACAGCCCCTACGCATTGACCGAAGCCGATAAGCGTCAGATCCGTGTGTTGGAGCTGGTACTCGAGTTCCTGAAGGAAATTTTTCTCTGCGATTTGGATGGCGGTGCTGTGGATTCCCCATGAAGGTAATTATGTTGGAGAATGAAAAGCACGGACAAACGCGTGTTTTGTTAGAGTTTTTTGTTGCGGTGAATTTCCCTTTTTGTCATTTGAACGTTTCAGGTGAAATGGTCATCAAGTATGCAGGTTTGATCACTTGTTGCATCTTGAAAAGCTGAAAGCTGAACATCGAAATAAAAACAGCGCGTTGGACATGTGTATACGTACATAACAGTTAATTCGACAGGTAAAGCTGCAGTTTTCGCGGGAATCCATCATCGGTATACGTTTCTATCGCGGTTGTTCTGGTGTATCCTCCAGCGCTTCAACAATTTAGCCGGCGCGCATCTCTCAGGACGCAGTTTTCCTTGGAGCTGTACCGTCGGTAACTGCAGAAGAAGCGATGCTGCGCTTTGACGTAAAGATTCCGATCGCTTTTTGCTGTGGTTTTTTAGGAAAATTTGTAATTTGTGCCAACACAGGCCCAACCATGACCAGTGCTTCAGCTGAGGATCTGTGACTGTAAGTTGGAAACGAATGCCTTCAAACAACTTTCCACTGACTTCCTTCATAATCGTGAACGCCTCAGCAGCCAAGAGTCGAGCAGCAATGGACTGGCGCACGCTATAACACAACCAATCAACACAACCAAGCAGCGCAACGGTCACAACTTGGCACACACGTCTGAACGGGGTAAGCTTAGCTCACTTGCAACTTTCCAATGGGACTTAACTGCAACTGTTTCTGGTCAGGCTGGCGATCTCCTGCGACAACAACAGCTCCTGGACGGTCGTCGAATCTGTAACAAAGCTCGAATCAACTGGATAAGGGACGTAAGACATAATGGGCCCAATGCAGTGTTTCTCCTTAATTCAAGACGGACATTGTGCGCATATCAGGTATTCGACGAAATGAGGGCTGATTAACCGCGTGCTGTCAATCCAGTTCTCTAACGCGTTCCTTCCTTGAAGTTTCCATCCCCACAGTGGACGCTTCCGAATATCCCTGTAACTACATGCGGAGCGGTGTTGCTGTCACTTGATCGGCAGGCCAATCAATTGAAGGCAAGGTCTGTTGTTTGGGGTTGCCACAATCCATATGTGTGCCTTTTGTTGAACCATAAATCATAGTTGGCGCTGCGAAGAGCATCTGTAATCGATTCCGAAGATGGTGGTCAGTCAACTTCAGGGTTCTGAGGTGAGCTTGCCAAAAGGGGTCATTTGTTCTGAAAAACAACTACAACTGCTTGACACTCATCCATCAAGCATCTAGAGCCACAAGTGCCTGAATAAGTAGGCTACGGCATTTCAAAAGGCGAATGCACTATTTTTCCTCAAACTCAAGATTTGCCTTTGTGTGAATGTCGCGTGTTTGCCGGAACAATCTACATCACGCAATCAACCCACAGTAAGAACACGAAAGAAATAGAAGTTCTTTTGCATCAAGGTAAGTTTGTATTTTTGGGCGCTCTTTCGATCCATCCCTAACGCGTTCCATTGCTGGAAATTTGCATCCTTTCAGTTGGCTCTTTCGAAATATCTGCATGCATTTATACACCAGGGAGGGGTTTCTGGGGTTCTTGTGGCTTAATCGCAGACGAGCGGACGATAATCCTGTGGTGGATGGCCCGCTGTTTGTATTTACCGTGTTCATGCGTGCGCCATTCGTCAATTATCGAATCGCAGTTTGCGCAGCGAAGAGTGTCTTAACTTGATTCAGAAGTTGGCTGTCGGTGATTGAGATGTTCTGAGGTGAGCGTGCCGAAAGGGGTCATTGCCGATTCTGAAAACAACCACACTTGCGACAGGCGATCAAACCTCATCCATCAAGCATTCATAGCCGCATCAAGGGCGTATAAGGTGAGATCCGCCTCGCGCGCGCTGTCTTTGTAGCTGAATCTTGTTCTGAAGCAGGAGAACAAGGCGACCTGTCTCTCGCGTCTCCGCGTCTCTATTCCCTCTCTTCTCTGTACACGCAAGCTTCGAATAAAGCTCGCATGCCACTCAGCAATCTAGTTTATTGGTTCATGCACTCCCGTGCTGGCCCAGTGTGCACCCAAGAAGCTGACAGTCAAGAACCCCCATTTTTTGACAGGCCGGACAATGCGAAACTCCGCTCAACTGCCAAGACAAACATCAAAACAAAAGTCGCGTCATCAAAACAAACATTGTCGGGGATAAATTTGCGACGCTGCACTTTTGCAAACAGTTGACAAAGATCCAATAATGCCAGCCGTTACTGCCTCCTTTGTTTCCACGAGCCCCCAGCAACAAGTCGCGGAAGCTGCCCCCAGTGACCCGACTTCAAGCACAAGTGTTCAAAGCCTCCAGCAACAAGTCGCGGAAGCTGCCCCCAGTGACCCGACTTCAAGCACAAGCGTTCAAATCGACCCCACCTACGACCCCAGTGTTCTATACACGCCTGTGGCAACACGGGCATCTAGTTCACATTCTTTTCCAGTTCCTTCTTCTGCTTCTTCCCATGCACTAACCCCTGCACTAACCCCTCCTTTTTGGTTCTCTGAGGTTCCCAGATACCCTCAGCTTCTCCGTGCTCGCGGTGTCGATGGTGCCGATGAATCAGCCCAAGTCTCCGAGACAGCCGAGGATGGCGCCGTCGCTCCGCGTTGGAACAATCGCCTCCTGGACTTTGGTACGGTACCAGGGACGACTTGCCTGCAGGAGTCGCAGAGGGTCGCGCCATACTCTCAGGACTTCTCGACAGAGTCGGTCCAAGATCTGAGCGCGTTCAACTCGGCCTGTGACCGAGTGTTTGGGTCCGGGTTTGACTGTTCTGGTCAAACCGTCTGGATCCAACACTTGATCAAGGTGATGTTTTATTTGTTCTATTTACTTCTGTTCATCATTCTCATTGCTATCTTCTGTATCCCTCAGGCTGAGGAGGAATTCTCTGTTGGGCCATCATTTAGCACAACTCTCGCCCGTAACCCAGACCTAGGTGCAGGCGCAAGGAAGACGCTGGTGAAGAAGCTCTTCAAAGACGGCGCAAAGTACAAAATCCCCCGCGATATTGTGTACCGCGCGTTGGCATATTTGGACTTGATTTTGGCGCGATCAGTCAATATTGTCAATTGGGATATCCCAGACGTCTACCTGGTATGCGTGCATATGGCAGAGTTGCATTACAGCCAGGGACTGAACGAGTACAGCCGTCAAATCGAGCGGGCCTATAAAAGGGTGTTGCATGCCTTCTGCATTCTGTCATACAAGAGGGCTTCACTCAGCCGCAAGATTCTCAGCATGTTTGAATGGAACCTGGGCGGCCCGACGCACTTGGACTGGCTTCTTGTGTACTTTGCGAACTTCAATGCGTTGACGACGAAGGACGCTAACGCACTGGATTTCGAAAAGAAGCTGGATGTTCCACACAACATCCTCTCGGCCGCGTTCTGGGTCTTGGAGAATGTGGTCCAGTCGCTTCAAGTGGCTGAGCTTCCCTACAGCATCATCGCAGCCGGCGTTTTCAAAGCGGTGACGGTAGACTTAGTGCCGAATCGCGAGCTGGATGCATGCCTCGAGTTCACTGGGTACACTGACGAGCAGCTGTACAGGGTGACTCAATGCATTGCTGGACTCGAATGCCCGGTTGCGTATGACCGGGTTTGGTCCAAATCTGCGGGCGTGATGCTGCAGGCAGCTTACTTTTTTGATGTGAATGGGGATGTGCTGAGTGTTGTGGATGGGGAGGTACAATTTGTTCCGGATGATGTGGAGGAGGTGGTGGCTGCTGAAGCGGAGGTGGTGGCTGCTGAAGTGGATGTGGTCGCTGCTGAAGCGGAGGTGGTGGCTGCTGAAGCGGAGGTGGTGGCTGCTGAAGCGGAGGCCGAGCCAGTAGTGCGGGTCAAGAAGGAGCGGGTTCGTCGTAGCAAGCGAATCGCGGCGAAGGTGCCACCGAGACGCTCTGCTCGGATTGCGGCCCAAATATGAGCTAACTGAGGGATGAACGAATGTCAAAAACACGCTGCACACACATGGGGATACGAGACCACAAGATCGAGACCACCCAAGTCCGACAGCTACGCATGGGGACCCTGGAGCAACAGATCGAACTTCGAAGATGCTGTCTCTGCTACTTGACAACGGCGAGCCACTTTCCGACGATGAATGCTCCGACCGACCGACCGACAATGCTGAAAGCGCCCACTTATCATGACGCGTCAAACGATTCGCGAACTACTAACCTTCTTTTACAGGTGGTGGGATATGATTCAGGGCCTCCTCGCGGCTCCCACTGGAAACGAAAGCACGCTTTGGCGTTGCTTTCGGCTGACACTGAATCTCGATTTCGTTTTTGTTGCGAAAAGCAAACTGGAACCACCCGAATAAAAACACTCATCTCGTCTGTAAAAAGAGACCATTTATTTCTTGTGTATCTGTACTTGGCGTCATGTTTCACGTCAATTTCAACTGCCGATGCATTCCATCGCACACCTTGTTTCGTACTCCAAGACAGGACCTTGCATCGAAAAGACAGCAGCACAAACACATTCAAGCAAGGTACACATACGCTGCAGATTCACCACTTTCCCTCTCCAGTTACTCGCGATCATTCAGCGACTCGACGCGCTTTTTCTGATCCGGCGCCTGTGTTTTATGCAAGGGTATCAGTAAGAATCAAAAATTACCCCGAGCAACTTAGAAACCTTGATTGGAAACTTCAGCTGCTCAACACAACTCTGCAATCAACAACGTGTGCGAAATCTTTACATGCCTTTATGATCCGCACGATCGCCGCATCCCACCTGATATTGCCGATCCGTAAACAACGTTGTTTCTTTGTTTCTTACACTTTCGCCTCTTCAGATTCGTTTCTGCAGATGAACGCGTCGTCGCTGATAATATGGAGAAAAAGACCGAGACTTCTGTGCAAAACATACAATTATTATTTCGAGTTTTCCCAACAAGAAGAGAAAACAAGACTTGCTAACAAATAAACGGAAACAGAAAGAAGCGCTATGCAAAAAACACGCACACACGAATGCATCAACAAAAGAGCAGCTTACAGACAGTGAACAAAATAATAAAAAAGGGAGGGAGACAAACTACCAGATCAACCAATAATCACAATCGTGTCAATTTCAACATCGCCGATTTGCTGGCTGTTGACTTGTTGGATGCGGATGTTGTTGTTTTGTTGGTTCCGGTTTTGTTGGTTTCGATTGATTTGCTGCTGGTTGATTCTCTGTTGGTTGGAGTTGGAGTTGGATTGCTGGTTAGTGTTGGCGTTGCGAGAGTTTGTGTTGGTGTTGGTGTTGCCGTTAGTGTTGGTGTTGCCATTAGTGTTGGTGTTGGTGTTGCGCGTGTTGGAGTTGGAGTTGGTGTTCGTGTTGGTGTTGGTGTTACCGTTAGTGTTGGTGTTGGTGTTGCGCGTGTTGGAGTTGGAGTTGGTGTTCGTGTTGGTGTTGGTGTTACCGTTAGTGTTGGTGTTGGTGTTGCGAGAGTTGGTGTTCGTATTTGTGTTGTTGGTGTTGTTCGTGTTGGTGCCGTTGGTGTTACGAGAGTTGGTGTTGGAATTGGACTGCTGGTTGGTGTTTGTGTTGGTGTTGGTGTTACGAGTGTTGGCATTGGTGTTGGTGTTGGTATTGGTGTTTGTGTTTGTGTTGCCGTTAGTGTTGCGAGTGTTGGTGTTGTTGGTGTTGGTGGTGTTGCTGTTGCTGTTGGTGTTCTGGGTTTGGTTTCCAGTCTGGTTGGTGCGGTTCACTGTACGCTGTTGAGTGTTTCCGGTGTTTGTGTTGGAGTTCTGGGTCTGGTTGCCGGTTTGCTGAGTGCGGTTGACAGTGCGTTGAGTGTTTCCAGTGTTGGTGTTGGTGTTGCCGGTGTTGGTGTTTGTGTTGCCGTTGGTGTTGGTGTTGTTAGTGTTGGTGTTGGTGTTGTTGCTGTTGGTGTTCTGCGTCTGGTTACCAGTCTGGTTCACACGGTTCACGGTGCGCTGCTGCGTGTTCCCGGAGTTGGTGTTGGTGTTCTGAGTCTGGTTGCTGTTCTGCTGAGTGCGGTTCACAGTACGTTGCTGAGTGTTTCCAGTGTTGCTGTTTTGGCTGTTTCCAGATTGGTTGCTGCCGTTGCCAGACTGGTTAATGCGGCCGTTGTTGCTGTTGCTGTTGCTATTCTGGCCACCGACTTGTTGGACTTGCACACCGTTGGGTCCTTGCTGGATAACAATCTGGATTGGTCCATTTTGGTTGTTCTGGCTGTTTTGGTTGTTCGAGTTGCGGTTGCTGTTGCTGTTCTGCTGGTTTGTCTGGCGCTGCTGGGTGTTGCCTTGTTGAGACTGGGTGCGGCTACCGTTTGAGTTGATCTGCTGCTGCTGTGAACCTTGCGACTGGGTGCCATTCCTGGATTGAGTGCCGTTTTGCTGGACGTTTGTACCGTTCTGGGACCGGTTGCTCTGTTGAGACTGAGTGCCGACTTGCTGAGACTGAGTACCGACTTGCTGCTGAGACTGGCTGCCAGACTGGCTGTTGGACTGCTGGCTTTGCGAGACAGAACCAGTCTGTCCAGTGACCGCCGTCGATCCAGTTTGAGTTGAACCTTGCTGTTGTCCGCTGGCAACCGCCGCCGCCAGGGCGTTCACGTTTGCGCCGCTTTGAATCAAGGCCTCGATTTCAGCGATTTGTGCCTGCACATCCGCTTCCGAGTCTTGAATGTTTGAAAGGTCGAGAATGTCGTCACGACGGATTTGGTTTACGGCCGGGATGGGCAGGGACTGGGAGACCGAGACCAAGGCAATGAGGAGGCAGATGAGCTTCATTAGGAGATTATTAAGAAGTGTTGGTAGATGCAAGGATGCTTAAGATGCTTATTTTGATGTGAAGTAGCGGGGGATGGGGGGGTGCCTTTTTGTATGCCAAAAGCGGGGAGTGGTGAAATTTCGCCATTCATGAAGACTTTCATAATGGATCTTGGAAGCGGGTGGGAATGATTTTGCGAATCATTCATCGTCCCCTCCGTTTCTGCCGCTGCTGACAGGATGAATAACTTTTCTTGGCACCCAAACAACGAATGAAAATTTTGCCAAAATTGTCATCTTTCAACGGAGTTACCGCACTTAAACAAGCTGGCCTCGCTCATTCATCCCACGCTGTCGTCCGGAAGTTATTAGACGCCAAAGCACCGAGCGCGTCATGTCAAATCACAACAAGTCTTTTACTTGAAACTCACTCAGACTGTCCCAGCGCAATCCTTCAAAACTTGGTAGCGATAACGCTCCTTCGCCAGAATATCCACTTCATCCCCAAACTCTCCCACAAGAGTCCATCCTCGCGTCGTATCGTTCTGCGCTTTTAATTTTTCAAACCATGCCTTTCCAATTCCATCACCCGCTTCATTGACATTCTGATCCGCATTTGAATATACTTCCAAAACACGCTTTCCAACCAGAGAAGGATCTACAACAAATCTCGTGACGCTGCGAAATAAAGCTTCACCTGCCCACAATTCCAATACCCCTCGCAACAATGTCCATTCGCTTCCTTCTGCTACTATACTAACTGGTTTCATTGAAGTGATCGCCTGTCCGACGTCTTTTTGAAACACATCATTGCCGGCCGTGTTTTGAATGGCGCAGAAAGGTGGAAACTCGGAATGCCTGCTCGAAAAACGAGCCATCTCAACTCCACCACCGAATCGCAGGTAGCTCGAAAACGCCCATTCAAACAAACTCCGCCCGAGACCTGCAACCTTTTCCCCGTCTTCAGGCTCTCCAGAATGAGCATCCGGCTGAGACTGTAATCGCCGCTTTTCCAGGCTCCCTGCGCAAAGCTGCAAAAAGCGTGCAATGTGATTTGCATCAGCAGCGCTCCAATCTCCCGCTACAAACGCGCACGAAACAGCGCGGGCAGTGTTTTCAGCGTCAAGCACGAGCCGTGTGAGGAAAGCGGGACTCGACAAGTGAATCATAATGTCCGGGGAATCATTGGCCCCGCTCTCGTCAATTAAAGGGAACGGCGTCGGTTCTGATGTCTCCGAAATAACGCCTTCACGGGAAATGATAAGTGTTCGTGGAAGGTATCGCAAATGGAGAATGAGACGCGTGCCCAGAGGTGCAAGTTTGCATAATTTTGTGAAATGCGAAAATGCAATTTCTTTGCAAAAAATGTCGACGCTGGATTCAGGCAGTTGGTGAATTGTGCGCCCTTTTCCTGGTGGGACCGGAGCTCCATTTGAGCTGGCGCCGATAGATGATGCTGCTGGTACAAGTGGTGGCGCATGCTGAGGATTCGGTTTTTGGTACACGCCCAGCTTTTTGACGTACGCGATTTTCCAGGCTTCCATCATGATACGAGGCATTGTGAGAAATATCGTGAGCGGATGAAAGTAGAGCAAGCACAAGACTGTCGCTGGTGTAAGAGGGACCCCGTTTCCTTCCACACTGGCAATTAAATGTTTACTTGGCTTTGAATGAGGTTCGATTTCGATCTTTGAATCCGGCGTAAGAAGCTCGTTGGATGCTGGGGCATATTCCTTGATGATGAGCAGGACACCAGTCTTATTTCCCGTCATGTCCGAGATGTGAGTTTCGTAAACACCGGATCTGTTGTTGAACGGGCTCACGAAAAAGCTTCTTTGCACTTCATAACTCGAATGAAACCTATGATTCGACAAAAGCAGGATTACCACTTTGACATCGAAAGGGCGATTCATGAAAAAGAAACTCACCCCTTCTTTGGAGACTCCCACCGATTCGATCCATCTAAAACGTACAAATGACGCTCTCCAAAAGTGTTATTCACCTCCAGAATAATTGCGCGCAGCGGCTGGGCAGCTGAGTCATCGTGACAGTAGTATACATTGAGGGGGTTGAATGAGGGCAGACCCAAAACGCGTGGGGCCGTAACAAGAAGAATACGCCCAATTGGGAGAGGCAGGGGAGTATTCTGATAGAGTGTCGTCAAGGTCAGTTTTGATGCATGTCAGAGTGACTCCAAGTTACTCAACTGCATCTCTGAGCACAGCCATGACACGCTCTCTGAGAGACCCCGAGCCCACCAAAAGATCCTTGTTCCAGACAGAAAGAAGGGCCAGTGCATTATGGGCAAAGAATATTGACCGAAACGGATCCGTCGCAGAAGATCCAACATTGAATCCAAGGTAGACAACGGGAAACACAAATGAATGGCCCACAGGAGATACGCGCACGTGTTTAGTTGTCGCAAAGAACAAAGAGTGGCCGCTCGTATTGGCACTGGTGCTGGTGGTGAAGCTGAGCGTGGGCTGTTGAGTTGAAGGGACAAACGGGACCGTACCTGGCGTCTGCGCCTCGACTAAGCCACTTTGCCACCCTCAAACCCACGCCGTGCGTCATGCGCCACGGAAGCAGCAGCGGTGCAGCAAGCACGAGCGCAACTGTGAAGGCGACAGTTGTTGAATTCATTTGAGATTATTGCACGTGATTTGAAATGCAGACTTGCAAAGTGACAGCGAATGTGATGCGCATCAACGAGAAAAAAGAAGAGAATATTATGGAAAAATACAGAACGAGCGAGGAATATTGAGGTTATTTTTATTCAATATATTGCTTTATTTATCTTTTCTTTTTCTTTTTCTTTTTCTTTATTTATCACCGTGTTTTGCCAGCGCGAGCCAGTCTTCCTTGTTTGTATCGCCAGCCAGCTTCCGTTTGCCTTCTTTTCGCCTTTCTTTGGTATTTATTGCTTTGTATGGCTTCGAACCACCCGGTCTGAACTTCGAACACTGAAAAGTCCAAGACATTTTATTTACTTGATCAACATTTAAAATGGTCTCAACACGCTCAAAGCGGGCAGCAGAAGGCGAGGAGAAGGAGGGCACTGCAGCCGCCGGCCAAGTAACAGGGCAAAATACCGACACCGGGAAGAGAAAGAAGGCACGGACATCCACAGCCTTGAGCGAACCTGTTGAAACCACAACCGTCAACCATGAAGCAGTGCCAGCGACAACATCAGATTCGGATTCTTTGAACCAGTCGCTGTCGAATGAATCTGGAGATGCCAATGCTTCAGGGGCTGAGAACGGAGCCAAACCCAACAATCTCTCAACGATGGATGAGGAGGAGATGGCTCTCTACGACAGACAGATTCGACTCTGGGGAATGGAAGCGCAAACGCGGTGACTTGAATTTAGAGGTTGCATCCTCGTCTGGGAACCTGTTTTTGAACGTTTATTCTTCAGAATGCGCACTGCCAGCGTGTTGGTCATTGGCGTATGCGGCCTTTCGGCTGAAATCTGCAAGAATATTGTTCTTGCGGGCGTCGGGAATGTCACGGTTATGGATAACCAACCTGTTTCAGTCAAAGACCTTGGGGCAAATTTCTTTCTCACGGAAGCTGACATTGGCGCAAACGTAAGCTTTCTTTACTTTTGCTTCTCTTTTGCTTTCATATTTGGCGGAATTAGAGTCTTCGCGCTTCTTTGTTCAGCCTTTCTTCATTGCTTACTTTGTTTCCTTGCGGTAAATCTCAGAGGGCCGAGGCATCAGCTCCGCGCATTCGCAATATGAATCCACGAGTTAATTTAACCACCGTCAATGAGGACGTTCACACCATCGAAAACGCATTCTACGCTCGTTTTGATTTAGTCCTGGTTTCCTCGAAAATATCCCTTGCGACTTTGGTGAAGCAGCATATTTCTCATTTTGTTGGTGCCATTTTGTACAAACTCGCACTTTCCCCAGACGCATATCAATTCGGTTTGTAGAGGCGCTGGCATCAAGTTTGTCAGTTGTGCGGTGTTTGGAACGCATGGATACATGTTTTCGGATCTCTTGAAATACGACTACGTCGAGTTGAGTGTGATCATGGCGAGAATTTCCGCCCATTATACTGAGATTTGTTCAAAAAATTTACCCACAGAGAGCGAAACGCGACATCCGATGGCGTCACAACAACTCTCCGAACAAAAAAATCACAAGATTTTGCCTCGCTCGAAAAAGCATGCACCACTCGTTTCAACTCCATGCGTCCAAAGTTTCTTAAACGGGTTCCGCCTCTTTACTTTGCGCTGCAGCGTAAGCTTTTTTGTCTTCTTATCATTCCAAGCTGTTCATATTGTGAACTTGTTTCTTTTCAAACTCCTTAGTCATGTGGAGATTTGAAAAAAACGAAGGCAGACTCCCCTCAGTGGCCACGTTCAAAGAGGATGCCGAAAAAATGTGTTCCATGCGTGACGAATATATTACCTCAACTGGTGGAGACGTTAAGACATTGAATGCTCTGCTCACTCCATCCGCCATAAGGTGAATCACGTTCGAACTTTAAAGTCTTTAAAAAAATACTTTCTAACCTCTGCCTTTCAAGCGCGCTTGCACGAGAGGCGTCTTTGGAACTGAGTCCTGTGTGTGCAATTGTTGGCGGAATCGTGTCTCAGGAAGTTCTTAATATCGTTTCGGCAAAAGAAGTGGATGTCTACAACTTCTTTTCCTTTGGAGATAGTGTTGGGGGTGTCATCAAGGCTTTTGGGGAATCGCCAGATGCAGCTGTTTCGGGTGCTGTTGGCTCGTCATCGTCTGCACCAACTTCCTCTACTACTGTTGCCGCTACTACGGGGAAAGTTGATGAGAGCGTAGTGCTGGACTAAACCTCTCTCTTTTTTTTTTACATTTGGCATTATTTTGACCAAGTTTTTTGATGAAACGTGATTATTGTGTTTTATTTTCAACTGGTAAAGCAATACCAAGTAATAACTGTAATTGCGTCGAGATTGATGCGTATTTCAGAGAAAAGGGGCCCATCCTGTCAACCAAAAGAAGCCATTCAAAATTGATGCATCAAAAAGACGCACAAAAAGAAATTCTCACTCACCAACATACATGACACCCAAATTCTTGGGATCTGTTGCCTCAGCAATCAATTCTTGAACTTGGCCTTCGATACTCAACGGCAGTGCCTGCTTCTCATTCGCCATCCCCTTCAATTTCATCCCAATACGCCGCAAATGCTTCACCGCCTCTTCATTCACCTTCTCACCTGAAGCCTCTTTATCCTTTAACGCTGCAAGGTTTTGCTTCGAGTTTCCAGAAACGCGTTTGGACCACTCGCAGAGTGGGTCATGGATAAATGTTTCCAGTACCGCTAAAAGTGATTCTCGGTTGGTTCGTAGCACACGCAGCGCCATTTCGCATGCTTTTCGAAACACACCTGAAACGAAGAAGCGAGTTGGTACTTTTTTTTTTTTTTTTCTTTTTGAAAACGAGTTAAAACAACGTACCTTCGGTTCCAGTAACTCCAAATGCATCCACCATATTTTGAGTCAATCTGAAAGGGACTTTCTCGGGTTTTTCAAACGTCAAGCCCTGATCGAAAGTCAGCTGCTTGCACTTTTCAAATTGTACCATAACCTGAGGCAAAATACCTTTTCAAACAGGCAATTCAAGTCAACATGCACGCAATCACCCGTCAATTCATCAAATAATACATTCTCCCCATGTCTGTCTCCAAGACTGAAAACGTTTGTGAATAAATGTGCTGGAAAATGATGAAAAAAAAAGTGCTTACCCAACAATATAGCCCACCATCGACATCACGGCTACAGTTCCCGAATAAGAAAGCCGACTCGCAAACCATTTTGTCGGTTCTGGAAAGGTTTCAAGAAACCATTCATGAAAGACCGGAGGAAATCTGTTTTTTTGAAAACAAAAAAAGTCAACTTGAGGAAATTTCATGTTTGTCTCTCACCTGGGCAGAACCAGCTTCGTGAATGATTCACCTGGAGGCATTTTGTCACTATCCAATAGCTGTTTGACTTCTTGGGGCTGTTGAAAATAATGCCAGTAAATATTTAAAGCAGAAGGAAACAAAATACTCACAGATTGGACGATGCCCTTCGCACGATAAGATTTCATCACGATATGCCGGAAACCTGACGTATTCTCGACCCACTCAATAATTCCGCATTCTTCGTTTAAAGGAACGACAGCGTATGTTCGTACTCGCAAGTTTCGTTTGCGTGCTTCTGGATCCTTTTTCAAAAGTTTGTTGATGAGTCCATTGAATTCCATCAGCCTCGCATCTTTTCTCAGATCATCCTTCGGCTTTAGCAGAAAGATGTAGTCTTTGGAATCGGAACCAAGGATTTGAATTTTACGAGGCTTTTGAAGGGAATTCATAATCTCAATATCGTCATAAAATCCTGTTTCAAATTTTTTTAAAAGTCAGTTGCTTGATCGGATTATGAGCCCTGTTTACCGCAGTGTACCTTCAATTGTTGCGGGAGCAGATGGGAAAGGTCTGTGTGAATCGGTAGGTGGACTGCTGTCCGATGGAAGTGTGACCATGAGAGTTTTTTGAGTGGGAACAATCATTCGGAGAGGAGCCATTCGTTTCAGCGTTCTAAAATCTTTGGCCATGTTCAGCATTGTTTCTTTGCCAGCAATGTGGTAGTTGCAGAGGGTCAAGAGTTCGTCGGATAGCCGTATTCCTTCCTATAATCAACAGGAATTAGTGGACGAAAAGGCTTTCCAACAACATTGGCCATACGTTAATGATTCCTTCCATTTTTCCAACTGTTGCCTCTTTGAAAGCTGGATCTGACTGTATTGATATGTATCATCAATAAAAACGACTCGACCAAATCTAATAACATTTTGTCGCGAACCTGAACTTTCTGCAGGATGGCCGAGCATCGGGTGGCGCGAACTTTGTACTTGCTTTTACTCACACTCAAAAGATTCCACAGAGTTTGTTGGGGGTATACAGAGAGTACTTTTGAGAGAAGCATCTCAAGCAGGTTATGAACTTGTCGATTCTGATGGCAAATTCTTGAAATCAGCTGCGGCACAGCTGGGAGGAACTGATAGGCGGGAATGGTGTCAATCATTTTGCGAATGCATTGCATAATCTTCGTGAACACATGTTGCGGCCGTGATCTTGGCAACGAAAATAGGAATTATTTCAGTTTCAGTAGCTCAAACAGAAAATAAAGGAACGTTTCTCACTCGGTCAATTCTGGTTTAAGAATATCTAAGCCTGCATCCAACCATAGAGTCAAAAGTCTTGGCAATGTTTGATAGATGTACCGCGTGCCGTACTGAAGGGCACGCGAGTAATTTCTGCAAACATGATATAAGTTATTGCATTGAGTGTGTACAGCCGAAACTTTGCGATCTGTCTTTCGGTCTGTTGGCATGTGTCTAGTCTCGGCCTCCAGAAGGTTGTCCAAGAGTTTATCATAGTATCGTCCCATATGGAAGTACCCTTTCTCCCATCTTTGTGTCGTAGATCAGTTTTCGAGATGTGAACAACCGGCAAAATCACTCACTCGGGTTTAACAGCAATGGCTGCGGTGAAATGCGAAGCAATGGTTTCAGATGATCCCATACTAAATTCGTCCATTCGTTTTGCCATCATCAGCAGAGTCTGATCAAGAGACAGATTAGCATTGACAAGCAAGGAACCCAAGAGATACCTTTGCTTTCAACGTATTTGAAGCCAATGCCTCCTTGGAAAGCCCAGCTTGAGGAATCATTGTTGTGTTCAATGCAACTTTGATTGCTTCAGACGGTTTTGTCGAGCCTGCGACATTATCTGCCTCCAGCTTTGCCAAAATTCCATTCAATTCCGAGATGGACTTGTGCAATTGATTTGTTTCCGACAGCCATTTCGCCTTTTGGAGCATCGCTGTTGGAGTTTGAAGCTCAGACGCGTGAAGAATGGCGCTATATGCCGGTTGGAAATGACCAGCAGCGCGAAGGGCCTTGGCTGTTTGTAACCATATTTTTCCGCATTCAACCCGAGAACTCGGCACAGACGCTTGATATCTGGAAACAGAGTCAAAGTCAGCCAACAAATAAAATATTGATAAAAAAAATTAAGTCAATCATCTTGCATGTTACCCAATGTCGCTTATCAGTATTCTTCGAAGGTTCAATATTGGTTCTCGCACAGTTAATGACGGCGTTGTAATTTTTAGCCGAGAATCCCATGACTTTATAACTGCTTCAATGTCTCCATCTTCTCTAAGTTGATCCCAAATCTGTTTGCAAGAGAATTCGACTTCGTGCAGCATGTGTAACTTGACAATGTTATCATAAGCTCGAGAGTAGCTCTCCATACTTGCTGCTGAGAGTGGGGCGATCAAACGCTCTCTGGCCTCGCGTAAAGTCAGTTCAAAGGATTCCTTTTCTTTTCTCTTCGCCAACATGAGTAAACTTCCAATATCAGTTTCGAACGTCGGGAGATGATCCTTCTTGAGGCATTTATCGAGAGTGTCCCATGACCCAAGGCGCCAAGAAGCCTCAATTGCTTGCGAGTTCAATTCAATGGACCAACTTGGATGGGATGCTGCAATGCCGCTTATGTGAGTCAGCATAGTCCCTGCGTAATAACGTTAATCAAACGTTTTTTTTTTCAGAGCAGGTTGAAGTCACCCAAATGGCCAAGATTCTTCAAGCAATTGACCAATCCCATATGCAGCCTGAGATCATCAGGATTTCTCTGCAAAGCAACTTCGTAACACGTTTGAGCTGCCGTCCATCTACCTCCGGATTCATGCTCTCGTATTTGTTGTTCAATGGTCGGAGTCAGAAACTTGGTGGAAATACCCTCCACCCCATCAGGCTCTTCCAAATGAGAATAAATCTGCTGGAAAAACTCATACGTTGACTGCATTTCAAGTTGTGACTTGGTTTTCAGCTCATGGCGAATATGTTGCTCGAAATGTAACAAGGCTCGGGCGTAAGATTTGCATCTATATGAAGCTTCAGCCATCAAAATCGTTGGTATTTCAGACATGAATGAAGCCACGCGTTGTCTGGGAATATCTCGATCATCGTCTTCTTCCATGTTGGCGAAACGGCCAGATTTCCGAGCCATCATGAGCCTCTGCTTGCCTGCGTCTCTTCTTCGCGTGCGAATCCAGACAGTCAGGTGATCAACAAGATGAAAAATAGTCTAGTAACACCCAATTTTGAATGTGCGAATAGAATGCGCAATCAAAGGTTGAACTGTTCACCTGCGATGAAAGTTGGCGCTTTTCACTATTAGCTGCGCCACTTGTTCCAACGGCATCATTGAGCACAGCGTTGAATTCTTTCAAGAGACCTTTGCAGTAGTCCGAGTTTCCACCCGTCAAAACGTTGAGAACAAGCCTTGGAAGTAAGTACAGAGCGATGCCAATATTATCGCTTTCGACTGCTTTCATGCAGACAGACAGAATCCGTTTGGCGTATTGACCAGTAGATTTTGACATCAAATCAACGACCCAGAGTTGCAGCCAATCTTTAAATCCAGTCGCGGATGAATAAATAGGACTGGCAATGTGGCGTTGAAGGAGAGATTCCATCGAGTACTTGGTGGTAAGGAGTGGCCGTATGACTTCGAGCACAGTTCGTGGGAAGTCTTGCCAAAGAACAATGAGGCGAGCGTTTGTTTCAGTTGATGCAGCAATGACTTTGCTTCTATCCACCCTCTGAAGCCCAATGTTATGGAATTCAGGTGTAAATCCGCAGAACTGAAGCAGTTCCTGGATGGCAAAGGCTAAATGTGACTGTGCTTGGGTGTTATTGGCGGATCGAAAAGCAGGAGCCAGCTGTCGTTCAATGAATTTGCAAACAAAATTGATGCTTGCATCCTTCGCTTCAAATGCATCCAGGGATACATCCGCTGATGGAATCGAGACCTGAATTCTTGCAGGATCCGTCGCCCCAAGAACACCCAAGCATTCACAGCAAGCCACTTGAATGTCTGTGCGTGTTCCGTTGTACTTTTTCAAAGTTGTCAAGAGCACCGATATTGTTTCGTCGACCGCATCGCTTGCAGAGTCCGACAGCACTTCCGCGTGAAGGTTGTCTTCCTCACTTGTTAGCAATTGGCGCAATTCAGCTAACGCGCTCTCCACCACAACCGAGTTTTCGTGCGAAACCGCCTTCCACAGACGTTTCAGTTTTGATGGCACATCAGACGATCGATATGGATCCACAGCTGCGTTTAGTGCATCGAATTCCCGCAGCCTTGGGAACTGACAAAGTTGAACAAAGTGCGAGCGTAACTTTTCGGTGTTACCCAGTATGACCGACTCAAATATTTTGATGATATGTGACAGCTGAGTCTCTGAACATTGCGCCCAGCCCTTAAGTAGAATAGCCACGACTTGATTTAAAATAGGGCCAATATGCTGTGGCCCCAGTATGTGAACAAAAACCTCCCACGCATGAAGAGTTACGGTTCGAGTACTTTGAATATCTAGCGCTGTTTGAAGAGTTGTAAGAATCTGATTGGAAGGTTAGAACAAACCTGAAGGCAATAAAACCACCATTCGAAGGAGTACAAACCTGTGGCACAAGCGACACAATGTTTCCCACAAGCTTCATCAATTCAATTAAGCTGCTGATCACTTTGACTCGTTCTGTGTCGTTCACTCGTGGACTTTGATCCGCCAGCATGTGATTGAAGTGCGACAAGATACCCAGAAAATGTTTCGAAAGAAAATCAGACAATGCTTTTGTGTTGACGTCATTATGCGCAGCTCCGTTGAAAACAACGTCAAGAGCTTTCTTTGCCTTGTGGGAGTAAAGAGTTCACATTGCCAGTTTCCTGAGAACAAAGAACTGAAAATGTACCCCACCTTTGCTTTTCTTCCTTCATTCATGTCTCCAAGTTCCATAACGAGATTCGTAATCAGCTCCAATTCGCAAGAAACAATGAGCCCCTTCACAGAAACTTCTTTTTGAATCTCCAGGCGTGTAATTTTAATTACGTAGCTGATGGCTGAAGTCGCCTTCGCTTCGCTGTTTTGCATGAAAATGCTCTTCAGAACATGCGACATTTGATTCACGCACAGCACGCCCACATTGGTGCTAAGAATGATTCCGAGCTCCTGAATCACGTCTTCTTTTTCTTGAATGATCAGATGTGGCAGCGTGAAGGCAATCGTCCGTTCGATGAAAGATTTCTGACTGAGGCCAAGCAACTTTGAGAATTCTTTCAGTTGACCATCCACGCTCAAGTGATCTATCAGATATATGCTGATATCGCTTAGATACGGTAACATCAGATCGTGGACATTTTTTGAGTACACTTTCGCGATGGATTTGATCTAATTAAAGATTTTGGGTTGATTTTCGGGAACCAACAACAGCACAGAGAATCCTAGAAACTCACTTGTTCAACAGCCACGGCTCTGTGCGAAAAATTCCCGTTCCCCAACTCTGCAATCAACGAATACAAGATGGGAAGCAAGAGTTTCTCGCATGAAGATCTATATTTTCGAAATGTGTCAGAACATATTAGGGTGTGACCGGTCCGATGTAAAGACAAGACGCATGCAAACCTTCCAAGGAGCCCAACGCTTAAAATACAAGTTTCGAGTGTATCTTCATTTTCGGCGCCAATTTTCGCAGATTCGAACAGTTTCTTCATGTTTGGAAAAAATGCAATCTTATTTGCCTCAAGCAACAGATGCTCTTTTGACGTCAAATCTCCACAATCACTGTATGGAAACAAGGCTGGGATCAATTCCCTGAATTTGTTTAAATTTTCTTCAGTGAAACAACATCAATTTGAAAAGTTACACTCATTTCTCACGAAGTTGCAATCCGGATCGAACGTGTGGTGCTCGAAAGGCCATTAAGGCATTCAAAAAGAAACCGTGTCTTGTCCAGCGACAAGTCTTCAAGCCGAGTGTGCAAAAGCACCTTTCGAAGTGCGATCAAGAAATTCAGTCTAACATCCGTTTCGGCCTGCAATAAAAATTCAAAGCGAAACCATGGTGCAAGTTGCAAGTGGCGAGATGGAGTAACGCATGGTTTGCGTGGCTTATAATGCCAAAATTGACGATCGCAAACGCTGCATGTAACTGCACGGTTACACGTGAGGGCAGACCCAGAGAGCGCACAAGATAATGAGCCCAATTCAGAAGCAAGAAACTTCAAGATTACTTCCGGTGTGTCTTTTGATATCCTGTGAAAGGTGGATCACTAAGAGACCGCACAAAATGAAATTGTGGCTACCTCATATTTTTGGAGCACCAGCTCCAAAGGTTCTCATCAAGCGTTGACATTACAGGTACCATCAGCCCCACGATTTCACATCCAATTTCGCCATCGCACGTGCTTGCATCCAACTGCTCATTCAACATAGTCATTAAAACCATCGCGCGACAGTGCTTGTACTGCTCCGTCAAAGGGCGCAATGTAGAATGCAGCTTCGTCACTGCCTCGAAGCATTCTTTCATTATATTCGCCATTGAGCTGGGTTCATTCCCTGACAGCGAAACCTGCTTCCCAGCCGGTTTTCTGGAGAGACGAATGAACCCAGCAGAAAGAGGATGCAATGAATCAAAAAGCCGAGAATATTCGTCCAGCGCTTGCTTGGAAATGGCATCTTCTGAGTTGAAAACAGCAGCAAACGCGGGAATCCAAGGTGATAGACAGATCTTGGTTACAAGGGGTGGAAGGAACTGAGCAAGCTTCCATCCCGGATCTGCAGTCACCTTGTCAGTTGATGAAGCACTCACCATTGGCATCACTCACCTACGTCTGAAATGAATTTTGTAAGGCAGGCTATCACCTGAAGATGAAACTGGTAATTCGACGGCTTTGTGGATCAAAACTGTCAGCTCCAGATCGTTGCGAAAAAGGCGCGCGAATAAAATTGGGTACCGGTTCACGGCCGGACTGTAATGCAGACAGAATGATCTCGGAATATTTTGCACAAGCATCGCCGAAAGGTGTCAAAATGCGCTTCATAAACTCTTGAGACCCATCCTGCATGGGTATTAACGTCTTACAAATCGCTTGTAGCTTCCGCTGCAGGGTTTCCAATTCGCACGCACTTTTGGACTGCGGTTTCAAAATTTGTTTCAGCACAGGCAGGAATAATGACGAATTTCTTACAATTGGATTTGAAGAACAGCACAGGTTCAATATGTCTAACGCAATGGAGGCGAAAAAATCAGCAATGGGAGCAACAGATCTGTGAACAGCACAACCAGTTAACCCCACATCAATCACACGCGGGAACCACATACGGTTGATTTGAGGTCACGCTGCCTCCGACGGCATCCAAACGCGTTTTTTTTCGTCTGTAAAAAAAGGTTCCCGTCAGCAAATTTGAGATGAAACATGGACGGCACTCACGCAGACTCATTCTCAAACAAATTCGCATCTCTCTTTCCAAATTGCTGCGTCGCGGAATGTTCCTCCTGCGTTGTCGCCAAATCAAAGCAAATCAAAAAAAAAAAAAAAAAAAAAGCCTTCGAACATCAATGAATTGCCTTACACATGCGCACAGGATCTGCAAACATTCGACCGCATCGTTAATTAACAGCGATTCTTCACAAGTATCAAGAAGGCGCTGGGCCAGAGTCAAATTTTGCAAGACGGCTGATTGAAGTACGCGTTTCAGCAACTTCAGGATCACCATCTGAAATAAGTCAAACCAAACATTAAAAGGTTGAAAGGCAGAGAATAAACAATGGGATGTGAAAAAAGTAGTTGCCTTAAGTTTTGGGGATGCTGTAAAACACTTGTTGAGAATGAACTGTTCAATCCCACCGCCACAAAGCGCCGCCACAAGAGCAGATTCGGCATTCTCTCGTACACCAACATCATTTTCGTACTCGTAATCAAAGTTCAAGTCCAACTTGCCGCCATCGCTCACATTTGATCGTGATGATGGTGAGGGGACAAGAAACAGCATTGTCTCAAATACTTTCACAGCCAAACCATCTAATGACCTCGCTGCTTTTTCGCAAATACTGTCGCAAGTTTTGGAATCGATCATAGTTTTGGTATCCATCAATACGCGTTGCATTATTCGAAAAACCGAGCGGGTCATCGAAACAACCATTGAGGCTGGCACATGGTCGAGAAGTTGCATATATTGCACCCATGCTTCAAACGATTCCTGAAGGCCGAAAATTTCAACAGTCAATTCAAGAGCAACTTTACATCCTCGCAATGAACAGATGTACCATGGCAACAATACAAAAGATCTCCCCTCCCTCTTCAATTTCGCGGCGTTGCTCGCCATTGACAGCCCTTGCTCGGCCTTTTAAACTCGATACTTGTGCCTGCTCCCCCACATCCAACATGCCAACACAAACACGTACGTTCCATGCCCACAGAATAGGGGCATGCAGCACCAAGAATGAAGGAACGCCGTCGTCAAGGAAACGGACCAATCGCGACAAATTTGTATGTGCGAATATGCGATATGTTCCTGTCGACAGAGTCATCTGAAAAACGGTAGCGTCCTGAATTGAAAAAATCTGGAAGCTCAGATGACACTGACAGCACACGAAAAAGAAGATCTGCACTTGCCTCGCAGGCATGATGTGTGTCTCTTTCGGATGCGAGAATAACAACGGTCGACTCCACTTCCATTGAAACTGAGCAAATCTGCAATGCAACATCTATTCAAAGATATGAAAGACCACAATTCAGAAAACATCTTTGCAAGATAAATCCATTTCACACATTACCGGTGACAAGACGCGTCAAATCGAGCACCACACCATAACCACGGGTATATCGAGACTGCGCAGAGGCTATTAATGCCTCAATTAGCAGACGCAGAACATCTGTTATCGACTGATGTAATGGTGCGTGCGATGGTGCAGCAAGCAACGAAATGAGCGAGACAATAAGCCAAATGTCAAATGGAACATGCTGCGACTGATGTGCCGCCGTCGAAGGAACAATTTCTTTTGCAGAGTTTCGATGTTGCGGCACCATTGTTGCGCAGAGTTGTGATAAAACTGCAAGGTCATTATGGTTGCTGTTTTCGACAGATTCTGAATCGTCGATTGGAACAGAATCCGCATTCATCGCAGATGGCGAGTTGAAAATGACGGCAGGAACAGTCTCGAGCACGCATTGTACTAATCGGACCGTGCTTTCAGCTTGCGCCGTCTGATCGTCCGAAAGACGGATTGCTGTTTTCGAGGCCATCAATAAAACGACGTCAGGCGTATTGTCCAAGCAATTCTTTGTTGCGCGCTAAGACGAACCTCCTCGCGCGAGCAGCAATCGGGTTTCAACGACTCGCCGGACAAGGCCTCTCAAAGTGTCTGCGTCCACGTGCGCTTCCTGGAGCATGTCCGAGCTTGTTCAGTTTCTACTGCAACTTAATATGATGGCTAAAATGACCTGCTCAGCATCGAGAGCCATTGTTTGTGAATGCGTTTGTCTTTGCTGCAGCGAGTCCGGATCTTGGATTGGAAACAATAAAAAGGCTTTTCGGTAAATAAATCAACGCTGATAAAATGTGAATATTTTACTGGCTTTCCCAATCGGAGATCAAAGCGCAGTATCGCTTCTTCTGCAGCTACCGAAGATACAGCTCCAAGGAAAACTGTGTCCTGAGAGGTGCGCCCTAGTTTAATTGTTGACGCGCTGGAGGATACACCACAACAACCACGATAGAAACGTATACCGATGATCGATTCCCACGAAAACTGCAGATTTACCTGTCGAAGTAACTGTTATGTACATATACACATGTGCAACGCGCTGTTTTTATTTCGATTGTTCAGCTTTCAGCTTTTCAACATTTGCGACGTCTCTGCGACAATGAGTGGGAATACAATCGTTGCATCGGCGCACACTTTCACGGGCTTAGATTCGATCTTGATCTTTTCCCAACAACGACGCGTTCATCTTCAGAAACGAATCTGAAGAGGCGAAAGTATAAGAAACAAAGAAACAACGTTGTTTACGGATCGGCAATATCAGGTGGGATGCGGCGATCGTGCGGATCATAAAGGCGTGTAAAAGATTTCGCACACGTTGTTGATTGCAGAGTTGTGTTGAGCACCTGAAGTTTCCAATCAAGGTTTCTGAGTTGCTCGGGGTATTTTTGATTCATACTGATACCCTTGCATGAAACGCAGGCGCCGGATCAGAAAAAGCGCGTCGAGTCGCTGAATGATCGCGAGTAACTGGAGAGGGAAAGTGGTGAATCTGCAGCGTATGTGTACCTTGCTTGAATGTGTTTGTGCTGCTGTCTTTTCGATGCAAGGTCCTGTCTTGGAGTACGAAACAAGGTGTGCGATGGAATGCATCGGCAGTTGAAATTGACGTGAAACATGACGCCAAGTACAGATACACAAGAAATAAATGGTCTCTTTTTACAGACGAGATGAGTGTTTTTATTCGGGTGGTTCCAGTTTGCTTTTCGCAACAAAAACGAAATCGAGATTCAGTGTCAGCCGAAAGCAACGCCAAAGCGTGCTTTCGTTTCCAGTGGGAGCCGCGAGGAGGCCCTGAATCATATCCCACCACCTGTAAAAGAAGGTTAGTAGTTCGCGAATCGTTTGACGCGTCATGATAAGTGGGCGCTTTCAGCATTGTCGGTCGGTCGGTCGGAGCATTCATCGTCGGAAAGTGGCTCGCCGTTGTCAAGTAGCAGAGACAGCATCTTCGAAGTTCGATCTGTTGCTCCAGGGTCCCCATGCGTAGCTGTCGGACTTGGGTGGTCTCGATCTTGTGGTCTCGTATCCCCATGTGTGTGCAGCGTGTTTTTGACATTCGTTCATCCCTCAGTTAGCTCATATTTGGGCCGCAATCCGAGCAGAGCGTCTCGGTGGCACCTTCGCCGCGATTCGCTTGCTACGACGAACCCGCTCCTTCTTGACCCGCACTACTGGCTCGGCCTCCGCTTCAGCAGCCACCACCTCCGCTTCAGCAGCCACCACCTCCGCTTCAGCAGCGACCACATCCACTTCAGCAGCCACCACCTCCGCTTCAGCAGCCACCACCTCCTCCACATCATCCGGAACAAATTGTACCTCCCCATCCACAACACTCAGCACATCCCCATTCACATCAAAAAAGTAAGCTGCCTGCAGCATCACGCCCGCAGATTTGGACCAAACCCGGTCATACGCAACCGGGCATTCGAGTCCAGCAATGCATTGAGTCACCCTGTACAGCTGCTCGTCAGTGTACCCAGTGAACTCGAGGCATGCATCCAGCTCGCGATTCGGCACTAAGTCTACCGTCACCGCTTTGAAAACGCCGGCTGCGATGATGCTGTAGGGAAGCTCAGCCACTTGAAGCGACTGGACCACATTCTCCAAGACCCAGAACGCGGCCGAGAGGATGTTGTGTGGAACATCCAGCTTCTTTTCGAAATCCAGTGCGTTAGCGTCCTTCGTCGTCAACGCATTGAAGTTCGCAAAGTACACAAGAAGCCAGTCCAAGTGCGTCGGGCCGCCCAGGTTCCATTCAAACATGCTGAGAATCTTGCGGCTGAGTGAAGCCCTCTTGTATGACAGAATGCAGAAGGCATGCAACACCCTTTTATAGGCCCGCTCGATTTGACGGCTGTACTCGTTCAGTCCCTGGCTGTAATGCAACTCTGCCATATGCACGCATACCAGGTAGACGTCTGGGATATCCCAATTGACAATATTGACTGATCGCGCCAAAATCAAGTCCAAATATGCCAACGCGCGGTACACAATATCGCGGGGGATTTTGTACTTTGCGCCGTCTTTGAAGAGCTTCTTCACCAGCGTCTTCCTTGCGCCTGCACCTAGGTCTGGGTTACGGGCGAGAGTTGTGCTAAATGATGGCCCAACAGAGAATTCCTCCTCAGCCTGAGGGATACAGAAGATAGCAATGAGAATGATGAACAGAAGTAAATAGAACAAATAAAACATCACCTTGATCAAGTGTTGGATCCAGACGGTTTGACCAGAACAGTCAAACCCGGACCCAAACACTCGGTCACAGGCCGAGTTGAACGCGCTCAGATCTTGGACCGACTCTGTCGAGAAGTCCTGAGAGTATGGCGCGACCCTCTGCGACTCCTGCAGGCAAGTCGTCCCTGGTACCGTACCAAAGTCCAGGAGGCGATTGTTCCAACGCGGAGCGACGGCGCCATCCTCGGCTGTCTCGGAGACTTGGGCTGATTCATCGGCACCATCGACACCGCGAGCACGGAGAAGCTGAGGGTATCTGGGAACCTCAGAGAACCAAAAAGGAGGGGTTAGTGCAGGGGTTAGTGCATGGGAAGAAGCAGAAGAAGGAACTGGAAAAGAATGTGAACTAGATGCCCGTGTTGCCACAGGCGTGTATAGAACACTGGGGTCGTAGGTGGGGTCGATTTGAACGCTTGTGCTTGAAGTCGGGTCACTGGGGGCAGCTTCCGCGACTTGTTGCTGGAGGCTTTGAACACTTGTGCTTGAAGTCGGGTCACTGGGGGCAGCTTCCGCGACTTGTTGCTGGGGGCTCGTGGAAACAAAGGAGGCAGTAACGGCTGGCATTATTGGATCTTTGTCAACTGTTTGCAAAAGTGCAGCGTCGCAAATTTATCCCCGACAATGTTTGTTTTGATGACGCGACTTTTGTTTTGATGTTTGTCTTGGCAGTTGAGCGGAGTTTCGCATTGTCCGGCCTGTCAAAAAATGGGGGTTCTTGACTGTCAGCTTCTTGGGTGCACACTGGGCCAGCACGGGAGTGCATGAACCAATAAACTAGATTGCTGAGTGGCATGCGAGCTTTATTCGAAGCTTGCGTGTACAGAGAAGAGAGGGAATAGAGACGCGGAGACGCGAGAGACAGGTCGCCTTGTTCTCCTGCTTCAGAACAAGATTCAGCTACAAAGACAGCGCGCGCGAGGCGGATCTCACCTTATACGCCCTTGATGCGGCTATGAATGCTTGATGGATGAGGTTTGATCGCCTGTCGCAAGTGTGGTTGTTTTCAGAATCGGCAATGACCCCTTTCGGCACGCTCACCTCAGAACATCTCAATCACCGACAGCCAACTTCTGAATCAAGTTAAGACACTCTTCGCTGCGCAAACTGCGATTCGATAATTGACGAATGGCGCACGCATGAACACGGTAAATACAAACAGCGGGCCATCCACCACAGGATTATCGTCCGCTCGTCTGCGATTAAGCCACAAGAACCCCAGAAACCCCTCCCTGGTGTATAAATGCATGCAGATATTTCGAAAGAGCCAACTGAAAGGATGCAAATTTCCAGCAATGGAACGCGTTAGGGATGGATCGAAAGAGCGCCCAAAAATACAAACTTACCTTGATGCAAAAGAACTTCTATTTCTTTCGTGTTCTTACTGTGGGTTGATTGCGTGATGTAGATTGTTCCGGCAAACACGCGACATTCACACAAAGGCAAATCTTGAGTTTGAGGAAAAATAGTGCATTCGCCTTTTGAAATGCCGTAGCCTACTTATTCAGGCACTTGTGGCTCTAGATGCTTGATGGATGAGTGTCAAGCAGTTGTAGTTGTTTTTCAGAACAAATGACCCCTTTTGGCAAGCTCACCTCAGAACCCTGAAGTTGACTGACCACCATCTTCGGAATCGATTACAGATGCTCTTCGCAGCGCCAACTATGATTTATGGTTCAACAAAAGGCACACATATGGATTGTGGCAACCCCAAACAACAGACCTTGCCTTCAATTGATTGGCCTGCCGATCAAGTGACAGCAACACCGCTCCGCATGTAGTTACAGGGATATTCGGAAGCGTCCACTGTGGGGATGGAAACTTCAAGGAAGGAACGCGTTAGAGAACTGGATTGACAGCACGCGGTTAATCAGCCCTCATTTCGTCGAATACCTGATATGCGCACAATGTCCGTCTTGAATTAAGGAGAAACACTGCATTGGGCCCATTATGTCTTACGTCCCTTATCCAGTTGATTCGAGCTTTGTTACAGATTCGACGACCGTCCAGGAGCTGTTGTTGTCGCAGGAGATCGCCAGCCTGACCAGAAACAGTTGCAGTTAAGTCCCATTGGAAAGTTGCAAGTGAGCTAAGCTTACCCCGTTCAGACGTGTGTGCCAAGTTGTGACCGTTGCGCTGCTTGGTTGTGTTGATTGGTTGTGTTATAGCGTGCGCCAGTCCATTGCTGCTCGACTCTTGGCTGCTGAGGCGTTCACGATTATGAAGGAAGTCAGTGGAAAGTTGTTTGAAGGCATTCGTTTCCAACTTACAGTCACAGATCCTCAGCTGAAGCACTGGTCATGGTTGGGCCTGTGTTGGCACAAATTACAAATTTTCCTAAAAAACCACAGCAAAAAGCGATCGGAATCTTTACGTCAAAGCGCAGCATCGCTTCTTCTGCAGTTACCGACGGTACAGCTCCAAGGAAAACTGCGTCCTGAGAGATGCGCGCCGGCTTAATTTTTGAAACGCTGGAGGATACACCAGAACAACCGCGATAGAAACGTATGCCGATGATGGATTCCCGCGAAAACTGCAGCTTTACCTGTCGAATTAACTGTTATGTACGTATACACATGTGCAACGCGCTGTTTTTATTTCGATTGTTCAGCTTTCAGCTTCTCAACATTTGCGGCAAACGTCTCTGCGACAATGAGTGGGAATACAATCATTGCATCAGCGTACACTTTCACGGTCTCAGCGTCGATCTTGATATTTTCCCAGGAGAAATCTGGGCCGTTTCCAGTTTATGAAAGTCTTGACACATTTGCATTTTCAGCGAGTTACCTTCAGATTCGCGTTGCAAATGTGGTGCTTGATCACTCTTCCTCCCAAAAGAACCATTCCAGGTGTCTTTGCATACACAGCATGGCTGTTGATGGATCGAATGTCAGCAGCAATATCGATAATGAGTCCTGGGTTGCTGAATGAAAGAAAGTGGACCATGTCATCCAATGTGATGGCTGGGCAGTAGATGGGAATATCATTTTTGGATGCCTAGTACGCGACCTCACGTACGATGGTTAGCTCAATCCATCTGACCCCACCTGCCATTACAGGTATGAATACCCGATCATAGCCTGGCCTAGGAGTGACTGGTGTCCATCACTAAACTATAACCTAGGATTTACATACCCAACAGTGATGGGGCCTCTATCTTGGAGGTTTACCTGCACTGCGGGGATCTTTGAAGCAAGTGCTTTCTTTCTTTTTTTTTTCTGTTTACGGTAAAAGTAAAATCTGCCACCAATGACCGAACCCACCACATCTGAAGCTGCGCCGGCAACATCAACTGAAACCGAGCAACCGTTACGCGGAGTTCCCGTCTCAGGTTAGAAGCAAGCTTTGGTTCTCAGCCACGCACGGTCTGCGATCAGATGTTTCCTGCGTTTTCGAATGATTTGAATGGGAAGTTGTTTGGGGGCTCTTGCTGCGAGAGAGCGGGTTTGCGCATGGTTATATGCTGGAATACGTACACTGTAAAGTTGCTGGAATTGGGCGAGGCTTCAGGAACGTTGTGATACAGCATTGCGATGGTGGTCGTGCCCTTCCATCTAAGGAAAAAAAAAAAAAGGGGGACGCAGCTTACATGACATTTGCGTTCAAAAAAAAAAACAGGACGACCATGGAAATCTGTCCAGACGAAGCGGTTCTCATCAATTCGGCCCAAGTCTGTGCGTCGAGGTTTGCCTTTTCTTATCACTCAATATAAACGTTTTTTATTTACACTTGTTTTACAGGATGGGAGAAGCAGCAGGATGACCGAAAACAGCGAGAAATCGTGCAGCGAATGCAGCAAGAGATGAAGGATGAAATCAAGCTCGAAAAGGAGGTGCGTCAAAATAATGCATCCAATTGGAAACTGCGAAATCTCACATATTTGAACGCAGAAAAAACGTGCGGAAGCTGAAGAGCGCAAGAAACGCAAGGAAGAGAATGAGCGACGCGCTGAAGTTGTGCAGCTTGTGAGTATTTTTGGTACACATGTGCGTTTGATTTCAGATTTCTAAACTGTTGAGCGACATAGGTTTCGGCGGCGAAAGTCAAGCGAATGAAGAAAAAGCAGCTCAAGAATCTGCGCAAAGTGGGAAGTGACGTCAGTGGGTCGACCGTTAAGCGTCGCAAGGGTGGCAAATGAGCGAATCTTCAGCGGAGGACTAAACCAATAAAACATTTCACAAAGGAGCTTAACAAGATCGCATATGCCATTCTTAAACGACACCCAGGGCGACTTTTTAATGCTGGGTTGTCTTGACCAGGTCTAGAGACTCCCTCCTTCAAGACGCGTTCCTGAGAGTTTCGGTGGCAGATGGCGAATAAGCCGTAAAGCAAAATCGCACACATCGGGTGCGACTCTCGCTTATTTGGGTGTCGTTCAAGAATCAAGAAATGGCAGTTAATTCCTTTCACAAAAGTCATCATTACTAACAGGCACAATTATTATCACTGCAAGCGGAACAACACGAAATGCTTGGGATCGCCGTAGTTGCAGTTGTAGTTCGCAGCATCAGTATGCTCCAAAGCGTTGTCTTTGGCAGCATGGGTCCGTGGACTGCGTTGCTTGTGTGGAGCAGTGGCGTCTGTCTGAGTGTTGTAAGCATAGCAGCTGCGGGACGCGTTGCGGTGGAAGGAGGCGGCGAGGATGAAGAAAGAGAGAATGGAGACGGGGAAGATAAGGATGGCAAAGACAAGAAGGACAGCAAGGGCTCGAGCAGAACATCATGGCGTGTCGGACTGTGGCGGCAGAGCGCCAAATGGCTGTGTGTGAGTGCCGTGTGCGTTGCGGGCGTGCCGTCACTGTGGCTGTCTCTTGCGCGAGCGACTGCAGAGATGAAGATGGAAGGTAACTCGTCATTCCACACTCACCACCAACGACACAACTCACAGTTTGTCTCTCGTATTAGCACTGACGCTTCAGTGTATCACCGTTGTTCTTGCGACTATTCCGGCCGTGTTCTCTGCGATGTACGCGTCGCACCTGCTCACGTTGGCCATCGTTCACACTCTGCCTCGGTCTTTCTCAACATCATTTGCATATGAAGAGGATGAAAAAGAACAACCCCAACCGACGGATAAAACAAAGGCAAAACCAGTGCCCAAAGATGCGAACGTCAATGGTGCTCAAAACCCTCCCCCCGACAATGCCCAATCACTACAGTCGCTTGCTGAACTCGTCTCCATTGCCTTGCCTGCTGCTGCATTTACGAAACGAGTGGAGATTGACAATTGGATTGAAGCCATATGGTTCCAACACGCGCATTCTCAACCGCTTATCTGGATGACTCCCGCGTTACTGCTCTGCATTTGTGCCATCGGAATAGGTCTACTTTCCTTGTTTATTATGCTCGTGACCACCATTATTCCCAATTCATCAAAGTCGAGTAACCCGCGCAAGTCGGACAAAGCTGCCGTTAAAAAGGCCACCGACAAGAAACCAGCCAAAAAAGCATCCTCGAGCTCTAAAACTGTAAAAGCTGAAGTGAACTCTCATATAAAAGACGTGTCCGTATCGACTCTTTTCAGTATCCTTGCCGTTCTGATGTCTCTCGTTTACTACGAGACTCAAGTGATTCCCCAGTTTCATTCTACCAAACTGCCAGAGGTATTTAAGCATTTGAAATCGAATATTTCATGCGCGATTCTTAGAATCATTTTTCTTTTGTAGCCAACGCTGAAGTCGCAGCGCGTACTTGAAAAAGCATATTCAAACACTGGTCTCATTTCAGTCGCCGAAGACCCCACAATCCATGGTGGAATTCGTGTCATGAGATGTGATCATTCAGTCCTTGGTGGCATCTTTCTCGGAGAAGGATACCGAGGCGATTCGGTGTATGGATGCTTTTACATTCTAGGATTTGTCGCTGGGTTTGAGAGATTTTCCGAGAATGAGCAAGTGAAGCAGACTGGAAATCCGGATGCCGCGTATCAAGTTTTGAATATGTAAGCGTGACTACTTTATTCATGCTTTTTTTTCCTGACCGTTTCCTGTGTTCGCAGTGGTCTCGGCATTGGAGTTGCGGCGTCCATGTTTCTTCAACAGCATCCAAAATCACACATTGACGTACTAGAATTGGATCCGAACGGTACGCATAAAGATTGTCCTTTTTTTGCCGCACCTCCTGACAAGTGTTTTTCACAGTGATTCGAATGGCTGTCACGCACTTTAACTTTCCAAACACGACGCAAACGAATTTGCTTGCAGCCGACGGACGAGCGTTTATGGAAAAATCCCCGGCAAAGGTGTACGATTATGTTCTGCATGATGTATTCACGAATGGAGGTGTCAGCGGACGGCTTGTTAGCTTGGAAGCCTTGGAGCAAGCGAAACGAGTTTTGGTGGATGATGGAATTCTAGCTTTGGTAATTCTTTCATTTTTTTCAAAATTGATTTGGATGGATGAAACTGATTCGCCTTTTGACATGGACAGAACTTTGCAGGTACCATGTACTCGCAGTCGACTTTGTCACTTGTGCGCACAATCAAAACGGTAAGAGATTCGTAACTTTTTTCGCAGATGCACGCAATGACGCCAAATCTCCTTTTGTTTTTCAGGTGTTCCCTTATGTCGCATGCTATCCCGAGGGCCCTGTCAATCTGACTGACCCAACAGCATTTTACAACATGGCATTCTTTGCAAGTGCGCACCCGCTAAACTTCAATCCCACGCGTCTCCCAGATATCCACGCCCGTGCAAACGCCAAGAAAAAAACGACAAGCGACGGTGGAAGTATGGGTCACATGCGCATGCACATGCTCGAAACACTGCCCAGTCTGCGGCACGACGACGTTATTGAGCGTGTCGAACTCGGGACGGGTGAAGCAGCAGGAGTGCTGGGCGGCGGGATTGTTGGGAATGGAGTCGTGTTGCGGGATAGGTTTGTTGGGGTGCATCGTCAGATTGTAGGTGAGCTCGAGAAGGAGGAGAGAGTCAATCGTAAGGCGCACTGGGATGTGATGGTGCAGTTGTTTGGTGCAGAGTTCTGGCTCATGTTTTAAAGGGTTGATGCAGTTTGTGCATCAAAGAAGAAGACGATGACATCAGATGACGTGTGCCTTTTTTTCGTATGCACCTTGTGGCAAGGTACTAGCTTGATAAATATTTCAATAAATCATCCAAAAAAAAAAATCCAACTCACAACTCACTGGATGGACACCGATTATGACGAGAGTGTTGAAGCCAGTGAGGAAGTCAGCGCATTGCTTGCCATCTATGGGGACGGAGAGAACGAGGGAGAGGGCGGGGGCAAGACGGACGTAGCTGTGAACCGTACGCGCATTGAGGCCGTTCCTTCCACAAACGCGTGGCACCACAAAATGCGGACTCTGCCGCAAAGACGCATTGTTCTGCATTTGTGTCCGTACGAGGCAAACTTGCAGTCAGTTGTGGCTGTCGAGGTTGCGTTGCAGTTGAGCCTTCTTTTACATTTTGGCTTGTCTTGTTCTGTGTGGAACCAACTCTGTTCGCTCGGACTTAGGTTCTCTCTCAAGTATCCGTCACATCCGCCACTCATTCATGTGCGCAAGGTTATGGGGCTGTCTGACGAGCAGCTGAGGAATCTGCATGTTTGTGCATCTGAGTTTTGCATCCAACTTGGTCTCTACTCACTAAATAAGCTACAGGCGCTTCTCGTTGCGAAAGCTGCGCAGCTTGCAAAGCACTCAACTCCTTGTGGATATGATCTGGCTGAGGGTGACTCTAAAATTTTGATCGCGATGATTTCATCCAGCTCAACTTCAAACTCTCGATCACATTCCAGCCACACGCGAATATCTCGACACTCATAATTCAGCGATTAGAGGACTGAAGCAAACATCGGCCTTTGAGGCTATGCATTCGCGAATGGCGGAAACGTCCTTGGCTGCAGCGCAGGAGGAAGAACTGGCTCAACAAGCAAAGGTGCTTTCTTTGATGACGAGTTATGTCCGGTTCTAATACCCAAAGCTGTGCGTAACTTTTCAGGCAATCGAAGAAAAGGAGTTGGATCGCGAATTGCACGTGGCTCTGGAAAAGGAGATTGAGACCCGGAGGGCGAGAGCAAAAATGCTGCGAGACGAGAAAAAGATGCTTCAAAAAAGCCATTCGATTCATGTGGATCCGAAATCAAATCCTCATTCGGGCGCTAATAGTGCGACCCCTGTGGACACAAAGGCAGGCGCTCGAAGCACAGCAGCAGCAGCGGCGGCAGCGGCATCCGCTCAGTCCCCGAAGATGCTCATGGTGCCTCCGATTAACGCTGGTGCAATTTCCTCGTCGTCGTCTTCAGTCTCTTTGCCTGCCCTTGCATCTTCGTTTGTGTCAGGCGTTACTTTCGAAACGGTGGATCGAGGGGCGCGTTTTTCAAACGGTAACATTCACATCAATTTCTACTTATCCGTCATTGGTTTGGTGCATTGCGGTAACTTCGCTGCATTTCGACAAAAAAGGAATCCTTTCAACCATTTGCCATGCACACCCGATTTCCCTCAGCGCGTCTCCAATCTCATCCGCCTCAGTCGCTGGCACAAGCTCGCTTAAAGTCGCGCTCATGATCCATTCAATTCCTGTGCGAAATCCATATTATACAACTCAGGCTGGACGGAACGAAATCAATCAAATCATTGCGCTCATTAAACGACATCACATGCGCCTTGTTCATCCATTTATTCAACAAGTTTTTGATGCTCGAATTGTTACATTTGCTCAGTCGCCGCCGATGGCAGGGTTGGACATACCTTCGGGGGAGTGTTTGGAAATTTTAGTCGAGGCGACTGGATCTGGGATGAACAACATGGAAGTATTGTTGAAGCAAGCGGGTACCATATCTGTTGCGACTGCTGTGGGATATTTGAAACGACTTGTCAAGGGGTTGGTTCATATTCATGCAAACAATGGGATACATAAAGGTGAGCAAATTCATTCTGATTTTCGACCGTCAATATACCTTACATTTCGTTTGCTTTGGACCGTTGATGTTTGTGGTATTACTCAGATATCAAATGTCGAAACATAATTTTTTGCGGCACTCCTGAGCAAGTGGAAGTGAAGCTTGGTGGTGGCGAATATGGGAAGAGACTCATTGGTAAAACAAATGCCTCTAAAGTAAACGCGTTAATACAAACTGATTCCGCATTACTAGACCTTCACCAGGAGCATCCTTTCTCAACCGAACTTCGGATGGAGACAGCGTTTTCAGATGGATGGAACCCTCCCGAAACCGTAACCGAAAACACCACAAATAGGAAAGCTGTGTATGGCCGAAAAGGAGATGTCTGGTGCATTGCCCGATGTCTTTGCCATATGCTTTTCGGCGAAAAAATCTTTCGCGAGTATCATGGAGCCGTTGAATTTATGGAAAAACACGGGTCCTCCATGCCGCGACTGATGAGCGCATTTTTATATCGTGCCTTCGAAGAGGATACTGTCGAAAGACCAAGTGCGGTTGATTTACTAAAGGTGAACCGGCATTTCTGGTTTTTAATGCGCTCGATTCACAATTTTTCAATACCAGGATGAGTTTCTCAACGATACTGACGCTGGGACACCTTTGTCATTGGAACTTATGCATGATCCGAATCCCAGGCATACCCTGTCGCCTACCGCCGCCGTTGGGCCAAGTCCTTTGGCTCCACAGCATCCCCCACCTGTTATAACAGGATTGCAACAGCCTCTCGGACTTTCAGGACTTGGAAGTGGACTGGAATTATCGGCAACGCTTGCATCATCTCGATATCACGCCGATTTTGAAGAAGTTGACTTTTTAGGGAGGGGCGGGTTTGGTAGTGTTGTGAAGGCGCGTAACCGAATAGGTAACTTAATTGCTGGAGGTTGGTTCTGTTCTAATCGCCTCTATTTTAGATAATCGGTTTTATGCCGTTAAAAAAATTAAAGTGGATTCGAAGAAAGGGTCGGGAGTAAAACTGCTGCGTGAAGTTCAAACACTGTCGAGGCTTCACCATCATAACATTGTGCGATATTATCAAGCTTGGTATGTCATATTCTTTCTGAGCTGCTCCGTTTTGATGCGAGCCACTCCAGGTTTGAAGATGCGCCAGACATGGACTCAGATGACTCAGATAATTCCGAAGACTCCGACAGTGACGAAGAAGAAGAATCATGGGATTCGGATGATAGCGAGGAATCTTCAGTTCCCGAGTTTAATGTCAAATCCTCCTCCGATTGGCACACTTCACATCATTCGTCCAACATTGTGTTCCAACTCTCGGGAGCGCCAGTTTCGAAAAGCGGCCGAGGTGCCTCGGGGAGTCGCAATTTTCATCATGCAACTGGAGGAATGACAGACTCTGAGGAAGATGGAGAAAGCATGGCATCATCCATGCAACCAGGTGTGAAAGTTCTGTTTATTCAGATGGAGTTTTGTGAGAATAGTACTTTGCAGGATATTATTAAAGGTGGGGTAGAGGTTTCGGAGGTGAGTTTAGATGATATGTCACTCATTGAACAAACTAATCGCTCCATATTGATCTCCATCTCTAGGCTTGGCGCTTGTTTCGGCAGATTCTTGAAGGCCTTGCATACTTGCATAACGTTGGTATTATTCATCGAGATTTGAAACCAAGGTGCGTTTTCCTTGAATTGCAGCCAGTTCTCTCCACTAAAAGATCGCTTGTTTCAGCAATCTGTTTATGGATTCTCTCGGAAATATCAAGATCGGAGATTTTGGGCTTGCAAGACGAGGTGGTGGAGGCGCAAATACAACCATAGAACAAAATATGACTCATTCACTTGTCATTGGAGAGAGCATTGATCGCGAAGACGGGGTTATGGTATTCCACACTTTTTTCTATGTGTCGAGGCATACCGCCTCTTACAACTCACTTCTTCGCAGACTCAAGACATCGGTACACCTGTATATGTAGCACCGGAACTGCTTCAAACTCAAAAGGGAGGCTCTGTGAAGTACAATTCCAAAGTCGACGTATATTCCCTTGGAATTGTGTTTTTCGAAATGCTGTATGGGTTCAGCACTGGAATGCAGCGCGTTCTCGTTTTGAATGAATTGCGCGCACCTGATATCGTATTCCCATCTGGTTTGTTTTTTTTTCGACCCTGTTGTCCTGTCACTGACTCTTCTCCAGACTTTGATGTGAAAAAACTGGATAGTGCGTACCAGATTTTGCGATCCATGCTGACACATATTCCGCGCGATAGACCTTCTTGCCAAGAACTGTTGGAGGTACATTTTCTGCGGGCTATGAGCTTTATACTTTGCTGATGAGATCATACATGTACCAGAGCAAGTATTTGCCTCCCAAACTTGAGCAAGATATTCTTTCAGAAGCGCTGCGTAGCATTGTGAATCCAGACAATACTTCCTACTATTCGAGGCTCATGACGACACTTTTCAACCAAACTGTTGACAAGCACAAGGATCTTGCGTTTGACTTCACATCAGAGTATTCGGCAACTTTCGAAAGCACATCCTCCGATAGATCATCAAGCGCTACTAATAGCGCCGATGCGCTCGTCAGGCGGAATGCGTATACCCTCACTCGTATTCACGCTCAGATTTTGTCGATTTTTCAAAAGCATGGTGCCGCAGAGTGTTGCACACCTCTTTTGATACCGTGTGGCTCGTATTCAGGGTTGGAAAGCAACAAAACTCCTGTAAAACTTATCGATGGCACCGGGATGGTGGTTCAACTTCCTCATGATCTCACAGTACCGTACGCACGATATGTTGGGCGGCTCAAAAATATACCCATTTTGAAGCGTTTCACATTCGATCGCGTGTATCGGGCGAATCAAGTGGGCGGGCAGCCGAATGCGTTTCTGGAGTGCGATTTCGACATCGTTTCGAAAAGCGGGAATATGATGGTACCTGATGCGGAGGTTATTTCTGTGGCATTGGAAGTGGTGGAATCGACTTGCGCGCCTGTGTATGGAAGTGGTTCTGGAGCTGGAAATAATGGCGGGGGCAGCGGTGGAAATGGCTCTGGGGGTGTTCATGACATGCTGCACGTCTTTGTGAACCATGGGGTGATTCTGGAAGCATGTCTTGATTGCTGCCAGATCCCGTCAGAATTTCAAAAGATTGCGTGTGGGGTGTTGGAGTCTCTGGATAAACCATACACTTGGACGCAAACACGAAATCAGCTTGTGAAAGCATGCAAAATGGGGAAAGCCGCAGCAGACATGCTTGAAGCAGTATTCAGTATCCGCGGAGACTTTGATTCAGGCATGGCACGGATGGAAGCATTTTTTACAGCTCACGCTGGTGGTGGAGGAGGTGCCGTCTCTACGGCGGCTGTTTCATCCGCGATATCGAGCTTGAAGCTATTACACAAGAATCTTGTGAGTCTAGGCGTCAAGAACAAGATTATTTTCTCGCCGCTCCTGTCGCACAATGTCTCGTATTATCGGACGGGAGCATTTTTTCAGATTGCGCTTGCGCGAGGGAAACGCGTTGATGTAATTGCTGCTGGTGGTAGATATGATGCATTACTTGCGGATATGAGGAAGCCTTTTCATCCAAGGGATCCGCTTTGTGCTGTTGGCGTAAACATTGGTTTGTAGTTTCTTTTCAAGTTATGAGTCTCTTTGCCTGAACTCGTTCTGGCAGCAATGTCCAAAATTGTCAATCATGCCAGTCAGGCAACGTTGGATACTCATACATCTTCTCGGGAGTTGGATAGTTATCGGATTGGGAAAGTTCGAGGTGTGGACATACTGATTGTGTCGTTTGGTCGCGGTAATATTGCATTGGAGGAGAGGCTATCAATTCTAGGCGAGTGTTGGCGTGAGGGCCTCTCTGCTGAAGTATTGTTTGACGAAGGCGAGATAACGACGGACATTTTGCAGATTGCATCTAAAGGTTGGTTCGCCACCCTGTTCTTTGGAGTTAAATTTCTGAACAGTCTGATTTGTTAAACAGGTTATAGTTTATGTGTCATTGTAAAGAGCAAAGATGTGAAACCGGCCATCATCAAGGTCAAAAACACGGTGACCAAACTTGAAGCAGAAGGTAAACAGAACAGATTGCATTTTGAGACTTGTGCAGCTTTTCTCAACCTTATGAAAATCAGTGGCTCGGTCGGAGTTACTTCAGCATCTCATCAATGAGCTTGGCGTTGGGTCCGAACACCCTCCCGAAGAAATATCGCACACTTCTGGATCACATCATCCGAAGAATATGCTTGACCTGTTGAGCGCTACCATTGTTCAGCCGCCATGGCAAAAGCAAAAACTGAAGGGGAAAGAGCGAGCCCGCATTCACGATCGCTGTGGGTTTTCTTATTGCGCGTTCCTTGTTTTGATGCAGTCGAACGATACAGTCTAACAATACTATCTTTTCTCCAGCATTAACGGCCGTATCGGATACGCTGAAAGTGATAAACAAAGTTACGCAAGTGTGCATTGTTGATCTTCCGGAGCATGTGATACGAAAATTGGCCTCGGTTGATTTGGCGGACGAGGAAGTGTTTAAGAAAGCTTTCGAGGCGCAGCCAGCCCAACAGCGTGAATATCTTGCGAATTTCCGGAAAACGCTTCTCTCTTCGAAAAAAGATGGCAACACGTCCAGCGCAAATATTTTCACTTGGGTAGTCAGTCAGAGCGGAGGAGGGACCCCGGTTCTTCTTCGATTAAATGTATAATCGCTTTTATTCGAAGTGAACAAAAACAATGAAGCCATTTCCCAATGCGACAGGAATCCAAGTGGTTGATACGAAAGAGTTGTTTAAGCCTCGGTCAGTTCTCTCAGACGACGGACGGTACCGCGGACGGTGGCGGCAGCGGTGGTTCCGACAGTCCATGCACCTCCAGCCATGGTCTTCTTGCAACCCTTGCACTTCCAGATTCCGACGGCAGTGCGCTTGACAGCGTCCTATTAGGAGCAGCAAGAACGTTTAGATCGATACCACAGAACATTCGAGATGGCTTCTACACACCTTTCCGCAGAAGGTGCAGGTGTACTTGGCGTGCTGAGAGACCTCAAACTTCTTGACTTGCTTTCTGAGGGAAGCACCGTAACGGGTTCCGTACTTTCCGGTAACTCCAACCTTCTTAGTACGTTTGGCCTGTAGAATGGAATGAGATCAGCACTTCGTTTCGTTGGTGTTCTGCTCGAGATCGCTCCTCCATCCAAGCCCAGTCTCGCCTTCCGCAGATTACAGGTTCGCACAGTATTGGAGCTGGTGATGCATCATGCTTTAGCTTCGGATGGCTGATGCTGTCGGGATGGGGAGATTCGCGGCCGTATGGTTGCACATGTGCCTTACCATTTTGCTTCCGAATAAATCAAACCCTGGAAGACCCTAAAAATCCCCAAATCAACCAAACATTGCACATGAATCGCTTCAACTACAGCCACAATCATCGTTTTTATTTATTAAGATCGTATGAGGTATGTTGCTCCGCCAAAATATTCATGCGGTTTTGCAATAGAAACATAGAGCCCCATTGGCGCATGTACAGCGCCCATGGGTTCAAGTATCACCCAAATATGCAGCTCATCGGACTCGTGCTCATTCCAGGCGCCCAAATACGCCACAATTGCATTAGTACTGGGTTTGTACTGAAGGAACACTGACATGTTTCCGTCAGTGCGTCGTTCAATAACTTTTGGAAGAACTCCATGCACATGAGGAACCAAGTGTTCCGGATAACTAGCCAAGTAGGAAAGTGAGCGAATGCTATCGCTGAATTCCATTGGTGATTTCCTGTTTTGAGGTTCTGACCGCAGTTCAAAGTAGCCTCGTGAATGCTTGAATTGAATTTGGAATCCACCATCGACGTGGTTTTCCACGTTGGAAACTTGATAACGAATGTTGCCGAGAAAGTCCGTGGGTTGGTAGAATTTACTAAAGTCGAACATGCGTGACTCGTGAGAAAATCCAGCTGCCAGGATTTTCCCCATGACTGCATTCCGCTGCTCGGACAGCAAGAGCTCCCGGAGTGCTTGCTCGTGTGATTTTGCATAGAGATTTGCAACAGTTATAGAGTAGACGTTGTCTAGATTTAAAGCTGCGACGGCCAGGTCTTGTGGATATCGAGTGTTGGACCCGGATAATATTGAATGTCTAAATGGTTGACTGCTGGAGAAAGCAGCTGAGCGCATGAGGCACAAATCCCAGAAGTCAGTTCGTTTTAAAGCCGGTTCTTCAGAAAGGAGAGAGACTGCGGCTGCAATTTCAATGGGGAGGAACGGATTTCCTGCCAGTGACGGAACGAGGAGAGAGTATTCTGCTGCATTCAAGAGCTCAATGCGAATCCATGTTCGGTTCCAAGGTTGCTCACGAACGCAGGCATAGATAGCTTCGTCGATTGTTTGGCACGGCTGGTTGGGAGTGAAGACAACGAAACCATTTTTGTAGTTCTTGTGACCAACATTGCTTGCCTTGAACGATGGAACCGCATGGTTCAATTCCAATGCATCAAACCACACGGAGAGTGGTGTATCTGGTTGTGGCCAAGCCTTGATTGCTTCGGCCACGCGCCCACTCTTTTGCAACAGTTGCAGATTGACTCCACATATTCCTCCTTCGGGCCAGGCCAAAGTCACCATATCGGCCATCTCCAGCAGGCTTTCCTCGCCACCGAATGCCAAATTGGGCCCATCTCCCCACACATGTGACACAGCTATGGAAGAAAATTCCGGCGAATGGACATTGAGGCTTGCAGCATCGGACACACACAGAACGAGACGCTTAAGCGAGGCCAAAATAACTCGGCTGCATGTCTCACCGTCGACAGCAGCGTCATTTTCAGGATCGAACAGCATGGCAAAAACGACACCCAAAATGTCCAACAAAACGTGCTTTCGCAGAGCCTTGTATGACAAACAGTCTGTTGCTGCAACCATTCTTGCCACAAACGCCAGGTAACTGCTGAACAGTGTGACATGCGGAGTGGCTTTGCGGTGGTCCAAGTATCCAATGAGAACAGATAAGCTCGCGGCAAACTCGCCAGCAAGTTTGCAGCAATGTCTAACATCCGAAGGCATCACGACTTGGTGCGTCTTGAAAAAGGTGGCCAAGGATTCAAATAGGGTTTCGTCGTTGGAGTACATGATTCGAGATATGAGGTGATATTCTTGCTTGTACTTCAAATGCAAGTTCCCATTGGTACTTCGATAGCAGCCGGTTGGGATGGGAGCCGGTACTGAGCGGGCAGCCATGTAAGTCTGCCCTGGAACTGCTTGAAATGCATCTGCTGCAGACAGAAATGTCTGAAGGTGATCGTATCAGAACAGCCAATGACATGTAACTAAAGAGAGACTCACCAATTCTTTTGAAGGACTTTCGCCAGCTTTCTCCGCCTCTAGACCCACCGCTGAATCGTGTCTGGAGACTTCTCGCTCGGCCGCTGAAGTTTCAAGCTCTGTCCAGCCGCTCACAGGTTCAGGCTGCAACAGCTTCCTCAAGGTGCGAGAAACTCTCTTCACCGATGTAGTGATCGTGAGGAGATCATTCGACCCGCACTTTTTGATAACTCTACTTGTGATGATCGATGACACTGTTTTCACATGGACCTTGAGTTCCCCTTCAGAACTAGGACCGCCAGTTGCAATGGCTTCCCACGCATCTAAACGCGATGATGGAGGAGGCTTAGTCGCAAGTGGGTCTCCTGCGTAGGCGGGCGTGCATTTACCTGGGGTTGGTTGCGGGACAACCGGGACGGGCATTTCGGGATTGGAGAAAAACAGGGAAAAAAAGATAACCATTCGTTGTTCAAACTCAACGAAATCAATTCTTTTCATTTTAGCACGGAAAACTCAACAAGTCCAAGACATGTCCTACGAGCGATACTCGCGTCTCAGGAAGAAGCCAGATGTTCTGCTGGCGTCTTGTGTGGCGAGGCTCGGCTCCTGTCTCTGCCACCTTGGCCACACTTCCCTTGCCAGTTCTTCTGCTTCCACCACTATAATACGGTCCTAGAATTGATTCACCCTTGGTCAAACCAACGGTAGCAGTGCGCTTACGGGGAGTTAGTGTTTCCCAGTCGTCGTTGCTGGTTACGCCGCGTTTCAAAGCGGGAAGTAAGGTAGTCCACACCGACTCTGTTGTCGTTACCACTGTTTGACCTGTCAACATATTACCAGGTTTGGAATGCGGTTCCAATTGTATGGCACAAGGCTCCAGCGTCGGATTGCACGCGACATTCCCGCAGGCAACGGAGTCCATTGAAGGTTGATCCTGAACTTCGAAACTGGCAGGTGCACATGCTTTCTTGCTTGTTACATTCGTTTCACTGTCATTGTTCAGCTCGGCGATGTTTTTATACGTATGGGCACCAGCTTGTTCAACTGCTTTGTGCTGCTGCCTTTTTGGTTGCGTTTTCGGTGACTTTGTTTGGTGCTTTTCGAGACGAGTTTGCGGAGAATGCTTTGGTTTCTTTTTCGTTGATGGTGGGTTTGCCTCAGAAGAAGTCGCGTTGTGGGTTGGTGTTGAAGCATTCGGACGAGGCACAGATGCCGATACCTTGCGAGCCAACTTGGAAGACGGACATTTGAGGGAAGTTGCTGATGATGTACGAATGAAAGATTCGCGAGAGTGTGATTTGGACTGCCGCCGATCTTTTTTAGAAACGGGAGGACTGGCGGGATCCGACGCATCTGAAGAAGGCTGAGTGCGGACATGCTGACGACGACTGAGTTCATCATCTTTATCTCCAGCGCCGTGTCCTCTTTGACATGAATCTCGCATAATCGCGTCTGTCTGGGCCTCCTCCAGAGTCAGAGAACTCGACATCCCACTCTCGGCATTTGGTTGCCGCAAGTCTTCATCTGCTGCGAGTGCAGTGCACGAAGATAGAGAGTCCACAAGGCTAAAGATCTGTTCATCAATTTGATGCTCCGCAACAATTTCGCGATGCATGTTCCAACTTGAATATTTTTGGTTGCTTTTTTTCTTCATTCCAAATCACCCCACCTAACAAATAACCCTCCCCCGGCCCCACGTATCAAATATCTTGGTTATCAAACTGCGTACTTTTCGGTCCATTCTTTGGCTGATGTCGAAGAAATATCGTGAACCATACAAGGAAGCAATGAAGTCCAGGGGATGTGCAAGGGTAAGTAACATGTTGACCATGGTTAAGTCAGTTTCAAAAAGAAGAATGGCGTTTTACCAGTTGCAATGGCTGCCTTTTCGTTGTCCTTCCAGTGCTGAGCGACATCATTCGCCAATGGATCATCAGGGTTTGGAGCAGACAAAAGGGCTTGAATCGAGAGCAGAACAGTGCGAATTTGCAGAGCAGGCGACCATTTGTCTGTGGGGGAAAGCGAAGGTTGAGCAAAAAAGTGAGGTGTTTCTTATTGACGGCAAGTTGAGACCGCCCACAACACCCCAACAAGTAAAAAGGAAAGAACCCAAAGACCGAAAAACGCGGCAGTCACCTTTTAAAATATCCAAGCAAATACGGCCGAGCTTGTCAATGTTTGGGTGATAAATCTTTGTGAGGAAACGGACTTTTGGAGGGGCCATGGGGTAGTCTTCAGGAAGGAACAACTCGAGCTTGAATGCCCCCCCTACGAGAATCAAACATTGAAAGAAAGACAAAGTTAAGCTGAACGAATCGACGTGGCTTGTCAGCCTAATTGCCAAGCAGAGGGGCAAAAAAGAAGGCACCTTCGAAAGGGGACGAGCTCGGGCCTGAAATAATAACGTCAAAGTATCGGAGGTTATCGTCATGAGGAGTGGCACTGATGCCAGGAACAGGTTCGGCGAGAAGACGCTCTGTTTCCTAGTAACGGGAGGGGGTATTAATTGCGGGTGTGGGAGGAGGATAGACACGAGGCACGCCGAGCAGAGCGAGGCGGTTAGTCTTCACGATGGGCTCGAGTCACCACACATTCAACAAGACTGGGTGTGCTGACCTTGATAATGCGTTTGGGCAAGGACATTTTAATGCGATGTGTGTATAAATAAAAGTGAAAGTAAAAACGCTCATGTGCTTTATCCGAAACGCGACCAAAGAAGGCGCACAAAGAAGCGACACATTCTCCCTTCGCAGCTTGCATTTCCCCTTGACACCTGCACAGCTTCAAACTGGTATCAACGCGTACTGTTTTCCATCCCACTCCATCGATTCGGAATCCATGTGCTGAGCCAAGTTCGTCTGCACAAGCGATGATTTGAGCAATCCGAGTGCAGGAACGCTGCTTTGAGAGTGTCCGCTCTTCCGCACCTGCTGCCAAGGTGCAGGAACGGCCTTCAAAGCCTCCGGCAAAGGATGGTACAGCCGTCCGTTGTCTAGATTCAGATACACTTGATCTGGGTGAAATGGCGTCTTGAAGGTACCTCCCCACAAGAGTGCATGCGTGTTATTGTGACCTTCGATCAGGTTTTGGAACACGACTGGGGAATCCTCGGATCGAATAAAGTTGATTTCTCTCCCGCATCGTGATTCGTACAAGAAGTCTTCAGACTTCAGGGATACATTTTTGCTCGACAAGTCGGTCCGAAGGGTCAGCCGTGAGAAGAAGAAGTCGAGAAACTTTGGATCCCGATACGCGGTGGCCATATTCCTGATCTTAACATCGGAGAGGTATAGAGCACCCTGTAGGTCGATCTGGTAGAAGTACTCTCTCAGGTTCAATTTCGAGGCGGCTCTTGCAGAACGGGTGCCAACAGACATGGGTGTTTACAGAGCTTAAATATTTATACAGTTCACAGTTAAAATCACACAGTATGTACGCAGCAGTTCGAGCGAACTCTGCATCCACCATCAACACAACTGGCAGCGTCTCCGTAGCCCTGAAACGGCATTCAGCACATGCAATCGACGCACCGAATACAGAATCAGACTCACATGCACATCATCACACACTCACTGCCGAATCCGCCCTCTCCGCTTCGGACGATTTCAGCGACGACGATGTCCAGAGCGAGACTGTTCTTCACGTAGGGTTGCCCGTCGACGGCGCTGCCAGACACGTGGCTGACGGTGTTCGTTGGTGGATTCTGGCCTTGGCATGCATGGTCATGTTCGGGGTACGTCTCGGAGCTTCAAAGCAGTTGCTTCCCAAGTATTGAAATCGTGCCCTGTTTCGCCAGAATTACTACGCGTACGATCTTCCCGCCGCTCTGAACAAACCGCTGCAAATGTATCTCGAAGAGCCGGACGACGCGTATCAATACCAACTGAATCTGCTGTATTCGTTGTACTCACTGCCAAACATTGTGCGTACTTGCCCATTTATTGGATTTACGTTGACGCTGCGCGAAGCTGATATGTTTTTCATCAGGTTCTGCCTTTTTTCGGCGGCTGGATGGTCGATCGTTTTGGCACTCGCAGACTGATGACATTCTTGTCATTTCTAGTTTGCCTTGGTCAGCTGCTATTCACGTTGGGGGTAAACGGAAAGAGATATGCGTTGATGCATCTGGGAAGAATCATATTCGGACTGGGCGGAGAGAGCCTCAGCGTGGCAGTTGAGTAACACCACATGCCGGATCCAGTTTCTGAAATAATGTTCTTATATGATCTCACTCAAACAGCAAACGCGAATAACTACCAAATGGTTCAAAGGAAAAGAGCTTGCATTTGCATTGGGTACTGCATCTTTTTTATTTGTTACTGCAACTGCATCATTCGCCAGCTTATCAGGAGGCGTCTCGAAAACCAACGCAGGCATTAATCTAAGTGTTTCGCGCCTGGGGACCGTGTTGACTGACTTTCTTTCACCGCATTTGGCCATTTCTGTGTCCGTTCCTTCAGCAATCTGGGTCGGATTTTTCACGTGCATCGTGTCTATGGCCTGCGCAATTGCATTGAACTTTGTCGACGAATACGGATCAAATTTAAAATTCACTGCGGGCGCATCGTACGAACTGCTCGAAACAAAAGCCAAACATCAGAAGAGTCGCAGAGGCTCCATCATTGCCCCGCTATCACCCGCGATTCGACCACTGCGAGTTGCGTCAGTCTCTGGAACCTCTGAGGCAAAGTCTTCGCGTCACAGTCGATCTCGGTCCAGAAGCGCGAGGCAGAGAGAAAGCAGTGACGATTTGGCGGATATACCTAGCATGCCGAATATCAAAGATTTGTTCGAGTTTCCTCTGCCTTTTTGGCAGGTGGTTCTTGTAATGTGTCTCATGTTCGCGACTGTGATCCCCTTTAATACTATTCACGCCGCATTCTTGCAATTGAAATGGTATCCGGGTAATCCCACAAAAGGTGCTTATTTTTTCGAAAACCTTCAAGTCTTCGAAGAAGCGTAATAATCTCCACGTCTATCACAGCCGCGCGTATAATGGCCATACCCGATATTCTCTCTGCAATACTGGTTCCTTTTGTGGGTACATTTGTGGACAATTACGGCCGTCGCTCCAAAGTCCTCTTTATTTGCGGCGTTTCGATGGCAGCTGTACATCTAGTTCTTGGATTCTGCTCAGAAACCACTCTTACAAGTCCTGTTCCGGTCGAAATTGTGCTTGGATTCAGTTACGCGTTACTGCTGACATTCTTGCCCTGTATTCCTCTTGTTGTGAGCGAACGGCGTGTAGCAACCGCTTTGTTGAGTTCACAGTTATTTAGGAAGGATGGAATCTTCGAATGGCTGACGTCTTTTCATTCAGTGGTCTCGCAACATCGGCGCAGAATTTGGCACTTACCATTTTCCCCATGATTGTCGCTTCGCTGGTGACGTGGGATGCCTCATATAAATTGACTGAAGCGTTTTTCTGCTTCGTGAGTATGCTTGGAGCTCTAGTGTGCGTATGGATGCATTGGTATGATAGTCGGCATTTGGGGGGAATTCTTGATTTACCGGTGTCAGCTGTTTCCGATTCGCGACAAGACTGAGCAACTGAGATAGAGAATAAAAATGCGGTGTAAATTATTGTGTGAGAAATCTCTCGTCTGTTTCTTGCACGCCCTTGTCGCATTCGGCACGTGTTTGCTCACTAGTCTACAAGAGTTCTCTGCTTGGCTCTAAAAATGATTGGATTTATTGCTAAATACATACTATCTACTCGGCGGAGGCAGTCGGAGCTTCCTCTTTCTCTTTGGCTTCCCTGGCAGCTTCCTCAGCCAACTCTGCAGCGGTTTTCAAGTTCATTGCTTTTTGAAAACGCTCCAAAACAGCCGCTTGAGAATCAATGAGTGAGTTCAGCCGTTTCAACTCCTCGGCATGATCTTGCGCCTGCAATACCAACAATTCCTCACTTTTCGCAACCTCGGCAAAAAGTCCATTCACTTGAATCTCAATTTGCTTGCGCATTGCATCCAACGTCAAATCCTTATCCTTCACAACTTGCTCATGCCGTAGCTCCAACGACTCCTTCTCAGCCAATAGAGCCGCAATGGCGCTCCCAGGTTTCTTTTCAGTCAGCAGAGAGATCTTGCGTTCGAGCTTCTCGATGGTCGTGTCCTTGGTAGCGTCTTTCGCGCTCATTTTTGCCTGCAGTTGCTGTAAGCCGTCCATGATGTCGGCTTTTTCTCCTTCCAGAGTTTCCATACGTTTGCGCAGATCGCTGTTTTCAGCTTCCAGTTTGGAGAACACGGACTCGGTATTGAGCTCGTTCGCAAACGAATTGGCGCTTGTTTCGGCCTCCATTCTTGCACCTTCGACTTGCGCTCGTAAAAGGTAGTATTCCGTGTCGCGCAAGTCGAGGGTCTTTTGAAGGTCGGATTCTGACGTTGTCAATAAGGCGACTTGAGATTTTAACGAAGCAACGAGAACCCAAGGATCATTGGCTTCTGCGTCATGAATGAGGAGATCGTGCGTGGAGGTGGAGGAATCGCTCTTTTCAATGGTCGCTGGCTTGGTTTTCAAGGAGAGAGGGGACAGTTTTTTTGGAGGGGCGGCGGCTGAGACAGAGCGAGAAATTGGAGGTGTTGAGGAAGGACGCACGGATGCATTTGATCTTGTGCGAGTGACAGCTGGTGGTGCTTTTGGTTTTGGTGTGGTCGTGGATGTGCCGCTTGACACTGGAACAGCCTTTGTTGGAGCAGACGGCCCCGGTTTCCTTGCCGCCGGTGCGGAAGCTCTCTTTGGTGCTGCTGGACTGGACGGGGCGCGAGTGGCGAGGGTCGCTGTTGGGACAGCGTCGGACTTGGTCATCAAATTGGGTTCGTGATTATTTCCTCAAATATATTTACTTAAATATTTTAATTGGTAAGTCACAGTTCGACTGTTGGTTTGTAGCGCAGTTTCTTTGTGACGCGGTCTGCAGCGCTTCCCTTCAAATGGTTGCCGTACAGCGTGAATAGATGCCCCGAGTACGCAAACGTGAAATTCGAGTTCATCTTGGGAACACCTTATTGCATGCATGCAAGGGAGCGAAGTAGAGAGAGATGGCGAGCGAAAGGATAAACAAGTGACAGGGAAAGTTACACTGTTAGAAAGAGTTGGAAGCAACAGCAGCTGTCTCGTCTGCTGACGCACCTTTCACAACGTTTTCTCGCGTCATTATGTAGAACATGTTCTCCGTTTCTTTGATCATGATTCCCGATATTCCCACAAAAGGCTTGCTTTTCGAATCAACAACTGCATGAGCGAGTAATCAGTTTCACCCCGTCTTGAGGATTGGAGACCGCAGCACTCACTCACCAGTGAATACAGCGCCGTGGAAGTCCGCTTTCACAATCTTTGTCAAATTCTGCTCCGACTTGAAGCTGTTCACAGCGTCGCCAGCAAATAGTTCAGACATGTAGCCGAGCCACAACTTGTGCAATGGTATGAACAGCGCGTAACTGCGCAAATTCAGCAACCTTGATTCGAAGCACGAAAATAAACGCTTTCGAAAGGGAGAATCACCTCAAATTATCGCCTTTTGGTTTTCCAATGTCCCCGAGTTCGATTTTCTCTTTGCGGGTCAAAGTCTTTTTCCGCCGGTTCTTTCCAAACTTTCCTTTTTTCCTTTCCTCGTTTTTCGTTTTATCTGCGAGTTTGCGCACAGGGTCTTTGATGGGCTGTTGATGCAGGTTAATTTCGAGCTGCGTTGGAGAGGATAGCGCAAACAATGTAGCAACAAGGATGCCGTACGTTATCCAGGTGGGCCACTTTTCCTCGCAGCTTCATATCCGCCACGGTTTCGAAGCGCCTGCCAGCAGTGACTGCGTTACGTGCTCCGTCCTGGTCGACCTGGACGGACAGCATGGATGCCGCAACGTTCTCCGTAGCTGGCTCCGAATGATGCGCAGGAGCAGTTGCTGCAGCAAGAGTCTGGGATGCGGTCTCGTACAGCGTCCGTTGAAGCGGAAGATCCATTCTGGTTTTCGGGATATTTTTTGTTGGATTTATTCTTTGAATAAAGAGACGCTCCTTCCTTATCCTCGCACCGATTTTGACAGTGTTGGGAAACATTTCGCGGCAACCGTGTTTCGAGCATTTCTCAATTCCCTTCAAAAAGATCGAAAGTGCAAATCTCTCCAATTGTTCGCGCATCTCCAATTGGAACCACTGAAGAAGACGCGCCATGTACAGCAGAGCCGCGCGACGCTTTCTTACTCCAGATCCGGATCATGCCAATCCAAACCTGGGACCAGGATGCTACACAGCTGATGAAGCCACGCTGATTGCCGGAAAGACGTTGGGCGAATCTGGGTGCAAATCTTTTTTCCCCTCACATTCCTCCCCATGTTTTTTCCTGCTCGCGCTTCTGATATCTATTCCTTCAAAATATACCAGATATGCTCCTTTCGCTAGTCTGGCCCCGCGGGTTTCGTACTTTGAAGAAACGGTTGTCCACGGCCCATCCCCTGGCGCCTACGACCCACCCTTGCAGCCGTTCGTCACCCACAACAGCGAAAAAGCCTCGCTCTTTGGAAAATCACGCGCGATCCGTTTCAAAGACATTTTATCATCGACTCCGAGCCCCAACACGTACACACTGCCGAGTTCGCTGAAAAAGAAAAAGAAGGCCACGTTTGAGGGTGGCGATGGACACTTTAGAAAAGGATTAGACCATGGGAAGCTGGGTGATACAATCATCTACCAGGCCTCGATGCTCAATGAAAAGCAAGGAGGTGAAAGTGCTGAAAAAGATCGCGTTGCTGACATTGGGGGCGCCGACGCAGCTGGGAAGTCAAGCGCGCCCGCCGCGGAACACTCTGAAACAGCTAGCTTAACGACTCCAACATCAATGCTCAACGAAGGTGGAACCACGTACGGAGGAGAGTCCGAGTCGAAAGGACAAACACTCGACAGCAAAAAGAAAACTAAACTTCTCCTGTCCAAGAGACAGCAGCCACCACCATCCGCCAAAAAACCAGCAATTGTATGGAGAAGAAAGTACGTTCCTCCAAGTATACCCGTGGGAAATTCGGCGTTCGGATACCAAGAAAACGAAACCGGCGAACTGATCCCGCGAAGTCCTCCCAAAAGAAACATGGACCCCGGTCCAGCTTATAACTTTACAACCTCGTTTGTGGAAAAAAATAAGCACGAAAATCAAGGACATCGGTTTGCGAAAGAAACAAAGGGGCTTAAATTCAAAATCATTGATTCTCCGGGACCCAACGTTTACGATGTTTCGTTTGCCGAGCGATTCTTGATGGCGCGGGATTATGGAAGCGGTCCTGCCGTGATGACTCTAGCTCCCTGCGTTCGACTGACGGATGAAATTGTGACTGAAGCGTTGAAGAAGGTACCTATTGTTGTTGGTTACTTCTCGAGCCAACAATCGATTCTGAAATTTCCGTTTTCCAGGCTGTTCCTGGTGAGTTTTGTCTAATTTTTAACCAGCAAGCTTCCAGCCGCCAGCTGATTCACTCCCTTGAAAAGGTCCGGGAGCCTATGAGTTCAAAAACGTGGTGAAAAATCCACGCCTGCCTGGAGCCAACGTACCAGCTTTCGGAAGCAGTTCCAACCACATGGCCCCTTCAAATTACATCCCCACAGATTTAATGAAAACCCCAGCGCCGGGGGCGTACTATCCAGAATTCGCAACCATCAATAAACCACCCGCTTTCAGACCGCAGCCGTTTGGCTCCACGACGAACCGATTCGACAGTACGGCCGAAGAAAAGAGTCGGCAACTTCCTGCACCTGGATCGTATGAATTGGCAGTCTTTGATTCGATGAGGCCTAATGCCGATAGAAGGTTGCAAACAATGGCTCAAATGGGAGCTCGAGCCAAAGCGTTTGGATCGGTCAGCGAAAGATTTGTGAAGCCACGCGCAGTTGAGATTTTTTTTTTTTTTTTGCAATGGCTTTATTCGCTACGTTCACCTACTTAACATTTTTTTTGCTGTGCTTTTGCAGCCGAAAGTACCTGGTGAGTTTTTACGAGTTTTCCATGTTTTGAACGGTGCAATTGACACGTCTCTTACTTTCGCAGGACCTGGCCAGTACGAAATCGCCAACATTCCACCACCTCCAACACCCATGTACGGACCCAAGAAATCAGGAAACATTCAAACAGGTTTACCGTCACGCAAAAACACTCCAAACGCGTCTCGCCATCGGAAAAAGAAGCCCCACATTATCGTCCAGTCATTGAGCGGCGACGCTGCCGAAAAAGTCAGAATTCCCGTGTTTGGATCACAGACAGCAAGGTTTCACACCATGGATGCTCCTGAAGGTGAGATTTGAGATTTTTTTTTGTTTTTTTTTTTTTGGGGGGGGGGGGGGGGGCTGATTTGCCTGTGATTTAACGATGTCGCCTCCAAAAAAAATTGCTCAGGTTTGCCGCCTCCTGGAGCCTATGAAATAGCGCATGCCTTTGAGACCCTCAAGACGAAAGGTCGCATCGACAAGCAAGGAATTTTGAAGAGTCAAATGGTTCGAGAACTCTTTCCAGGTAATCTCTCTTTTTGTCAAAAGTCCGCAAAACGTGTACCAATTGACCTCGTTGTTATTGCTCAAGCTCCTCAAAATGTACCTGGTCCTGGAGAGTGTGAGTTGTTTAAACTTTGAGCGTTTTTTAATAAGGTTCTAAATAACGTGATGCTTTTGTGAATGCAGATGAGGCCACAGCGAGCCCTCGCAAGGTTCCACAGCTTCCACATGGAGCATTCCTGAGCTCGGTAAAACCCCTGTACCAAAATATCCATGAACTATTAAACTGAAAGCACTTCGCAACAGAAAAACCGGTTTTCAGAGCGGTCAGAGCCTGTGCCAGGGCCCAACACATACTTGGCTCATGACTACGACGATGGACTGATAAAAAGAAGCTTCAACATCACCTACCGCGAAGCAGAGAGCTAGCTTTTTGGTCAAGAGTGAATCAGCAGACATTTCCCTGTTTTTTTTATTTATTTTTTTATCCCAATAAAAAGTAAAATGACAATTCTGTTTTCGCGTCCATTGTTTGTTCATCTCTTCCATCAACAGATTCACATAAACGCCAAACGTACCCTCGAACAACCCGAACCCTCGCGAAATCTGCACTGTTTGCTGGGCATCCACAATCTCGTCATCTTTGAAAACAACAACTCCTGTCAATGATCACTCCATCTCAATCGCTTGTCCGCTACGACAACCCCGTCCTCGTCAGCCGTACAGATGGAAATCTGAAAGGACAGGCGGTAGTAGGCGGCGGCTCTGATAAAAATGGCAAACCGCCTCTTGCCAATAATCTTCCGGGAGGCGGGCCCAAGAAGTTACCGCCGGTAGACGACAAGACTCGGGCAAAGACACCGACGCAGACGGAAGATATTCTCAATTCAATCTTGCCTCCGAGGTATTTTTTTTTTCAGAATGATAAAATGAGGAGAACTGGGCAAAAGCGGGTGTATGTTAACAAGGCCTTTTTTCTTTTTTTTTTACAATCTTTGACAGAGAATGGGATGAAGGGGGTCAGTTTTGGGTGCAGAAAGTCTCCAGCACGCCGGCCACGCGTTTGGACGTGATCAACCTCCAGGAGCAGCTTGATCACATGCTTCAGAAAAGGCAGGCTAGGGAAACAGGGATTTGCCCGGTTCGGCGAGAGTTGTACATTCAAACGTTTGGTACGTTGCTAGTTCCAATGAAAATGAGAATCTTCTGAAACCAACGTTTTACTTGTTTTAGATGAACTGATTCGTCAAGTCACGATTTCATGTCAAGAGCGAGGTCTGCTGTTGCTTCGTGTGAGGGATGAAATCCGAATGTCGATCGCTGCGTATCAGACGTTGTACGAAAGCTCTGTCGCGTTTGGCATGCGAAAGGCCCTTCAAGCGGAGCAGGGCAAGTCTGATATGGACACGAGGGTATGTTCTTTCCAAAGATTCTGATTCTTTATTTTATTGTATTTATTTCCTCCATTTCGCCAGATCAAAGAACTCGAGGAAGAAAAGCGGCAACTGGAGCAATCGGTGCTTGAACTGAAAGCAAAGTGCGAGGCCATTGAAAAACGCGAGAGCGAAAGAAGAGCGATGGAAGAAAGAAAACATGCGGAAGAAATTGCGTTCCTGAAAAAGACCAATGTCCAGCTGAAGGTGAGTCGTCTTTTCTGAGAAACGTTTAAGCGCAGCCTGTCTCACAAGGTGGCACTCTTCCCAGACGCAACTGGAAGGTATCCTGAGCCCGCAAAAGAAGTAGTTTTTGGCCCTCTTGGTCTTCAGTATTCGTTGGTTTTCTTTAGGAATATACTCGTTCATACATCTATGGCTGTTATGTCTATGTGAAGCTACTAATCATCACATCTACCACCACCACAATCACCACCGACGTAACCGCCATAACTGGTGTCACCACAGCGACTGCCAGGTTTTCGAGATCTGTTTTTGTCGAATGGTTGGTCCCATAAACGCGGTTGGCATCAATGCATTCCTCCGCCACAGCTCTGGCCAGAAGTAGCACATCAAAAACGGTATGGGTGAAAAGCGGGTCAACTTTCGAATGGGAAGCCAGGAGGCAACTGCGGAAATAGAACTTAAAAATAGCTCTTGTATTGAAGAAAGTTGAAAACCCGTTGTTGAGAGGCGATTCCAGCACTGATCTCAACTGCAAGAAAGATCGGAAAATAAAGAATAACTTTTTCATCTCAGATCATTCATTGTGCACTTCGCTGTTCCCAGCTCTAGCTTTCCTCCCGACTTCCCATTACTGCCCGAAGTCTCCTTCCAACACCCGTTGTCTGATAAATAAAAAAAAATAAAAAAAGGAGGGGCAAGTCAGGCATATCGCTGCACATACTGCACTTGTCCTGAATTGGTGTAAATGTATTGTGGCTGTGCTTGTTGTTGCTGGAGTACGACTTGGTTTCCAGCTGGCGTCACTCCTCTTGATTGAATGTAAACAACATGCCCGGGAACAGGTTGAGCGTAAACGACAGACACCGGGAGCACCTGGATAATGCGTCTGCGTCGCACTCTTTCACTCCACCTCCACAGCTGCGCTCCAAGAGCAATCACCGCGATTCCCAAGCCAAAAATCAGCCACATTATGCCCCTTGACAGGACGCACGACGACATTTTGGCTGCCCATAAAGACGCGGTAGCGTAATTGCTGGTGGTTGGAGCTGGACCATGGATCAAGTAACAGAAATTTACCAGTGCGGAAGTGCTGCTGCCAAGAATGAGGCCAAAGACGCACATGAGGAAACCCCAAAATATTGCACCGGCGCCAAGTCCACGCGTGTAACTTGTCTTTCGGCGGAGATCGTAATCTAGGCAGATCAGCGGAAGAGCAACGATTGCCGGGGTCAGCAAGAATGAAGCAACGGCCACTGCCGCCACAATTTTGCCGTCAAAGAGTCCTGACGCGTCTGTGGGTGCCTCATTTTGTTGAGGATCTGGGATGGTGGTATTCTCTGGAGGAGAAGGAGAAAGGGCCGGTGCTGGTTGCAAGGGATCGGCAAGGGATGTTCCGTCCATTTTGTCCAGTCTTCAAAGCTGGATCGCCGGGATGTACCGACACTTACAATGAGCATCGCAGCAGGATCAAAAGGCGCATTGAAGAGCGCGCCACTCGAGACTGACGTGTCCGCAGTCAGTAAAAACAAATTTGGCTGTTAAAGCCTGCTTAGTTATGGCTCCCATTTAAGAATGGCTGCGATGACTTTTTGTGGCAACTGAAAAAGATCCGCCGATTCAACATGACCAAACCAGACGACTCCGTGTTCCTCAAACTGTCGCCAAAGGTGCAGGACATGTACAAGAAGCTGTCTGACTTTGTCGACTTCGAATGCATCCCCGCAGAGCACCTCTACCACCAGCAACTCGCTCCGATGGGCCACCCAGACAGGTACCCCCACATCAAAACCCACTGTGCTTTAACACGCTAAGCAGATTGTATAATGAACAGGTGGAACATTGTCCCTCCAGTGATTGAGCAACTCAAGACGCGGGCCAAAGAGATTGGCGTATGGAACTGCTTCCTCCCAGCAACTTACGGCAAGTACAGCCCAGGACTTACCAATTTGGAATACGCGGTGCTGTGCGAGCTGATGGGCCGATCGCATCTCGCGCCTGAAGCCACCAACTGTGGCGCTCCAGACACGGGTAACATGGAGGTTCGTTGTGGGTATTGTAACGATTACGCAAGCAAACTCAAAACTTGCCTTTGTGTTGTTTCCCAGGTTTTCGCAAAGTACGGCAACCAGGCTCAGAAAGACAAATGGCTTGTTCCTCTCATGAACGGCTCCATCCGCTCAGCTTTTGCCATGACTGAGCCAGCAGTTGCTTCCTCCGATGCCACCAACATTGAAACCAGCATTGTGAGAGACGAGAAAAACAAGCAATACGTCATCAATGGAAGAAAATGGTGGATTTCGGGTGCAGGTGAACCCAACTGTCGTTTTCTCATGCACTTTCATACTTTCTAAAACCGTTTTTTTCGCGTCGCAAAGGTGACCCGCGTTGCAAGGTCTACCTGGTGATGGGAAAGACAGACTTTGGCGCAAAGAAGCATCTTCAGCAAAGCGTCGTTATTGTCCCAGGTAACAGCATAAAAAACAAAAGGATTGCGACAACGCAAAACTGACTCCTTTTCTCCAAATCCCTTCAGCGGGAACTCCTGGAGTGACAATTGTGCGACCAATGATGGTGTTTGGGTACGACGATGCCGCCCATGGCCACATGGAGATGCTCTTCAAGGACTGCCGAGTCCCATTCGAGAACATGGTACTTGGCGAGGGACGCGGGTTCGAGATCGTGCAGGGCCGACTCGGACCAGGCCGCATCCACCACTGCATGCGTGCAATCGGACTCGCCGAGCGTGCACTTGAACTGCACATTCTCCGCATCACCGACCCTTCACGCAAACCGTTTGGGAAAATGATTGCCCAGCACAACCCAGTTCCCATTGTAAACTCACGACTCGAGCTCGACCAAGCACGTTTGCTCGTGTTGATGGCGGCTGACAAGATTGATGCTGCTGGACCTAAGGCTGCTTTGAAGGAAATTGGCATGGCAAAGATTGTTGTTCCTCGCATGGCTTTGGCTGTATTTGATCGTGCTATTCAGGCTTATGGTGCTGCTGGTGTGAGTCAGGACACGCCCCTTGCCTACATGTATGCCATGATGCGTACCTTGCGGATTGCTGATGGCCCGGATGAAGTGCATGAACGGCAGGTGGCCATGTATGAGCTCAAGAAGTCGGCCGAGCTTCGTTCTCGCTTCGAAAAGCAAAAGGACATTGAAGCGAGTCTGTTGGCAAAACTTTGAAAAAACTTGTTGAAAGGTTCATAAATAAAGGGCAATCCTATTACAAATGAAAGTGTTTCCCCCTTTTACATCTAATAAAAACAAACAGAAACTCAGTCTTTTGCCGTATTTTTGTCTGTATCGGTAGCATGCCCCGCGTCTTCCGTGTTGCCCTTTTGCCCAAACACAGACACCCACCACGCAGCAAAGGGCCCCCCCAGCATGATCGCAGACACCATACATGCAAACACAATCTGGCTGTACTCGTCTGCAGCGGTATTTTGTAGTTTATACTGCTGGACAAGTTCCATCGTTGTTGTCGACAAAGCAGCCTGTGGGACGCGTTTGTTTGTTTGTTTTTTTTGGTTCTTTTAGGAATACTCGAGGTGACTTTAAACAAAACAACTGTCACCTGAACACTGGCCTTTCCTGTCCAAATCCCGCAAGTGAAAATTTGCTCATCGATCGTAAGCCCCGCCAATTGTGCCGTGAAAAAAGAAATGGCCATCCGCACACAAATTGAAGCAAACACGCAAAGCACGGAAAGAATGAGTACGATGGGTCGTATCTCCACCAAGCACACGGATGATCCAATCAATGGAAAGAGAAAAGGTTCCGCCAAATTCCAAATCAGTTTAAGTCTATAAAATGCCCAACCCCAACAAAAAAACCGAAGTATTGGGGGGTTTTTTTGTGAGCATTCGCAGGAAAAAAACCAAAATTGCGATACTTTGACCCATACCTTTTGTTTGCCGCTTCAATGGCCTCCCTCTCCCACGTATTCGCCAAAATGGCCCAACAAACAATCACACAACTCGACGCGGCGCCAGGAAACCCTTGCGCCTTGAGCACCATCATAAAAAGGGTGCTCATGCAAAACACGGAGATTGTGCATACAATCTCTGAAAAGTGCGACCGCGCCATGAAAATTCCAAACACGCCAAACAAGGTTCCCCCGCCAATTCCTAAAAACAATTCTTCAACGGCGCGTGTGAGCCACGATGCGTGCTCGATTGCTTCAATGACTGAAGATGATGACGATGAAAAGTCGTTTTCGTGCGCGTGGCCAAAAATTGCTGCTAAAGAGATTCCGAATCCGCTGCCGAAAAAAGGGAAAGTGTCAATAGGTACACCTCGTGCAGGCCAAGGAAGTGGTAATCGACAAGGGGCGAAGGATTGGCCAAATAGCCCGATGATGATACGGTGTATAAAACTGAATAGGAAAATGGTTTCTTACGCGGTCGCGATCAAAACATCCAGTCCAGTTGCTGCCAAGAGCAGTGGGGGAACGCGAGAACCCTTCCACCCAGGTCGATCGATAAGGTTAAGCAAAAGAGGAACAACGACTCCAGGAGAAACAGACGCAACTCCGAAAGCCAATGTAAAACACCACGGAGTGGACATGTGGAACACCAGACCAATCAAAGAAGCCAAAAATATTGATTCAACAATGACTGGAACAGCTCCAAGCAATATAGTGGCCTGAAAATTCGCGCGAATAACGGCTGTTTGAAGAGAGAGTCCGGCACGAGCAGTGACAGCTGAGAGCGCCATCGTCCATAACGGTGTCGTCCATGCATGTGGAGTCGGTAAAATGACACCTCGAAACATATTTCGAAGAACGAGCCCGGTAACAAGCATGCCGATCATGTTTGGGACTTTGAGACTCTCGGCAGCGCGACCACCTGGAGAGTGAATTGTCTTCATTGGCAATTGTGACAAGAGGTTCTCATAAAACAGATCGCACCCAGTATTCCAAGCGTAACAACAAGCGATAATGAGAACAAAAGCGCTGGTACTGAGTATTTCGATAAGTCGTGTTCGTCCTCGTGGTTTTTTGCAACAACGATGGACGCATCGTCATTGAAGGTTCCGTGGTGAATCATGTGCTGATCTTTTTGTGAATCGTCGCCACTGTATCCGCCTAGTGCGCCTTTATTGGCGGCCTTTGCAGGATCCATGTTGTTGATATTTCCTTTTGATGTTGAGTTGAGCATAATGTATTGGCTGGTTCAATTGGGCTGGAATTTTACCAGTGGAGGGTTCGGGCTCGGACCGGGGAGTCCTCCGGTATCCCCAATGTGTGCGATAGTCCCGATGGTTTATACTGTGTTCGTCTCTTTGTTTGTAGTTTGATTTTGGCGGTTGATTGAGTTCGTGCTCTGTCAGTGCATTCGCGGCCACGCTGGCCAGGCATAGCAACCAAGTGGCAAATGCCACATAGACAGAGATGCGCGTCATGGTTGGAATTATGAGAGCAGCTGGGCAACAAATATATTGGCCGTGTTTATTTATTTAAAAAAAGCTGTAAACATAAAAACAGTCGTCAATGTTCTCCCAGATCTCGTCTGTGCTTGGAGTCATCCTGCTGGCTGTTCTGTAAGAGCTCCGCTCTCTAACCGCCACTCTTTAGAACCTAAATAACCGCTTTGCCAGTGCCATACCCCTCTCAACGCATCTCCGTCTCAGCGGTGTGTACCCGCCCCGCAACGCCACAAAAGCCGCCAGCGCAAAGCTGTCCACAACACGCTGTGCAACCGTTGCTGACAACTTGAACATTGCATGCGAAACACTCGCTACGAACACGCAATTCGGCGTGGCGTACCTGGCGTGCGAAAACCCACTCTCTCGGTCCCGGTACAATCCAGGCTTTCATGCCGTTGACCCGGTATTCTCCGGCCACGGCGCTGTCTATTCAATGAACTTGAAGGTGGCCTAAACCTCTATCTGCTATCTGCTGCAGAATCAATGCGCTGACCACTTTTTTGAAATCCCCAACAGAACAACAAGGTGTCGAAACTGGATATACCCAATCTACCTGTCAATCTATCCATTCTTGGTCTTGATTTTTACGTGAAAGATGCAACCACCGCGATCATCAACGTCATCAACCACCACCCCTCTGGTGCACGGATAGAAACCCTCTCTCACAAAAAGGGATCCACAACCCTGGACTTTGTTGATTCCGTTGAATCCAAATCACTCTTCAACTGGCCCAACAGCATAGCAACTATGCCCGATGGCTCTTTTTACGTTACAAGCGGTCTTGTTGGCAAAACTCTCGCCGCGAAAATCGCGGAAACCATGTTGCCGTTACCTTGGGGTTCAATTCTCTACTACAACGCTGCAACCCAAAAAACGCGTGTCGTTGCAAAAGATATTCAGTTTTCAAACGGAATCGCCAAATCCCCCAACAATGAGTTTATTTACGCGGCAGGCTCCACGTCGGGAGCTCTGCACGTCTATAAAGTTATTGACCCAGAAACAGGAGCGCTCAAGTTGGTTGAGAAGGTGGCCCTGGATTTCTATTTGGACAACGTGAGTGTACACCCTCGCACAGGTGCTGTGTATGTGACGGGGCACTCAAACGGGCCTCGGTTTTTGATGGCTATGGCGAATCCAACCGCTTACGCGAGATCAAGTGGCAGTCTTGTTGCAAAAGTGGTGAATAACACCGGGGAAGACGTGTTTTACGGGCACAAGTACAAAGCCTTGCTGGTTTTTGTGGGGGATGACCCGCTTTTTGCGACTGCGTCTCATGTGGTGATTAGTCCTGACTTTAAGAAGACCATTTTTGGTTCTTTGTTTTCCAAGGGAGTTGTTGTCTGTGACTGGGAGTTGTGACGCGCTTGTAAGAAAGTCTCTTATTCTAATTTTTGATTGACTATTTGCAAAGTGAAACTGCAAGAACCGTGTTTCTCATGATAATGATTGTGCGAAGAACAGGGATCATCGTAGTTATTTAAAGAACTTCACCACCATCAGAGCGTGGGAACGCCCCAATAATTTTCTTGAAATTTGACAGCCGCGAAAGGCCCCGATCAACCTTCTCCAACCCAGGATCCCTCGAAAGCATATCTTTAAAAACTTCTTCAAAAATGGCATCATCTGAACCAACCACGTCCATCACTGCCTTTGCCCGACTTGTCCCCACAGTCAACCAAACAATCAGCGGAAACCTTGTCTTCGTTCAAAAGGATGGCTCCGTCACACTCTCTTTGGAACTGACCGGTGCCGCCCCAAACAGCACCCACGGATTCCATCTTCATGGATTTGGTGACACGTCAGACAACAAAGCCGCCAACATGTTTGGACACTTTAACCCAACTGGCGTTCCTCATGGTAAACAATGCGGAATCAAAAAACGCTTCCAATCTCCCCACTAATGCTTGATTATTTGCCATCGACGCGTAGGCTGCCCTGAGGCTGGCCAGGAGTCGCCCATCCAGCTCAAGACAGGTTTTCATCTTGGTGACTTGGGAAGCATCACTGCAGACGAGTCTGGAAGCGTGAAGCAAACATGGATCTCGAATGAGCTGAGTCTTGATGATGCGAGCGCGAAAGGATTTGTTTTGGGTCGCGGGGTGGTTGTTCACAGTGCTGTGGATGACTGCACCACTCAGCCCACTGGAAACTCTGGTGCGCGGTTGGCTCAGGGAGTTGTCACAACTGGTGAAGGCAATCCCTTCATAACCAAGAATGCAGCAGCATCCAGCAAAGATAATGCTATTGTGGTCTTTGACGGCAAAGTTGTCTCTGGGACTGTGATTGCCAAGAAGGCCGCAGCGTCCGATGACTTTGCGTTTCTGTATAACCTAACCGGGCTGTCTGCAAGCACCGACTTTGTTGTCGGAGTGAATGTGAGAGATGACTTACTTTGATTTCATAATGTTTGTACACGCGTTTCTTGACGCGTTTCCTTCCACAGGGATATACTGGTGGAAAGGAATGCAAAGACCAAATCTTCAGCATCAAATCTGACGCAAAAGGCGCTGCTGCTGGTTCTTCCAGCGTCAGCGGTTTTGCGCCGGGCCTTGCGAGTATTCTTGGCCAAACTCTTTTGATCGAGAAGGCCGATTGTAAACCATTTGCCACTTCTCCAATTGGTGCCAGAAATGCCACGTTGGACGCTGTACCCGCACCACCAGCAACTGTCTCCCCCGTTCCACCTTCGTCGGGCGGTAGTGCGACTACGTCGGGTGGTAGTGCAACTACGTCCGCTGCAGGCTCGCAGGCAACCACAGCTGGAAACAGTACAAAGTCGTACGCTGCTCAGGACCCAAGAACTCTACTGTCTGAAACACCGCGTCAGCGTTCCGTTGGCGCGTCTTTGATGCTGGTTATCGGTGCAGCATTGTTGCTCCTTTGAAATCATTGCAGGTTCATTTTTTCAACGTATTCATATTTAATTGTGCGGACCTGGAGGAGGAAATTATGGATCTGTGTGAGCGCGGCACGTAATAAATAATTCATTTTCAGCGAAGCCAACAAGAAAAAAAAAAGGAGCGCAAGCAAAAAGGGTCCGAAAGTTTTCAGACCGACTGTAATCTTTTCGAGGACTTATTCAAATTATCTATACTTGGAGCCATCGTTGCTGTTTCATGACGGTCGCTTGCTAGCCTGTATGGTTTGCGTCCTGATGTGTGGAGCATAAACCGCGGGAAGCTTGACGACTTCATCTGCCAAAAAAACACGCGCAGGGTTAATCAGACAAAACTACACAACCCGTTCTTTAAAAATATACCATAATGTAAACCTCCTCCATTGCCTCCTTCAAAACGTTGGGATGATAATTTTCCGCGTCTCGAACAGCAATCGCAAGTCTCTCGTAGACTGCATTTGGAATATTCACTTCTGAAGGGCCTGCAATTGTAAAATACTTGCTCAGAATCGAATTCAAGGCTTTGCGCTTGTCATTGTCCGTCAACGACCCAACAGTGCCGCCCAAGCTTCCTGTGCTGCGATTGATTGAGTGTACTGACCAAAAAGATCCTACTGGGGCCCCACCGCCACCTCCCCCCATGTTTATGTGGACGAGCGATCCCAGACTGGCAAGCGCGTTTCTTTTGGGAATTTTGGTTGTGTGATCATTTGGCAGTGCGGGCATCAGTGCAACGTTCCCTTCAAATGGCGACTTCGTGTATTCTTTGAGAGATTTTGACCTTGTCAAAGGATGGCTGGGTTCATATTCCTCCACGTTGATGATGTGGGATGACTGATTCATTGGTGGGGTTGAGGCAGAAGTGTCGTTCATTTCAGCCGTGGCCTGCGGCTTCTTGCTGCCAGCAGTTACAGTGTTGAGCGCAGATTTGGAGTCAGCGCCGTCGGAGTCTGCCTTTTGAAGGAGATCTTCGAATGAATATTTAATTGTCTGACTCGCTTTCACCGCCTTGCTGTTGTCGCATATACTTGGGCAAGCAAGCGAGTGCGCGCTTTTAGAAACAGAGATCTCCTCGGGCGCGCTTGTTGAGTGAGAAGGCTGGGATAAGATGGGCAAACTTGTGTCCATCTTGAGCTCCATGTTCCTCAAGGCTGAAGGCCGTTTCGACGCGGCCGGCGATCTTTCAGGCTGCCGAGACACCCCACCGTTGCTGCTTATTGAAGACCCGAGAATGTAAGCTGAGCTGGTCGGCATTTCAGGCACGGCTGGCGCTCGAAACTTTCGCCGATACGCAATGCACTGCTCCCAGAAATCAAGGTTCTCCACAGAATATTCCACTTTTTCTAGATAGCTTCGGAAGTCCGCTAGCGAGTACGGCGCACTAGTTTCATTGCGGAGAATCGCGGCCAGCGTAATCTTTTTGGACATGGACTTTATTTAAGAGATTTACACAGAGCTGGGCAAATTAGCTGAAAGCGCGATGAGGGATGTTTGTGTGTTTGAAGCATTCAAAACTCTGACGGGGAGGCTTCGCTGTCCACAAAGTCTACTTCCTGCCCCAAACCAAACCGCATTCGCTCCAACTGCTGCAACTCTCGAACCAAGCTTTGCTCAAGCTCATCCATGCATTCCTCTTCTTCATCCAGACTATCTGCTTCGTCTGAATCACTGTTTTGGGTGTCATGCTGAGTTTCTCCTTCCACTGCGAAATCAGCCACGTAGCCATACTCCTCGCCGGTAGTATGCGCATCCACCCAAGCGAGAAAGTCAAAAAACTGCGGGTCCGGGTCTGGTATTTCACCATCCGCAGCATTCGCAGCTTGCACAAAATCAATTCCTTCTCCTTCTCCTCCGCAATCTTCTTCGTCACCACCTCCGCCTTCCTCACTTTTTTCGTTGCCGTCTTTCCGCCTCCTCTTGTTCCGCCCAATAGCTCCCTCGACAATTCCACGATTCGTTCCCGCGGCTTCCATCAGACTCTTTGGCATGCCAAGCGGGTTCCGTCCATACGTGTTCGAAAGCGTCTCTAACCCTCCACCCCGCCCGTCACCTCGACCATTCTCTTCATCAAATTCGCCATCCTTATTCGCTTTTTTTAAATGTCGGTTTCTGAGTTGAAGTCGCAGCGTGTTTTCGACGAATCGGAGTTGCATGTCTTGCCATTCGATGCGGCCCGTACGCTCCCAATGTGCTGGATCGATTTGCTTTAGTTGCTCTCTTAGATTGATTTCTTCTCGCTGTTCTTGGTGGGGGGGTTAGTAACGGGGGTTTTCAGTTGTGCGTGTGATTCGGTGTGTTTCTTTTCACCTCTAGAGTTGCGAGTGTTTCCCGCAAAGAAGCCTCTTGGGTCTTGAGAGATTGCGCGTTCTCGCGTGCGCTGGTTTCAACGGTCGCTCCTGCGAATATGCCGGTGGGGGAGGGTGACATTCGGGACATTTAAACAAAATATTGGGAGACGACACCATGCCATGTATTTCATTTGACAACTTTACAAGAACAACATGAAACCAGCAACGGGATGCGAAAAACAGGAAAAAAACAAAGTGAAACAAAACCGGACGAAACATGAACAAACAGAAAAGCAACCCTTCATCATAAGAAAAAAGAAGAAAACAAACAAAAAGCAACAGCTGGAAATCACACAAAAGACCCCTGAACAACATTATATCACCCAAATAGTCAAAAGAGATAAGTGCGCGGGAAGAGAGAAATAGAGAGAATCATCTTCCCCCAAAAAATTCATCCGGTTTTAGGATTGCCCGTTCCAGTACTGGCCACTGCCTTGGCGTCCGTACCCTTGGTATGCCTGCTGATAAGCTGGGTACCCTTGGTATCCTTGATTGCCCAGACCTCCGAGGTTTTGCTGGTTGTAGTAAGATGATCCGTTCATACCACCGACTGATGGGTTTCCAATCTGAGATTGTGGGATGCCTTGACCTCCGTATCCGCGAGACTGGCGGTTCTAAAAAAAAGACAAACCACAGCATTAGTCAAGGCAAAATGAAATACGTAAACTATGCGCACCTGCGCATTTTGCTGCCCTTGCTTTGCTGGCCCTTGTCCTGCAGTTCCAACCTGGCCTTGTCCTTGAGGACCTTGTTGTCCTTGTTGACCTGCACCTGACTGACCAGTTTGGCCAGCAGCTTGTGCACCAGGCTGTCCGGCTTGTGGCTGCTGTGGCTGTTGCTGTTGCTGCTGTTGTTGCTGCTGCTGCTGTTGCTGAGGCTGAATGTGCGCACCAATGTTGAACCCTTGGAATTGAGGCTGTTGTTGGAATCCGTAAGAGTTCACAACTTTTCCATATTCGTTCCCGAGAACACCGCCCATTCCTGAGAGTCCCTGAGCGCCAGTGGCAGAAGCACCCATGTCATCGTACATTCCACTCTGGTGGTACAAGTGAGGCATCCCAGCATTGTACGATCCATATCCTCCAACGGCATTGCCAGCGTTTGCGGCAGCCATACCACCCAGGTTAGCAGGGCTTTGCTTTCCGGCACCGGCGGCAGCGACGTTGGTGTTGGCACCCGGAGTTGCACCAGCCACGGCACCTCCGTTCCCACTAGCACCTGGAGCATTCGCAACTGCACCAGGGCCGGCTGTAGCGTTAGCTCCAGGAGCGATTTGAGGTTGCTGTTGCTGTTGTTGCTGGTATTGCGGATACACGTTCTTGTTGGCAATGAAGGGCTGGCCGTAACCGGAGTTAGGGTAACCCATATTCTGGTATTGGTTCATGTAGTAAGGGTAGAATCCGTATGGGATTGGGTATCCTCCCGCCTGCTGGCCCTGAGGACCGACTTGACCTTGCGGTCCCACCGCCGTTTGGCCGACACTGGCCTGTCCAACTTGACCAACTCCTTGCTGACCGGCTTGAATGCCTTGTGCAGTAGGTGGGGCGACCTGTGCTCCAGGCACAAAGTCGTGTTGGCCGTACTTCTGACCCATCGACATGGCCTGACCATAAGCTGGGTCGTTGTAATAACCCTACAAGAAGGAAAAAGCACATGGTCAAAAGATCTTTACAGCTTTGAAATATAACCAGAAATGAATACCATCATGCGCTGCTGGTCGTTTCCATAACCTGCTCCGTAATCCATTGGAAGTCCACCCAGTTGACCCATGCCGTATCCGGAGGGGACCTGTTGCTGCATGACCGGAGGTTGCATCATGCGCTGCTGCAGACCAGGAGCTCCACCAGCAATCTGAGTTTGCTGCTGTTGAATGGCGGCTTGTTGCTGTTGTTGGGCGATCTGTTGGGCTTGCTGAGCAACTTGACCCTGCTGGGCTGTTTGCTGTTGAGGTGCAACGGGCTGCTGAGGGGCCCTGGAGGAAGATTGTGAATAATGACAGCACGCGTATAACAGGCTAGATTGCATACTTTTCTTCCTGAACTTCAACGACGGGAGCCACTGTGGCGGGCGCAGCTTCTTCAGTGCTGGCAAATTGACCAAAGCGCAAACCACTGGTTGTGGGTGCCACACTGTTTGGCATAATGACAGGAGCATCTTGGTTCAGTTTTCGAGGAGTGGGAACGGCGGCTCTCGGTTTTTGTTGAGAGAGGCCAGGCGGTGCACCAGAAGTTGCGGGCGCAGATGCACCAGAGGCAGTAGTAAGAGGAGCAGATGCAGTAACAGATGGAATGGGAGATTGCTGGGTTTGGGTTTCATGAGGTAACGACGATGGCGCGGGAGCAGGAGAGACGGCCCGCTGTTTGGACGGTTCGGGAGATTTAGCTCGTGTTTGAGCAACAGGTGCAGGGATATTTTTGGGCGATGGTGCTGCTCTAGCTGGGCTATTTGAGCGGGAGGATGGTGCGGCTGGGGCGGATGTTGCGGCAGGCTTTGATGTTGAGATGCTGGTTGCGGCCATTGCATCGGTGATCTCTTTAGTAGGTGGAGTTGGTTTGAAGGAAGATTTTGCGGGAGGAGTCATAGTTTTTGGTTTGGATTCAACGACAGGAGCAGGAGGGGGTGGGTCAGGTCTGAATATAGACAAATTGTTCAGCTAAGTTTCAAAGCAGGGAAGCCACTTTAACACTCACCCTTTTACAAGCTGGGCCCATGATGGAGCAGCGGGTTTCGAAGGAGCAGATTTCGGCTGAGATGCATTTCCAACCTTTTGATTGGCAGATTTAGGGGCTTGGGATACCTTAACAGGTGCGGGTGCAGGCGTAGATGATGCACCCCATTCGTCGGCATCAGCTGCAGCGGAGGCAGGAGCCGCAGGAGCCGCACCCGATTCATCATCATCTGCTTTCGCAACAGGCTCAGCGGGCTGATAAGAAGTTTCTCCCCACTTGACATGTTTAACATCAGAGTCTGTTTCTGCTGCGGTAGCTGCTTCGTAGCCGTTTTGACGAGGACCTCGTGGGTATGCTGAACATCAATTTCGTGAGCCAACAAGTCGGCGAACGAACGTGTCGATAGAAGCTCACCTCCAACTTGGGCACCACCACGGCTTCCTCCGCGACCACCAGCGCCTCCTCGACCACCTCGGCGACCGGCTGCGATAAATGAGAAAATGGAAGTTTTCTTCAGTACACAAATGAGGGATTGATAAGTGAAGTCTCAATCCCCACATCCACGAGTATTCTCTTCATGGTTTCCAGAATATGAACGAGGTTCTCGCGCAACAGGGACCAGCGGGGCATCACCGTATCCAGATTTCGGTGCTGATTTGACTGGCTTTTCTTTCTTTGTCTTCTTTGAAACTTCGCCCCACTTGCTTGCGGTGCCTGTGCAAAATCGAGTCACAGATTTAATAAGGCTCTCCGATGTGCGAAAGCAAAGGACGCAGAAAAACAAAAACCGAACCTCCAATGATCCTGTTTACGGCCTCATCAAGGTCGCCCCTGACTTCTTCCAGGTTCGTCAGCAGATCGCTTTCAGACCAGTCAGCGCCAAACAGCTCCGTCAGACTTTGTAGCTGTGATGGATAACGTTTCTTGATGGCGAGTAGGGCATCATCCAGTTGTGAAGATGGGTCTTGCGTGGATCCCCACTCATCATCGGTCGTGTTCTGCTTGGCCTGGTGCCGTTTCGATGTATTTCTTGACATTTGGTTGTATCTGCGTGTGGCAGTTGAGGAGTCAGTAAATAAACAGGGGATATTAATTCGGGGGAGGTGTAAACAAACAAAAGCGCCCCCCATACGACCCCTTCGGCCCCTCTCTCCTCTCCGGACCCGACATAGGGCCGCAGCTGGCATATCATGCGCCAGTACCGTGACTCCGGCCCTTTGGTTCATTTCTCATTGCCACCGGCAAAGCAGCGTAGCACGGTCATTTTCTCACCAAAATTTATTCGCCTATTTTGGATTCCAGGAAAAGCGAAAAACACAACTCCAACAATAATGATTTATAAGGAGTCAAGACTCGCTCGGCGTGGTCCAATCCGTCAATCCCCGGGATTGGCAATCCGGCGTGGACTAGTTTGTTAAAGCGGACGTGTTGCGTACGCAGTCGCTGGGCATCGCGTGTTTAGCTTCGAACTCCGCAAAACTGGTCTCGTCGTACGCGAACGAGCCGAAAGTGCATTTCTTGCTGCAAAAGTTGCTGCAAACCTCAAACCATAAACATTGGTTTATTTAGTATAAAGACGATGATTCAGTCTGAGTGACAGTTTAATCGATGACATCCGTAGGAGGCTTCGGCAAGCGCAAGAGCAACCCTAACATAACCAACGCGCTGACACTTGAGATTTCCAAGTGCTCGGATTGTAAGATTCAATTCTTTTTTCTGTCCTGCGAACCTTGTCCCGAACACTTCTCAAGCAGGCCGGCCGTCTGCTTCTAACCTCGGGAAATTACAGTTATTATCTTTCTCGCCATCACGAACCTGCTGGAACTTGTGTGTCCACTGAGAAAGCACTCGCATAATCCAACTTGTGAATATGGATTTCCTTGATGCAAGCTTGAGCGGCGTTTTTGACAACACCAACGCCCCGGCACCGACCAGCCCGCGAGAGCAAGTCATTCAAGCGCATTCACAGCTTGTCGATGCCACTGTTTCAATGGCGACCCTCATTGCCGAGACACAGTTCAAACTGAGGGGCAAAAGCCGATCTAAAACCATTCGATCCATCTCCTCCGCCCAACAACTCCAAACAATTCATGCTTCACAACTCGCTCGCTGGGAATCGATTGCGTCGCTAGTACAAACGGCATTGGACAAGATTGCCACCTCCCTTCTCGAATGCGATGATGCCTTTGATGCTTTGCTCGAACTCAAAACACATCAGCTGATTCTTCAAATACTTCCGGCGCAGCCTGATGCGATTCCTGATGCTTCTGCTGATGCGCTGTCGTTTTCAATTCTGACGTTCTTCAACATCATCACGGAGAACATGCACAAGGACTACATTCTGTTTCTACTATTTTCAAACAACTACATCAACGAAGTCATTTCATTCAGAGGCTTTGGATTCAGGCGCAAATCTGGATCGCCGCCCTCTTCCCTGCGCTCAGACACTTTCAACTACTACGTGACCCTTCTCAAAAACTTGTCAAACAAGCTCAACTCAAACTCCATCCATTTCTTTTTCAACGAGCATTTGGAGGATTTTCCGCTCTTTGTCGAAGCGCTTGCTTTGTTTGAATCCGAGGAGCGAATGATTCGAATAGCGGCTCGAACGGTGACTTTGAACGTGTTTAAAGTAAACAACGCAAGCGTAGTCGAGTACATTGTCGAGATCAACAAGTCCTTAGAAAAAATTGCAACGTATTGGGCAATGGAGTGTGTCGGCGTCGAAAACCTGCTGCTCACAAGAGACCCAAAACGTATCCCAGAAATTGAAAACGCCATCGACGACTGTGTTGATACCATTCTTTATTTTCAAGATGTCTTCAACTTGAAAATTTCAATTCTCTCAACGTCATTGTGTCAAGCGTTATTGAAGGGTCCTATCGCGCGTTTTCTCAAGAAGGCGACTGCACAATCAGTTACCAGCAACGCGGAATCGACACACTTATCCTTCTTTATGATTGCGCAAGTTTTCAATCACTGTTCTCATACCCCGCTGCTCGATTCTCTTGTGGAAGCGTTGTTTTCCACGGATTCCCCAACTCGCCACGAACTGGCGGCCATTCTTTCACCCAAGGAATGGACTCGCGGATTCTTCGCTTCAGAAGGAAACCCGCAATCAGCAATCACGCAATCAGATGCTTCCGTGTCGGTTGTGCTTTTGCTGATGGCTGCTGTTGTCACTTCGGGACAGGTAAGCCGCAATGTGTTGGCAAACTGCGGTCTTCAACATGCGAACATTTTAACTAAGATTCCGGAGCCTTTAACGACGGTAATTTTTCTCCCTTCTTCTTGTCCCCCACACCCGTTGGTACTTACTTGGCATTTTTTCAGCATCCTGCCTTGTCCACTCTTGCTTCACCTTCAGCCGCATATATACCAGCCTCAATGCTTCAAAGCAATGCCACTGAACCGAACCGTTCACAAGTACAGGATTCTTTTCTGATTGACGCGTTGATTGAGGTTTTGGGATCTGTTCAAACCGCAAATTTGCGACCCATCTGTCTGGAACTCGTCAAATTCATTCTTGAAACCATTTTTGATATTGGTAATCATGGCAATCAGTCTTTAATTCTGAGTGCAGATCATGCGGCACGTTTACAGGTGAGGGGGGTGTTTTTTTTTTTCGACCGTGTTGTCAACCTGAACGATGACATGTGGAATTCAGAATTCCAATTCTGAATGGCGCTCCATGATATTATCGCTCATCAACGATGGCGTCGAGATTGCCATGGATCTCCTTGAATACGAAGTTCGCCAACCATACGCCGACATACCACGAAACGTTTTAAAAAACAACGCAATGTTGCTCCGAAAGAGTATAGACGCGTCTTCCAATACACGAAATGGAATTCTCATGGAGCAGCAAAACATGAGCTTTCAGAAACAAGTTCGAAACATTGGATTCATTGTGCAAATGTGGTTGTTGACGTCACACTTGTTGGACAAGTTTGGATTGAAACCGTTGTGTTTGCCGGCGTTGGCACAGATTGAATGTCATCGTGTTCTTGTGAATGAAGGACGCCTTGAACTGGGTAATGGGGATTTGACCCTGCTTGAAAAAACCAAAAACTGTATCGAGTAAAAACTAACTTCTATATGTGAAACTCGCACATACAGATGGTCAAACTGTACAAGAATGCATCATCTACCAAGGAAACCACGCCCCAGTCAACGGACTCCATATCCACGATGCAAACCTATTTCTTCTTGCAGAACCTGATAAACTGCGCCCCGGGAAAGCGCGCATCCTTTTCAAAACTCGAATAACAGACGTTGTTCCAGTTCTCGCCGAAAACGAGCCAGACACGTTACATGTGTACTTGCAGCCACTTGCATTTGCAGACACCTTGCGGACGCGATTAATGCGTGGAATGAGTTTGAGTGGTGGGTATCAGATGGTGTGGCAAGATGAAAAGAAATTGGAGGAGGTGAAATTGGTGTTTCGGAGACGGAGTGGTGAAGGGGTTCGAGATTCTGAGTATCGATATTTGGACGTGTTAAAAGAGGAGACTCAGGCTCGGCGTAAAAAGATGTGGATGGAAACTTTGAAGTAAATACTGTAAAGATTCGTGGTTGGGCTGTTTGAGGACACAAATCTTGCTGCCATTCACGCAAATCGTCACCACTCAGGATTTCTTCTGGCCTGTACATGAGAACAGTCCCGAGATTGTAATCAATCGGATGACGGGGCAGGAACGGTGACGAAAGGTATTTTATACCTGTTTTGGCGTTTTGTAAATACCAGGGGCACAGGCCAACCATTCCAGATGGGCAGATTTGCTCAAACCGAATTCTTTATTTTGGAAAACCTTCCATGATTTTGAATACAAAAACGCCAGAGGAGAAAAACTCATCACACGTGGAATGTGAAGATATTTCCGCGTGTGATCCAAATCTTTGAGATCCTTACAACTTAGAATGATCTTATTCATCATTATCATGCACTGCTGGGTCCAAATAGAAACTTTGCCCGTGGTTGATTTGCGGCTCATTCCTTTTCACTGCTATTTTCAGCAATTTCAAACTCAACCACCATTTTGTTTTGATCATACATCTGTCCTTCAAGTAGTAAATTCAAGGCACCCCCAGGACTTTACAAAAAGCAACTTACACTCCAGTCAATCACTGCCTTCTCGAGATTGTACAAACAGATTTCAAGTCACTGAACCCTTTTTGGAATTTGAACGAGTGTCATAATGATGAAAATAAACGTGGTCTATCTTGCATAGTCAGTTTTGGAACCACTGGGGGGGGGGGGCTGAATTTTGAAAAACAGAACCCACCAAAACAGAAGATGAGCTTTCCATCAAAAAAAATAAATTGCGTGCCAAAAAGACTGAAGCCGCAGAGGAACACACGCTTCTCCAATTTCAGCATTTCAATGACGGTTGAAGAATTGAAACACAATTTTTTTTGCAAATCTTTGAAGGGGATTTTGTGTTGGTGCTGTTAGTTTTTTGTGAGCAAGGTAGATCATTAAAGCAGAGGTACTGTACCGTCGTTAACACTGGAGTTGCTACCTTCTCATTGCCTTGTTCAACACCGATATCGACGCGATTGCCTCTCATCGGGTGTGTTTCAGGCATGTTTAATTTTTTCTCTTTGGCTACCCTCTTCATCATCTGTCTTGTGGCCATGATCAAAAGTAGAAGAGCCAGAAGCCCACTTGCAATGCCCTTGGAGAAGCCTTCAAACGAGCCATTTGCAATCTGCTTCATCACGGCCTCCCCGGTCGTTACAAATGTTCCACCAGTCGCGCTCATTTGCCTTGACAGTGTTCTTTCAAACAGGATGAGATTTTAAAAAACCATAACCTTCTCAACTTGACCAAAGATCTCGCAAGATTCAATGTGAAACAATAGAATTACCTCTGGAAGATCAAGTAGCTGCATACTGCCGTCTGCTCAATCACGCCTTCTTCTACAAGACTTTGTTGGCTCAATATGCACATTTCTCACACCCAGTGTGGGAAGGGGTCAGGGTTACTGTCTCTGGCAGCTGAACTTTCCCACGCAAAAAATAATGTGCCATCAAGCTTCTTCTTGCAGAAACCTGATAAACTGCGCCCCCCGGAGAAAGCGCGCATCCTTTTTTCGAAAACTCAAACAACAGAACAATTGTTCCAGTTCTTTGCCGAAAACGAGCCAGAACACTTTACATACATTTGCAGACAAACTCGCAGACGCGATTTAATGCGTGGGAATGAGTTGTGAGTGTGCGGGTATCAGATGCATGTGGCAAAGATGAAAAGAAATTTGGAGGAGGTGGACAGGTGAAGGAGTTCGTACCGCTGAGTATCGAATTTGGATGTGTTGAAAGATAAGACTCAGGCTCGGCGTAAAACGATGTGGATGGAAACTTTGAAGTAAATACTGTATAGATGACTCTCTCCATGGGTGGATGGAATCGCTAAAGCGCATGCTGTTGAGATGCATCTTTGCAGGTAGATGGATGGGGTCCACTTGCACAGATCCTCTCTCTCGGTTGGTGCATGGATGAATGGATGGGCAGTTGCACGCACAATTCGAAATCCCGGGGAGCCCGACTGACTGACCCCTTATTTTGGAAGCCTTATCGATAATGAGCTCAATGTGGGGATACGCGTCCACGTGACTGGTTTGAGCCACCCGATGCGCCGTTTTAAACTATTTGAAAAAGAAAAGAGTAAATAATTAAAATAAAAAAGAACACAAAAATGCTGAGCGAGTTGTACGTTGACCACCCGAACGAAACACCGTCGAAACCATCCTCGCATCCGTTCCTGCTCATTCGGCAGGAGGCTGTCAACAGGGAGGTGCATGATCAGGACTGTCTGCACAAGGAGGTGATGTCTGCTACTGCTTGTGACTGTGTTTTGTATGAAGCTCACGGGACAATGCAGTTGTTTGTTCACTCGGACAAGTCCATCGATGGCCTGTTTGTGAATGCAGCGGATGCCGCGTATCTCGGTCTGAAGGAGGATGGCACCGCCGACACACTCTACGGCACCGTTGTTCGGTGGGGCACCTTTTTTTTTTTTTCAATTTTTAAGCAAAAGGTGCCCTTATTTCACTCAAAAACTAAAAGAAATCCACACATCTTCCATCACACACAAGCTACTCGCCACTGCACATCTCATTCCTCTCACACAGCCACTCACTACCTCTTAAAAACGTGTACCAACTGCCCGCCGCATTTGCACATACAAAGTTTGCAGACGGCGTGATTGGAATCAACGTGCTGTTCACTTTGGGCGTCTCTGTCGCGTTTGATCGTGGATACGTATACCTAGTTCGAAGCGGATTCGAATCCATTGTTACGGGCGCGGATAAGCCGGACGAAAGCGAGGAGACGAAGCAGCGTATTTTTGCGGATCTTTCTGCGAAACCGCATGCATTGGATGCAAGTGAGGAGGAGGATGGGTCCGAGTTTGATGAGTTTGATTCGGATCAGTGAGAAACTCGCGCGCGCGTTTTTTGTCAGGGAAAGCCCTCTCGGGCGAGAACTGTTTTTCCTTAATTCCAACTGTGTTGTCTAGTGGTGCCTTTGCATTATTCTTAAGGTCGATATTTGTTCGTATTTTTTAGACTTGAATGGCTGTGAAGCAGCGCTGCCCCAATAATCTGTAAATAAAAAATGGCTGCAAAAAATAAAATCCAGGTTCTGAGTGACCCAATTTGCGGAATTCTGGCAACGCAAAAGTAAACAACACACAGGAACATCACAACTGGCACTGACTGATTGTTTATTGTAGTTATTGTATATTCAAAAAAAAAAAAGAAGCTAAAGTCATTCCCGATCCCTCGCAAGTCGCAAGTGACAAACGCTGTTTGACACCTTTTTCATGTTTTGGAAACCCGGAACACCGAAGTGATGGTTGTGCTCAACCCGCCTCTATCCTTCAGCGGCCCACTCGTATCCTTCTCGGCCGCTGCAGCTGCTCCAAACTTGAACCGTGACATTGTTCGAAGCAGCATCGTCTTTATGCTCACAGGCTGTGGTGGCGGCGGCGACAGTGGCAATGGCGCCGCACTCAACAATTGAGCCTTGGATTTCCTTCTCCACAGCTGATTAAACATGGACAAACTGTTTCGAGGAGGTTTCTCGACCGCCTCCTTTTTCAAGTCCGCAGAGTTGGACGATGCAATAGCGGCAATTGAAAGCTGCCCATACGTGAGCGTTGCTGAGCGGCCGGGTGCTTCGAGACTGTACGAGTTGAAGGGTCTTAGAGAGTCTGCGCGGATGAACATGCACGTGTTGGATTGATGGGGTTTGAAGCGGTAAGCTGATGCGTCGTCGTCGGAGCTGGCACTCCAGGTGCTCAGACGGCGAATGCGGTAGTGATTGTCGTCGTTGTAGGGATCGTTCCACAGTGCGTCGTCCACTTCCTGATCGTGCTGGGGGATGGGGTCTTGCATGCGGGTGTGTAGATTGGGTGTGTTTTTGGCTTGTAAATGTCAAAGCAAGGGTCCGTCCGGTTTTTTCTCCGTTTTTCGAATTTCCTGTTCAACAAGAAAGAAAAATGTGGCCATCTTTTTTGTCATCACGTTCGAATTATTATGATTTTACACAAGTCAAATTATTTTTTAATGGCGACGGTTTACGCAGATTATGATATGGTCTATCAAGCAGAGGGACAGCATGTACGAATCGTACGCAGTCTTGTTCAGGAATAAAGTAAGCAAACAACGGGACAGGCCGCTCACTCCTGTTGCATCTCAGACGCTGACGCCCGTTGGAACAGCTTCGGAACACGCGGTACACCACCACTACTACCACCACCACCACCACCGTCACTCTGCATCCACTTCTTTGCACTCCACTTCTTACTCGACGATGATGCTGCCGTTGGCTTGGTGGTGTATCTGGCAGTGGCAGTGGCTTGTGGCGAAGCACCCGGTCCAACAAGGTCCCTTAACCGTCCCATAATTGAATTCTGCCGTGCGGATATGCTCGGTGCATCTTGGTGACTGAATGTATGCGTGCGGCTTACAGAGAATTGCGGCTCATCCTGCGGTCGGATGGGTTGGAGCTGGAAGCCGGGTGAACGCAACCGTGCGCTGCTAGTACCGCCGGCATTCATAAACAGTGACGACGATTCAGAAGAGGAAGAAGATGAATCTCGAGTGAAGACAAGCTTTCGCAGAAGCGATGGTTTCTTTTCACTTTTTTTTTGAGGAGTGTTCAATCCATTTGTGGTGAGGGGGGGGGTGTGTGTTGGGGAGGGGGTGCTCATGCTCTGAAGAATTCGACGGAACGAGAAGGACGTGGAATTGAGGCTTGGCATCCTTTGCAGAACCGACGCATGTTTGGGTGTTGATGGAGAGGGTGAGCGCACGGAGAAGCGTGACGGTTTGCGAGTTAATTGCGCGTGGACTTGGTCGGGCTGCTGGGACTCGGCAGCACGGGCGGCGGAGGCGGCGGGTGCAAGGTTCAGGGCCGGTGCTGCAATGGAGGGCGAGTACGAATTCAAGGGAGTGAGTGCAAAGGGCCGTCTTGGAGCCAGCTCGGGAGGATCGAGGGGACCCAGCGGGAGTGGATACAAGGCTTCGTATTCACGGGCGTGATCAAAGGCCTCTTCGTCGTCCGAATGGAAGCTGTAGCGGGTCAGGTTGCTGTTGCTTCGTTTCTTGAGCCATGTTGCTTGACGCTGCATCGCAGTTCGCAGTGGTTGATATTGGTTAGATTTCTGAGTAAGCGATTGCAAATTTTGAACAGACTGAACCCTGGACACGAACTATGTTCAAAGTCGCAGTGAAAATAACAACACACGCACGTCAACAGAGCATACATCAGCCTACCCACATCAGCATGCCTACATCGACCTACAAGGCACATGCCAACACATCAACAGCCAGTCTGAACAAGTTTATGTTTATTATCGCTCTACTATTATTATATAAAAAATAAAACAAAAAACAAAGACAACCAAAAATGGTGTTTGTGTTCACCACACATGCCCTCAAACAAGCGCCGTCGCTCGTGCAGAGTCTCACACACACTGCGACTTCGCACGCATCAGATGCGCTTGCCCAGAGGGACGACCCACTGGCCCACAGCCACTTGGCCGCATTCGCAGCAGCACTTGCACGGGCAAAGCGCGTGGCCATCGTAGCCGGCGCTGGCATAAGCGTGGCAGCGGGTATTCCGGTAAGAGAATTCGCTGCTCAACACTGATTTTTATTTTATTTTATTTTTATTTTATTGAATTTGGGCTTTAACTTCACACCTCACTCGCAGGACTTTCGATCAGCTGACGGCCTCTACAATCTAGTAAAGGCTCGTTATCCAGATGCTGTCGTCAAGGGGCGCGATTTATTTGACGCGTCATTGTTCCGCGATCCTGTCTCCACTTCGTTGTTTTACTCTTTCATTGCCGAATTGAAGGTTCTCTCGGACGGCGCTGGAATCACTCGCACGCACAGATTTATCGAAAGTCTTAGCGTTAAAGGGAAGCTGCTACGTTGCTACACTCAGGTTTCCTAAGCTTTCTTGATTCGCGCTTTCTGTCTTTTTATTTTAATTTTTTGACTCTGTCGTGGAATTTAGAACATTGACGGCCTCGAAGCGCGACTTGACCTGGAATCTATGCGCCCACCAACAGCTCAACAATCCGCATCTATTGTTCGTCCCGTATCAGACGCTATGCTCACCCAGCAACAATCGCAACCGGAAATGAAACCGGACTCGAAACCGAAACAACCCACTCGCCAATCCTCCAGCTCAAACCCGCCACCACCCGTTCTTATCCACCTTCACGGTGCCCTTGACACGCTCATTTGTACAATCTGCAAGACGACAACTCCATTCTCGCTAGAATATCAATCCACATGCTCGCGCGGAATTCCACCCGCATGCCCGGCATGCACGACACAAGCAACCTTGCGTCAAATTGCCGGAAAACGAACCCTCACACAGGGCGTGTTGCGGCCCAACATTATCTTGTACGGTGAACACCACGCATCCGGCGAAACGATTGGTAAAGCCGCAAACATTGACGCGAAAAAACTGGCCTTTTCCGGGAGCGTGATGATTGTCATGGGAACAAGTTTAAAAGTGGATGGTGTGAAAGCGCTCGTCAAGACGTTGGCTAAAAGCGTGCGTGAAGGTGGGGGTTGTGTTTTGTTGATGAATCGGACGAGATTGGCAAAAGAGTGGGACGCCTTTTTTGATTACGTGTTGCTTGGGGATGTAGATGAGGCGGTTTTTCTTGTTGATGAGGCAGTTAAAAAAGTGGAGGCTGCGATTGCCAGAAAACGGGTTGGTGGAAAAAATGCAAAGGGGGCAAGCAATGTCGATTTGTCTTCCTCTTCTTCGGCTTTGCAGGTGCCATCTGGTGGCGCGTCGCAGCAGATGAAGCTGACGGAGCTTTTGAAGAATGTGAAGGAAGTGGGTGTTTCATCTGCATCTTCTGAAGAACGTGTTTTCATCAAGAAAAACGAGGATTCGGACAAGGATGGCATGGGCCACATGAATTCTCAAACATTTGGCCTCAACTTGGGATCAAACTATCCTGAAAGCCAAGGTAACAGATACTTGCGGTCTCATTTTTTTTGGAAGTGGGAGAGAAGCCTTCTTGTGTTAATTTTTTTTTTTTTTTTTTTTTGCTATTCAGAAAATTCCATGCAAACGGGCCTTCGAAAATCGACGCGCCAATCCACTCTCAATCACGCAACGTACTTGCAGCCAAATACAGGCAAATCAAATCCACATGCGACCAAGAATCCATTACAGCGCAATGCATGCAACACGTCAAACATGCCTGAATCCTCATCAACAGGCGAATTTATGAAATTTAGACCACAGCAGAAATTTACGGGAATTGAAACTGAAAACGCTTTCCTCGATCATGCCTCCATGATGATGATGATGCCTGCGTCTCCGTCAAAAGGCTTGGACACGTTGTCGATTGGTTCTCCCGTAAAGTGCAAAGGGTCCAATAAGGAGGGTGGAATCAATAGAAGGCGATCGAATAGCGAATGCAGTGAACGGATGTTGGCGCCCAGAGAGGTTCGATCGAGTTCCGTTGTTCGAAAAGTAGGTGAAGGATCGCCCACCAAAAAGACCAAATCCAAGACACTGGAGGAAGTTGTGGGACTCAAGATTGCAGTCTGAAAGTAACGCGAAAAGTGCAAGAATGGTGTGAAGACAACCGAGAAAAGAGGAGATGCTTTTTTTTTTTTTTTTTTTATCTGTTTGCAAAAGCTGTTGATAATTTATTCTGAAACCTTCAGTTGAAGGGCTTTGATTCTGTCTTCCAAGATGATGCTAGAATTGAGTTGTTTTTTTTATGTCTTTTGTCTGAATCAAATCACGTAAACGATCCGATCGATTGGAGTTGAACTTCAAACTTTTGTCGAGGCGGAAATTTCGAGACGTTATCAAATATCGTTGACAACAGAAACGTTGACCACAACAGCAGTAACGTTACGTTGAGAGAAATAACGCTTCAACACGCGGCATCAGTGAAGATGTATGTATGTATGTATGTGTGTATGGAAAGAATCAATCAATCAGCAGATAGATCATCGCGTGAAAATGTCGCGACAGTCACTCGCCGAATTTATCTATTTGAATCAAAACCAGCTAGATACTTTGGGCGCCGAAATGTTTTCACCCTCCTTGCCGTTCCTCTTCTTGAAGAACCGAAACGTACGTTTTAAGCGTTCCATTTGTGGGTGCGACCGACATAAAGAGAATAAAAGATCCAACTGAAACTGAACAAACTTCTCAGCAGTCTGAGATGCAACTTATCACAGCAGTGGTAGTTGAGACCGAGATACCCTTGGTACAGCCATGGGAAGTAGAAATGTCGCGCGCGATAGGCTCAAAAGCTTACGCGTTAAGTGAGTCTTGCATGGAGTGCGATGGGCTGCCGAGTAGCGCACGGCGATGCAGGATGTAAGACTGGTAACTCAGTCGCCGATCGTGTGAAATGTTTGGGTTGCATTTGGGTTTGTTTTATATCAATACTTTGTGGAGAAAAAATTGATTGGTTGGCTTCAAGAACCCGAAATGAGGTCTTTTCCTCGCACAAAGAAATCGTGCCCAAATTCCATGAGCGTCAAAGCGGATGCTGGGTGGATAGAACGAGTCCCGAACGGCACCGGCAGACTCAGCCGCGCATCGACTGGCACTGAATACAGCGAGAACAGCAGCAGCGCTGAAAGCGCATTCGTCCACTCTCACTCGGGAAGTTCTTTGCATTGGAGTAACGAACCCTTGCCTCCCCACGCTTCCGCCAGAATCGCGAGCGCTGCGTCAAATGGTCTCAGCAACGCATTATTTGCAATTTCGAATAGGGCATCAGCCCAAGCTGGTTCAGCAACACAAAGCCAACTCATTGCCACAGCACTCGAAGCATCCTTCGCACCTTTATCAGACCCCTCAAAAGTCAACCCAAATACAACCTTCCATTCACCGTCAACCTCGAAAGGCCAACCGCCTCGGCGTCTGACCAAATTCAAGTCTCTGTTTGACCTGCGATCCAAAAGCACCGAAACAGAATTCACTCCTCCTGAATCGCCCACCATCTTTGAGAAACTATTTCCCAAGCGTTTCAAGTCGATGGCGCTTTCTTCAGCCTCTGAGTCGGATTCCACGGGAAATGACGATAAATCCCTGAACTCTCCTGCTTCAGCGTCCCGCTTATCTCCAATGTCCACCCTTTCTGTAGTATCGCCGTTATCCTCAAATCGAAGAAGTAAAAGCCCAGGCTCCGTGCCCATCATGAGGCGCCGGCAATTGGGCGTGTCCGTCTCGATTGTCGAAGATCCTTCACCCGACGACGACAACTCTGATGCAATTTCAATTCATTCTACCACTACATCCTGGAAGAATCGGCCGCCGCTGCGACGAGCTGTCAGTCACGTTTCGTTATTTGGTGGATCAAATTCAAGAGCGCGAATGGATCAGCAACAAAAGGAAATTTTGGAAGAAGCTTGGTCCTCGCTGAATCAAGACGCTCTTTTGGCCCAAGCTCTTTACTCTGCGACTTCTGCAAGTTTGCATCCAAGAGTTGCTGACGCCAGAAACGTGATCCACACTCCTCCAACGAGCCCTGCGCGGGAACAGACACGGTCTTTGGCCGTCACGCAACATGGACCCATTCCATCTCAATTCACGGATCCTCTTGTACCGCCGATTCCTGCAATTCCAAACAAATGGTTAAAGAACGCACCGAGTCCGTTGAATTTGCCATTCCCAGGAGCGTCAACCGATTCATCGAAATTGCAGGGCGACTGGGGCTCGTTTCACAACCCACTCACGTCATCCAAGGCTCAGCCATCATCGTCCGGAATGATGGCATCGCTTGGAGAACCCAGTACCAGTGTGGTACTCCGAAGAGTGAAAAGTTTCAGCGATGCTTCAAAAGGAGGTAGCAAACGTGGCGCTATGAGAAGCCTTGTAATTGACACGACAAGCCATAGGGCCGATTTGGCGGATCCTGCAGCGAAGCAGAAAAATGAATCAAGTCATCTTTCGCGTTTGTACCCCGGACTCTGATTTATGTTTGCTATTCCCCTCGAAAATTAAACGATCGCATTACTTCTGTAACTTTTCATTGGTCAATCATGTAATCCAGTGCCAGCATGTATGTGTTTACGACGGGTCAAGCGCAACGCAACTTGAGATCGAATAGAAACTTCGCTGGCTGGCTCTTTTCATTCACAACGGCGGACAAAAGAAATGTCAAGCAAAGGCAGGCCAATGGGAGATAGTCCGGTTGGAAACAACGGCCAGCAGCCCCACCGGCTGGAAATACCAAGCGCCTTGAAGAATGCCATGTCCCATTCCGCAGGCGGCGCATTCACGCCGCTGACACGGCCTTTCCAAGCCAGGTTCTGTCAGTCGAGTTTCTCACATTGGGTTGTTCAATTTTTGAGTGCCATTCCTGTTCAAAAAAGGCGCGCTGTTTCATGTTTTCTTTTTTTGGGTTGCAAATTCCATTGAACCAATCAAAAAGCGAGTCCCAACAAAAACCGAAACATATGGTCGAAGTGAAGGGCAAAAAGAAGGCCAAAACTATCACCGAGCAAGAACCTGCGCACACTCCAGACTTTGTTGCAATGGACGAGAACCCGTGGACTCAGCCGCCTCCTGTGAAAGACGTACTGTCTGAAGGTGTGTGTATATATCTCGGCGAATGCCCCCCTCTCTCCAGCGATACTGTCTTTCCTCCTTCCCCAAGCCAACTCAATGCGCTTTTATCGGTATAATGTATCCGTTCTTTACGCATCTAAACGCTTTCCTCTGTTAAAAAAGCCACCGCCGAAGCTCCGAAAAAGTCGAAAAAAGCAAAGCAGACGGCCGACCCTGTTGTTCCCATCTCCTCCACGGAGGTCAATTCATCCTCTTCAAACCATGAAACCACTGCATCAAATTCAACAGAGCCAGCCCCAGCGAAAAAGAGGAGCGCAAAGAAATCGAAATCGTCAGCATCAATTTCAGTTATCGACCCCGTCATCGACCCGACTCTGTCAGTCGATATCGAACCACTTGCGAAGACAGTGAACGAAATTAGCGAAGATTCTCCGATTGTTGTTGGCCCAGGTTAGGGCAAGATGGTTGAACTTGCGTTTAAATTGCACTCATCTTGAAATCACCACTCCAGTTGAACAGGAGTTGAAGAAAAAAGCGAGCAAGAAATCAAAGAAAGCCGCTGTCGAAGAGGTTTCTGTATCGGAAATTCCCGCGACGAATGAGTCGCCGCCTGTTTCAGAAACTGGGCAAGGTTGTTGAATGGTTTCAGGTTTTTTCAGCCAAGGAAAAACCGTTTGCCCTAACTGAAGGCGACCGGCAAAAAAATTAGACTGCACCACTGCGAAGAAAAGCTCCAAAAAGGCCAAGAAAGGAACAGCTGAAGTCGAAACTGAGTTGAATATCGAAACCCCAATTATTGCCCCGATTGCACCATCAGAGCAAATCGAGATTGCGGAACCTGAGGGACAATTAAAAGGTAAGCGGAGCATCAAGATGAAATGGTTTGACTGACGAGTTGTAAAATGCAGACACTGCGAAAAAAAGTTCGAAGAAATCAAAGAAGGCGGCGCAAATATTGGAAACTCAACCGGACGAAATCGAAACTGTGATTGATGAACAGCCAGTAATTGCGATGGATGAGCAGCCCGTAATTATGATGGAAGAACAGCCAGATGTGGCTGAACAGTCTTACGTCGAGCCAGGTGCGAATCAATTTTTTTTCTGGCATTTGGGACTTTTTGACCCTAGAATCTAAGCGCCTCCATGGTTTTCAAATTCCCACAGTGCCGACATCAAAGGCAACTAAAAAGTCAAAGAAAACCAAAAAGGCTTCTGCGACTGAAGATGTCATCACCGAGCAAACAATTGCGGTTTCTGAAATTGCTCAAGAGTCTCAAGTTTCAACATTAACTGCAGTTGAGGCAAAAGTGGAAGAAGTTGTCTTAGAAGCAGACGTGCTTGCGGGCCAGACCGAGGTTGGCGTCCCTGCAGCGCAACCCATCACAGAAATCCCTTCAGTCGGTTAGTCTCATCAGAAAATTCTTAAAAGTACTGTTTGTTGAGCGACCCGGTTTCCTGCAGCAGCAGAAGTCACGAAAAAAAAGAGCTCGAAAAAACTTAAACGGGAGACGGGCGCGAGCCAGTCTGCCGACTTGATTGCACCAGTTGTCGAACCTGCACCAGTTATCGAACCTGCACCAGTTATCGAACCTGCACCAATTTTCGAACCTGAAGTGCCTGTCGTGTTGCTTGAAGAAGTCGCGACAGTCGAACCTGCCGTCACAGAATTAGGTGCGAATTAATTTTGGCATGAAACTGAAAGTCTCACATTCACATTCTGTGTCATAACAGCGCCAACCAAAAAAAAGACCTCAAAGAAGCTGAAAAAGTCGGTTTCGATCGTGTCAGACGCTTCAGCAACTCTCGAACCTTCAGAACCGCTTATTCAAACCGAAGTGATTCCAATCATCGAAACGGAAGTTCCTGCGAATGAAAGTGACGTAAAGAAAGGGAAGAAAAAGTCAAAAAAACAAGCAGAGCCTCTGCTTGAAAAGGTTGATGTGACGGCAAAGGATGCAGATGAAAGTGTTGCACGAGAGATAATTGCTTTGGAGACTGTTCCTGTGGAAAGTAGAGCTGAGACACCGATCGAAGATCCTTTACCAAAGGCAATCAAGTCGAAAACTCGAGTGAAAAAGAGCAGTAAGCCATCCGTGCCACAATCAGAGACTCTTCCCGACAGCGCTCCTGAAGCTATTATGCCCGACGAACCAATCAAAAAAGTCAGCAAAGCGAAGAAATCAAAATCAGCCACCGCATCAAATAATACAGCATCAAATTCGGAACCTGCGGTCGAATCGAAAAGTGCGAAATTGAAAAAGAAGGCTTCTGCGGCTGAAACTTCTCCTGCACCATCGAATGCACCCATCTTAACCCCAATTGAACCATCAGCGCCAGCCGCTGCTGCCGGTACCGGATCTGGTGTGACCGGATCGGTTTCCTCGTTTCTCGGAACACTTTCTTCAGCATTTGCATCATTCTTGGACCCTGAATTACCCCCAGAGGAAGCCGCGGCGGCAAAGAAAAAGCTTCAAGATGAAGTCGTAAAGCGGCAAATGGAGAACAACGCCAAGTTCGCTGCAATCAGTCAAATGATTGGACTGGACGCAACAGCCGCTGCAGCCAGCACAGGCTTTTCTGGCGGCGTTATACCACAGGGTACTGCACCAGCCATAAAAAGAAGCATTGACAGTCAAGACAATGTTCCTCTCGCTCAGTTACAACCAGGTGAATCCAAGCCTACAAAAGCGTCGAAGGGGAAGAAAAAAGTTGTGCTGGTGGAAGATAGCAGTGACGGCGATTCCGATGTGAGATGTTCACTGCAGCCAACAGTCTTCAATCCCTAACAACAATTTATTGAAATATAGTCGTCTGGAGGTGTAATTGTCGTCAAAAGAGTCAAGAGTAAGAAAAGCAAAACTGTTTTGCGTGGCGGAAACCAGAAAGTTAACTCAGATGTAAGTCCTTGATTCACGATTGGATTTCGATATTTAAAGCTAAGCCAGCAAAATTCTGTTAGTCTGGCTCATCCGACTCGGAGTCCTCAGGATCATCTTCTGATGACAATAAGCAACCAGAAAGCCCCACTATCAAATCTCGGTTTGAAAACTTTTCCGCAGCTGCTTCGGGCATTGCGTCTGGCATCTCGGGAGGTGCCAGTGCATTGCGAGCGAAAGCCAAAAAGAGCGTCAAGAATGCGTCACCGACATCAATGCTCGGAAGAGTGACATCCACATTTACGTCGATTCTAGAGCCCGAATTAACTCCCGAACAAAAAGCCGCTGAAAAGACGCGGAAAGCTCAAGAAGATGCTTTGGCTCGTCAAATGGAAAACCAGCGTCAATTTGCCAAGGACAATAGAATTGAGGGTCTGAACGTTGTGGACTCCAGCAAAATCATTCTTAACACAACTGCTTTAAAGTCTGGACACACATTCCGAAGCACGAAAGCTGCCATGTGTATGCCGATCGCAGACGCACCTGTCTCTGAAGAAGAGTTCTCAAAAGGACTCGGATACTACAATAACCGCGATTTTCAATGGGCTGCCACCCACTGGGAGCGTGCCATTAAAATTGACAATAACGCCGAAGCTCTGCGCATGCTTGTTGAACTGCACGGCCCAGCTAAAGTTCCCAACGCCGCAAAGGTTGCTGAATACACGCAGCGGCGCCGCGATTTGTTGAAAACGCCTGCCGGTATGTTGAACCATGGTCGGCACTTGGCTCGATTGACGGGGAGCCTCGATGGGCCGGGCATTGTTCTTGTTCGAAGTGCTGCGGATTTAGGTCACGCCGAGGCATGCTATGAGTTTGGAATGTATCTGCGTGGTAAAAATAAGGGTGCTGAAGCCATGGGCTGGCTGCATCAAGCAGCGGATGGTGGCTTTGTAGATGCTGAAGAAGCAGTTGCCGAGGGGTATGAGAAAGGTGTTGGTGGAGCCTCTGTTGACGCTGTAGCTGGTGCTGCATGGCGGGCTCGAGTTGTCGCTCGTATCAAAGCCAAGGAGGCTGAAGAATCCACAACTCGTGCTGCAAAAGAAGTGCAGGCGAAAGAGCTTCAAGTTGATGCAATCCGTCGTGAGAAGGAGAGGCTGCGGGTCGAGCAAGGTGTCAAACAGCGTGAAGAAAACTTGATTGCTCGGCGGGCGATGGACCCTGCTCTCAATGCGGCTGTCCGAAATTTGGAATGGGGATTCTACGCTGCCGGTATTGAGGCGCTGCATAAACTGGCACTCTCGGGTAATGCCGACGCTCGAGACTATTTGGATCCCGATTTGAGCGTCATTCCGGCAAAGCAAATCGTTGCCATGTATCACATTGGGCAGCATCACAGTAGCCAAGCTGACCCTGTGACAGCCGTTAAATGGTTCCGACGAAGTTCTGAGAGTGGATATCACGAAGCACAAGTAACTTATGCAGCGTATCTCATTGTTGGGAAAGGACTGGAGAGCGCTGACCCTGGCCAAGCAATGGTGATTTAATATTCTTTTTGCCTGCATTCTCTCTAAACCCTGCGATTAGGCTTGGCTGATGAAAGCTTGGGAAAACGGAACCAACAAGGAATCAGCGCTTGCTCTTGGAGAAGCCTATACCAAGGGTATTGGTGTTGCTCCTGATCCTACAAAGGCGGTCAAGTGGTACACTCGCGCCTGGGAAGCTGGTGGTTACAGTGAAGCTGCTTTTGCAATCGGGCTTGCGTGTGCGACTGGATTCACTCCGGGAGCTGTAGATCCCGCAGCATGGAATGCGTCTGGCAAAATCGGTGGTCGGCAAAATGTAAACGAAGTTCTCAACAAGAGGAGCGACTCAAAGCATCAGTTGAACGACCAAGAAGACACTCCACCAGCATCCAGTTCCCAGTCACCGTCGGATTCCCCAGGAAAAGCAGCAAAGTCTGTCCCACCGAAGCCAGTGAGAACGGATCTTATCGGTGCCGACGCCGAACGCGCATCAGCAGATGTTGCAAGCATCTCCTCTGGATCCAACTCCCCTGCACTCTCAATGACTCATGTTCCTCAGCTGGCTCAGCCACCACCAACCAACACCATCAACAGCCCCCTTCTGAAAAATTTTAGCGCCTTCAAACAGGATGTTGTTCAGGCAGCCATGTGGTACAAGAAGGCGTCTGATTTAGGACACAGCCGCGCATGCAATAATTTAGGAGAACTGTACATGACCGGTCGAGGAATTAAAAGAAACGATGTCGTCGGATTCGGATTATTCCGAAGGGCGGCCATGGCTGGGTTGCCTGAGGCTGAGTACAACATGGGTCGGTGCTGCCGGGAAGGCCGAGGATGTACCAAAAACGAGGAGCAAGCAATCATGTGGTTTCGCCGAGCAGAGGCGCAAGGAATCAAGGAGGCAACTAAAGCATTGGCAGGAAAATGAAAATGATGATGGTGTTGAGCCTCTGTCTCTGTTTTTAACGGTCCGTAATAAAAGCTCTGTTTCACTTATACATTGTTTATTGCCGTCAGTTTGCTTTTCGAGTCACGAGAGGATGAACTACTTTTGTGGTAGAATTGAGTCAAAGTATGCTTCGAAAACTTGGGGCTCTTGGCCACCTGAAACTTCAACTGTTTCTCCAATGGTAAAATGTGGAACTCCACTGATTCCCTTTGCCTTCACTTTTCCCAGTGCATTTTGGGTCTCCTTGACCAGCGATTCACTGGCAAACAACTCTCTCAGTTGGGTCGCGTCCAGTCCGGAAGAGACTCCAATTTCCACCAGCAAATCCACATCCGCAATATTCTTCTCCTCCTCAAAGTATGCACGATACAGCTTGTTGACGATGTCATTCTGCACGTTTTGCGACTGCAGTCCAGCATAGCGCACAAGCCGATGACTATCAAACGTGTTGCCAATAAGGCCGCCGTACGAGAACTGGATTCCGACAGTTTGTCCGACTTGTTTCATGTACGGAATCATTTTCTCGACACGATCTTTGCCCATCTTCTTTTCGTAGGCTTCGATCTTGTTGACACCTTCTTTCGATGAGTCGGGGCTGAGTTGGTACGGTTCATACGAGATTGCGAATTCAACGTCCGTGTTTCCGGGTCTTTGCTTAAACTGAAACGATGGTGCTTTTTTGTTAGAGCTTTGTGGCCTGCGTTGACTTCGATCAGCTTGTGTACTTACATTGGTCATGGCGGTTTCCAGGCGTTTCTTGCCGATGTAGCACCACGGGCAGATGGTGTCGGTCACAACAGAGATTGGAATTACGCGGGTCATGGCTTTTCAGTTCAAGTGTGCTTTGTTGTTCAAATGGCCGGGGGTTGTAGATCATTTATACTGGCATCGCTGATTCGAAATTGTGCTGAGTTATTTAAGCGTTGCAGCAAGCAGACACACGCAACGGCATTCCTGACATTCGAAATGATCGCGGATATGCCGCCTTTTCTGCGCTTGCCAAGTTGTCGGCCGATTTCGTTCTCTGTCCTTTCATATTTTTGACTTTTCTGAACCACCAGCAACCAACGCCGGTATCTTTTTTGCATTGAGGAACCTGCCGCATTCAGCGGCAGTATGTTGTTTCCCGCAGCATAACGGTTTCGTTTCAAAGTTTCGCTCGACCAATCCTCAGGACAGTTGCCTGCACACAACATCTTGCTGTAAGAATAATCTCATGCAGATGGAAGCGAGCACCAACTTTCATGCTGAAACAGCAACGGAGAGATGAACAGTGGTGAAGCACAGAGCGGCGTAAATACAACACTGCAATATTCTGTAAAATAAACCCAAATGCTGCCAGAGATTCCAGGTAGACTCGTCGAGGGCGAGTACCTGTCTCACCTGCGCCGGCATACTGCGGCTCTCTGCGGGATGGAAGTACACCCTCACCGGTGAGCCAGCTTCATTCATTGCATGGACACAAGCATTGAAATATCCCACGTCTCTCAGAGAACCGCGTTTCCCCGGAGCTCAACCTGTTTCATTCAACCGCGGCCACCTTCAAGTACTCGAAGAAGAATTCTATTTTGTGAGCGAAAAGGCGGACGGAATCCGGTGCTTGTTCGTGACCACACGGCATCCCACAACAGGAAAGCCAGAGTCGTTTCTGGTGGACCGCAAGAACTCGTATTACTACTTGAACCTACCCTTACCGCATCCGGATAACATCCAAACGTGGCAGTACGATACCGTGATTGATGGAGAGCTTGTTCTGGATCAACATAATGACGGGCAGGTAATGCTGGGTCTCTTCAGAGGACTTTGACATCTTCTCCAACTCTAACATGAGTTCTGAAGATTCTCTGGTTTCTGCTCTTTGATTGCATCGTCCAAATGGGCGTGAATATCATGGACAAACCGTTTCACAAACGGCTCGGCCGTCTCAAAGAACATGTCGTAAAACCCTACAAGCAGTTATACCGCCAAGATCCGAGTTACGCGCAGCGGTTACCGTTCAAGTTTGGAATTATGTTTGGAAGGATACGCACTCTTCCTGGACTAAAAATACTTCGTCCATTCCCGCGTAGAATCGATGTAAAACCTCTGCAGCTATCCTACAACGTGGCGCACGTTTTCGAAGAGATTCCAAAACTCAAGCATAAGAATGACGGCGTTATCTTCACATCCCGAGACGCACCGTACACCATAGGAACTTGTCAGCAGATGCTCAAATGGAAACCCAGTGAAGAAAACACGGTGGATTTCAAACTGTCAGGGCCCGATGCTGAGGGAAGGTACTACTTGTCGCTATGGAAAGGCGGCAGAGATGGCCACGAACATTTTGGAGAGTTGACTTTGGATACGGACATGTATGAAGAGTACGTTCTTTGCTTTCTTCAACAACTGCTTGACAAAGGTCAGGGATCCTACTACCAATATTGTACTGATCTGGAACACTGCGACAACAGATGGAGCATGAATCCGCCCACTGGAAAAATTGTAGAATGCCGGTATGATCCAGAATGGCCAGGGCAGTGGCGGTTTAGTCGGTTCCGCGATGACAAGGTAAAAGCGCAGTTGCTGCTTCTAAACCAATCTTGCCTCATGCGCACATTCCAGGAAAACGCAAATCATGAAAGCGTTTATCGAAGCATCATGGATTCAATTCATGATAATGTTGATGAGGAGACAATTGTGTCACACGCTCGCGTTATCCGAGATCGGTGGAAAGAAAGGGAGGCGCATCAAAAGCAGGGGCATTACTGAGTAAAGCACTTCTGACAGCAACACATGTTGCGGGTGCTGCGAATAAAAGTGTGCTGTTGTAAATGCGTTCGGGATGCATGGAGACACGGCGAAAGCAAAGTAAACATGATATGCTGTAATGATAGAGTATATTGAGTTCCGCACGCATCTCAGAAGTTACACGGCAACCGCTTGAGCCAGGATAAGAATTTCGTCCTTCAAATCACTGCCGATTTCCATCAAAAGACCTGCAAATGCCGTCAGCAAAAACAGACAGTTTCAAATGAAGCTAGCTTACCTGCGTTTGCATTCGTCGGTGCAATCAGACTGAGGATTAAAGGCGGGTAGGTGAATTGGACAATTTGGTATTCGTCGAAGGCGCTCGTGACCATCAGTGCCTTCCCCATCCCAAGTTTTCCGACCTTTGCGCGTAGAACAGTACGAGCATCAGTGTGCATACAACGAGTTCGTCCGAAATAACAGAAATAGATGAACCTTACCTGATCACAGGAAAGGGAAAATGTTGCTGACAACGCTGCTTTCGTCACCTTACCGGGCAGATTTGGCTCCTCAACTGAATTTATAAGTGTTTATTCGATTCATTGGAGGATTCAGGCAGCGTACCTTTGATGAGAATAACGCCGTCTCTGTCAGTCACGAGAATCGCTTTCAAGTCGGACGTACTGCGAAGAGGATACCACACCGCATTAATGGAGTGGTACTGAGAGGCGCTGATGAATTCGTTATGCACCTTTGGAGCAGCATCTCAAAGTGGGAGTTCAGGTGCATGTTCGTACAGCTTCGCCGTTGCTTTTATTTATTTACTTAGCGACGAATCAAACATAAAAAGATGCTTGGACCCCCTTCCCAACCATCCGCAAAACATCAGATGGATCAAGCTCAACCTGCCAAAACGGACACAAACAAATCGGACAAATCAGCGGCAATCCACAATGCAGTTGCGCGTCTCGTTTCCATTTTTGCCCGTCCGAACCTGGCCGAGCCCAACAAAACCAGAGAAAACACTGAGGAAGTAACGGCTTTCTGCATGCGCATCCTCGCCAGGTGTGTGTGCGACAGTATGCGCCATTTCTTCTCTCAGTTCTCAATTCTTCTCCCTATCGCTCGCCCATAGTCGCATTGCCCCAACTGCCGCGACTGACAACAACCACGTCGTTGATACAATCAAGAAGCGACGTTCGTATTCGCCTCATAGCTCTTATTTGCAAGATTTGTTATAACGTCTTCTCCAAACCGGAACAGTCACGCGGAGAGATAAGTCCCTTAAGGACGCTCTGGCTTTCACGTCGCTGTGCTTCACAATAGACAACTCAGTTACGACTTTTGCTCTCCCATCTGATGTTCTTCATCGGAGATTTAATCCGTCTTCCAACCCATCCCAAAAAAAACGCAACAACCAATAGAATATTCTGACGCGTAAATGGGCAATTATGCATTTCCTGCACACAGTTTCCATGCAAACGGACCTTCTTGACCGGAGGGAAAACGTTTGTGTTTATTTCCGTTAATTTATTTGTTCAAACTTCGTCAATCTCCGCAATAATCCGAATTCGCTTTCCTTTCAGCCACTCGATGATGCGTTTGCGGTAAACGGCCTGAAATCTGTGAGAGCGGCCCCCGAATTCCCAAAACTGCCGCAGGTGTTTCCCGATGCAACAGTCCCACTTGATGATACCGAAACAGCAGACCCAATTCCAAAATATTCCAACAAACCTCGCGGCCCATGCAACGGATACTATCTCATTGCGAATACGAAATATCCTTCAACCGATGTGGACAAAATGATGCATCCGTCCGAAAGCGAATTGCTTCGAGATGTCATGTACATTTTCCAAGACATTGATGGCCAGTACATCAAATTCAATCCAACGCTGGATATATTTGTCTTGTCTGATAAGGTGTGGGTTCCGCCAACCACATGCGAAAACTTGAGACTGCTCTCGGAAGTGGGGTGGTTGTATCGGAAGGTCAAGAGCGTCGTTTCAAGCTGGAGCGCGAATAGTAGTGCACCTGAGGCAGAGTCGCGAGGTCGATTTAATGCTTTTGCGCCGTCAGCTGCTGCTGCTGCCTCCACTCACACTATGGAGGAGGGACTTATTCGGCAGGTTCCTTCTCGCAATCTTCTTTTATTGACTCTTGTGATTGCATCGGGTTAAACGGGCTATCCGAAACGTTGCGAAAATTCAGGGATTCTGTGCCGGTATTCAAAAAGAACTCGTCAAACATTTTGAACTGATTGCGCAGCTTGAAAACCAATTCACGAAATCCATGGAACCTATGGGATCTGAGCAGAACGTACCATCTTCCCCGTCGACGGAATTTTCGGCAAAGGGGCTGTCGTTGAAGCGACTTCTTGTGTGGATTCATGAACCGCTTCAAAAATTGCGTCTTATACAAGTTCTCGTGGATTCAAGCGCTGGATTACGTGGTGGGGCACTTCTGTCGATGGTGCATGGGTATATGAATCATGGAGATCCGTTTGTGCAGGAATTAGTGGAGGGATTGTTGAAGCAGGTTTGTGCCTTATTATTGTATTAGCGTCCTTTAAACGCGCGCGGAACAAAATCCTTCATTCAGATCTCCGCTCCGTTCTTCCAAATGCTGAAACGATGGATCTATGAAGGAGAATTGAATGATCCTTTCCAAGAATTCTTTGTTGTCGAGGATGCAAATGTGGAGGAAGAAGCAATGTGGAGAAGTCGGTACACTTTAAAAAACGAGATGATTCCTTCTTTCCTTGGACGCAGCGTCGCAAAAAAGGTAGCTGTCCTACAATGATGATGGATCATTGAAGATCGTAAACTCAACGTTTTGGTTCAGTGCTACTTGATTGGGAAAAGTTTGAATTTTATTCGATTTTGCTGCGCCGAAGAAGCGTTCGTGATTCAAAGGTCACAAGAATTGGCAACTTCACCTGCAGGTAGCTTGGCTCAAATCCCTTCTCAACGTAACTAACACTCCTCGTATTTAAAACTCTGAAGGTCTTCTTGAATATGGTGATATGGCTGCTCTCGAAAAATCAGTGACTTCAGCCTACACCAGCATTAGTGCACATATTTTGAGCCTGCTCTTCGGAAAGTACAAGCTAATGACACATTTGCAAGCGTTGAAAAAGTACCTTTTGCTGGGACAAGGGGATTTGGTTCAAAACCTGATGGATAAGCTGGGGTATTGAGCAGAATTCTTTGAAATTTTAGTACCTCATTTAACTGACCAAACAAACAAACCAGAGCGGATCTTTCAAAGCCGGCAAACAGTATTATGCGTCATAATCTGGCAGGGATATTGGAGAGCAGTATTCGTGCTTCAAATGCTCAACATGACGATCCGGATGTTCTGCGGCGATTGGATGTTCGGTTACTCGAGGTGACAACAATTGCTCCCTGTGTATCCAAAAAAAAAAAAAAAAAAAAAAAAAGGCGTGTGTTTACAGTTATCCATTAGGTATCTCCTGGAGACAGTGGCTGGGACGTTTTCACGCTGGATTATCGAACAGACAATCCAATCAGCACGGTCTTCCCAATGCAGAGCATGCATCAATACATGAAACTTTTCACGTTTTTGTGGAGGTTGAAAAGGGTGGAGCACAGCCTGTCCGTTTCTTGGCGAAAAGGAATGACCGAGTATACGAGCATTAGAAACATGGCAGGTGGGATGAATTTTTCGTGCGTGGTATTGAAATGCTTGCTAATGTACTTGAAAGATATGCGGAATTACTTTCACACAAGCAGTATAGTTTTGAGTGAAATGATTCATTTCACATATCAACTTCAGTACTACATATTATTTGAGGTGAACGCGGACAAAATCCTATGACTTAGGAATTTACGCATACTGAACCCTGTTTTTTTGGGAGCAGGTGCTTGAATGTTCCTGGACAGAATTGAATTCGTACCTTATGAAACGGACTGGTGACTTGGATCAACTCATTGGGGCCCATAATAAGTACCTGAACAATATCACATCACGTGGATTGTTGGCTGCGACTGCGAGTAACAATGTGAGTTGCTAAGCGTGTCATGAAGTATGGATGCACTTGCTCATCATGTCGCGTTCGCGTTCATCTGCTCAGCAAAACTTGTTTTCAATGCTGATTGGGCTCTTTGACGTTATTCTGAAATTCCAAACCTCTCTGGTAATTAACTTTTCTGGTATCGTCCCCGTTTTTTTTTTTGTGTAATCGTTTCTATTTTTCCTTGTTGAAGAGCAACTTGGTGGAACTTGCTGAGGAAAGACTGATGGAATCAAAACAACGCACGTCTCGGGATTACGAAAATCAGTTTTTGGTATTGTTGCACCTGACATTTCACGGCGGTTGAACTTATTTAACATTACAAACTTGTTCCACAGAAACGGATTTCATCCCTCCAGGATCCTCGGTTGAACGCAAAAGAACCAACAAATGAAACTCTTAAGGATCGTATATCCGCTGAGGGTGCGAACATGGACGACATTGCAAAGACTTACCGGGTAATTCATTTTATTTCGTGGGTTAATAAGTTCAGCCTCTGAACTGGTTGATTACAGGCGGATCTCCAAGTCATTCTCGAGGCTCTAACGAGTCATGCCGATATCAACCTTCATGGTCTAAGAGTGCGTTTAGATTATAATGCGGTAAGTAGCAACTGTTTCTCGCCTGCAGTGAGCGTTTCGCTAACGTCTCGATTCCTGGCAGTTTTATAAGAAATGAAAAAAGACTTGTTTTCTGTTTGAAACAGCTATATTCTGCTAGTTTTATCTAATTTATCAGTTATCTGCTTTTTGTTTGACGCTGTCGCTATATGCCATTAATGCCAAATGCAGTGGTTTCGTGGTGCTGGACTCTTCATCTGATAAAAGCTTGATCGCCTCCTGAAGTGGAAAAGCAGCGCGATCACGGTTTTGTGACTCGGGCCACACTTCCTCCATGTGCGAGACATCTGTAGCAAGGTGGTTATGAATCGAAGAACGTGGGTAGGATAAGGCACCCACCCATGACGTAGAATGAAAAGACAGACTTTGCAACTGTGACGCCATTGCTGACAATGGTCTTTGAGTCGTCATCAAAGTCTACTAGCCACCCACGCAGGCTTCCTCTCAGGCCTCCTTCCTCGAAAGCTTCTCGCTCCGCAGACTCAGCACGAGTTTCATCCAGCTCGGCACCTCCTTTTGGCAGGACCCAGCGAGTTTTGCAGCTGCTGCTCGAAATGAGAACAATTTGACCGTCTGGAAGAACGGGGACAACTCCAACGACCACTCGCGATCCAGACGGTGTGTACACTTGTTTATCTCGGCCCGTTCGCGACTGCATTTTTGATGAACTTTATTTTTTATCCCTTCGAACACGTGCTTTGCTTGTCAACACAACAGCAGTAAAGGCACCAAAGCAACAATGCATTGGGCAAGAGTGATGAACTTTAGCTGAACAGAATCTGACGGAACCATGACGTATGGTCGCACCGTTGTCAGCACCTCTGGAGCGCTGTTTGCGGCACAAGCCTTGACCAGGGACTGGAGCAGAGGCACGTTCTGGCAAGATTGCTCACAGCTTTGGAGGCCCTGGACGTTACTCTTTTTATCATGTCAGAATCTTCATGAACACGAGAAGGCAAAAAAAAGTCGGGTTGGTGGGAACTCACGCAAATCTCGTCGCCAACACCCGCATTCTCCAAGATTCCAGACAAGCTTGGATAACAGCCAACCATGCAGGGTGATTCACGCGCAATCGAGTTGAGAATATCGAGCGCGGATGCTGGGGGACCGCTGCCGCCTCCAACGCCAGCTACGCCAGCAACGCCAGCAATGACAGCAGAGCCCAACGATGACCCCAAGTCTGTTCCTCCCGTGACTTGAGCTGCTGAAGGAATGACTGACGCGGCAGCAACGCCGTGATTTGATTTCTTGGTGGTTGTTCCATCATCCTTTGTGGTGCTTGCAGCAAATGCAAGCGACAGGAGGGCAAGAGTTGCGCATATCCGTAAGTGTGAGAACATGTTTAGTTAGTTTTGTGTATACTTTAAAAGACGCGACGGGAAAGTCGGAATTGTGTTCATGGAAGTGTTTGGGCTCCTGGTGGGGAAAGATTTTGGTGGGCCGCCTAATTTTTTGTTTTTGTCCCCTTGTCGAACGGGGAAGTGGGGCCCTTTTTCAAAAAACCAACCAACGGATTTTTGAATATTAAACATTACTATCGGTGAACCCAAAACCTACACGTATCAGAAAGAAGAGCGTTCCATTTTTGTGTGTTGAGTTGTACTGGGAACTGACGCGGCTCATCCAAATCAAGGGGCAAGCCCGACAGCATTCCCACCAAAGCCAACGGCAACCAGCCACACCCAGCTACTTCAATGCTGCCGGCAAATTTGAGACACACAGGTTCACGCTAACCATTTTTTTTATTCAGGTATAAAAAAGATATTTGGCATCACACTTGCCAGAACATCCAACACTTGTTGGATCTCTCATCCTCACACGAAACAAAGCAGCGCCAGCGCCAGCGCATTGACAAACATTTGAGTAACCCAAACGCGGTTGTGGTTGCAAGGGGTACCGCTAGCAGCCGGGGAAGGCGGCGCTGGGCCGGCGAGGGAAGCGCTCTTCAACTGGCCGAGCGCCGGCACAGCGCGGTCGCACGCGCTAATCAATGAATCGAGGTATGAGTTAGCGGGACACTCGCTTTTGCACGTTTCGATTTGGTCCGAGTTTTTCTGTGTTTCGGCGGCTTTTTTTTTGAGAAGTGTTCAAACTCAAGCGGGAAAAAAAAAAACTCACGCAAAACAAGACTAAGCTTGTTGGATCCGACACGTTTCCTATTGTGGATAAACAGACGTTGGCGCAGGGGTCAGAACTCGCGGCCATGGACGAGATTGTGAAAACAGCATCAACCACTGTTGGCATCAAGTTGGCAATCACGGAAATGATGCTGAGAACATCAACATCGCTGACACTAGCATCAGCTGAGGTAGCAACAGCATCTGAAGTTTCCGTAATGACTGCCTTTGTGGCGTCCAGGATTGAGCTTTCCGTCGTGGCGGTGGGTGACACCTCGGCCCCAGTTCTTTTATCAGTGCGAATTTGCTTATCACCTTCGGAAACCGGCGAATTAAGTTCTCCAAGCGATCTGACCGCGTCAGGAGTAAGTCTGGACTCTGAGGATTCGGCATTTGCCGCCGAGGCCAAGAGCTGAGGAGAGACAGCAGCAGCAGCAGTAGCGTCAGTTTCCAGTTGGGGTGCCAAGGCAGTCGAGAGGGACTGTGCCGTGACGCGAATGCTGTACACGCTCCATGCCAAGAGAATCGGCTTATTGATGTGCATTTGCGGAATTGTTGAAGTCCTCGCAATCCTGTCACGCGCAGATTATTTTGTCCAAAAAAAAACACCCGCCCGGGCGGGACGAACAAGGGGCATAAAACTTTTACAATCAGATCAGAGTTCTAACTGTTGGGACGCGTTGGGGGGCGACAGATAGCATGAAACCTCGACTCTTCATACGTTTTCTGCGTGGCTTTTCTCTCCAGCGAGATCTGGTTTTCATTCGATAGACGGAGACAGCTAACTTGACGCGCTTTATGAATGCTCGTTTGAGAGCGTTCTTGTTCAAAGCCGCATTTTAAATAATTAAATATTAATACGCACGTTTATCTTTTTAAATGCAAGATACGACGGTTCCAGACGAACGGTCGAAGCAATGGCCATCCCGCCGCGTGCTGTGGGGCGCCGCGATGGCCATCTGCATGCAGCGTATTCGCCCGACTCCGCCCACCATTGAGCATCCATTGGAGTACATTCATCACAAGCATCACTGCAACCAGGTCCCCGCGCCCAAGGTTCTTACGAAATACCACATTTACGACATCCACTTTTCAAGAAAGACAGCAATGCGGCGTCATATAAAAACCCATCCTGATGCCCTGGAAAGGTTGGTTGCTTTACTCCATACAATCACAACGACCCTCGAAACACTAAATGAGTTTCAGCTATTCCCATCTTATTACGAACACAAACAGGACGCCGAACGGGCTCGAGTATTCCATATCTCTCCCTGAAGACCGCTTTAAATTGTGGCATCTCCCAAAGGTTTCCTTCGTGATTACAATTTCGGACGAAGCGGGTCCTGCTCACGTCAATCAGGCAAACAATGAGAACGGCTCTCGTTCCGGCAATGCAGGGACTCCTCAATCTGATATCGATGTTCTGGCCGCAGTTGCACTGGCCACCTTCAACAGCGGGTGACGTTTATCCCACACTGAATCGGGAATCTTTTATTCCAGATGGATGCAGTAAATAAAATAATAATAAAAGAATCCGAGAGGGGTGCTGCCACTTCCCAGCCCTCGAGGATAGAACTGAGGATTAAAATAAAATAAAAAAAAAATAAAAAAAAAAGAAGTAAAACTCCGCCATCCTTCCACTCCCTTCCGCTACCTTTTCGCCCTGTCCAAAGACGCTGCTCAAATCTCTCCAGTGCGTTTGGAAACGTCTGAGTGGATGTCTGCGGCAGCGGTACTTCTCCAATCGAACCGCTTCCATTCAATTGCAGCAGCCGTCACTTCCATTAGCACAGGGTCTAGTTCATGCCCAGCAACGTTGCTTGCGAGTGCGGCATGCTTGGGTTCGCAGCACCACCCGGCAGCGAATCAGCAGCCGATCTATCGAATCTTTTACGGAGAGCCACCGATCCTATCTCGAGGGCATATCATCAGCCTCGCAGCATCAGTCAACAAGCATATCCGCCATCGAAATGCAATACAGGCACGAGCTTTATCCATAGGGATGCAACATCAGTCGAGCACATCAAATCAGTAACCTTATTCAATTTCTCAACAGCCAATGTATGCACAAGTATGGTAAATATGTCGGCTCTTCAAAACCAGCTTGAGCCGGCATTGAGCAACGACATGCTTGTGGAGCAGCTGAAGTGGGTGCATACGATACATCTGCCAAATTTATTCCACCGGTCTTGAACGAAGAGAGAAACTTCTCCAAGAAACTCAGCGGAATTTGCGGAAAAATTCAAATCCAGCTGTCCTGGAGACAGCGTGACTCAAAAAGGCTGATGTTGCGAAGGATATACTGAACAGCGATTACGGTACAGTTCCCGCGAGAGTGATTGAGGTCGATGTTCTCAATTCCGCTGCTCAGGCACACCACCCTATTCTCCGAGGGTCAGATGGTGTGGGCGCCAGCGGTAAACAAGCCATTGCCACCAACTTCAATTTGGTTGCGTACATAAATTCATCGAATGGACTTTTAAAGAGCATCGAGGTGGACACGTCACTAGATAGTACAGGGAAAGCAAGTTTTGTAGTTGTGCCTGAACAGGCCTGAATGATGGAATAGCGTATTCACAAAGTGGTGGGGCGGCTATTTGCAATCACATTCTTTTTTTCCCCGATACGAGGCGACAAACGAAACAATTCACCGATCTGAACTTGCCCTATTTCAAATCAACGCTTGCCGCATCAACGCCACAGCGGCACAAGTCCACGTATTCTGGTGGCGCGGGTTTGCAGCTGTGAGGAATTGAGTTGCAGTTGAGTGTAATGATCTCAAGAGACTGGCTGTGGCTTTTGAGGTTCGATGGAGACGCGTACTTTTATGTATTTCACTGGCGTTGGCCCTTTTGTCTGGTTTCTTCCATGAATGCGTTGTTTGATTCCCGTTTTTGTGCTTGACACGCGTGAAAGACAAGAGCCAAGTCGTTTGTTCTGAGAATTAACAAATCGAGACCCTCTTCTGTATTTCAGTGTGCAGGCAGCATATAAGCGTGGCCAAAGAGAGAAGCCCGCCAAGGATGCATCCTCTTCTCAGACCACCCTGCCTCGCGAGAGACCGTCAGCGTCCGTGCCAGGCAGGGCCGAGGCAACGAGACAATGTCGCGGGGATTGTTGCGATCGGAATACGCAGTTGCGATGTGCAATTGTCATCAATCGATTCGATGATGCCATTACATTCACTACGGAAAATTGTTGTATTTCCAACTCGCGATTTGAAATCTTCCAAACCAGTTTAAAATCAAGCGCCAGCGCCCACAAGATCGGAATAATACAATAAACAACAGCAACTCATCCAGCCAACATGTGCCCACCATCTAGTGCCCACCCTTCCCAGGCTCAGGAACCCCAAGCGGCTGCCGCCTACAACAACCACGCGCTTTCCAACCAGGACGAGCCCACCGGCTTCTACGGTCACCAGCTCCCCATCTCTTCTTCCGCTGCACCTTCCTCTTCATGTGGCTCCTCCGTCGCTGACTCTGACGACTCTACCGCTGCATCTGCGACGGCATCCGGCCCAGTGTCCGACGCACCGTTGAAATCTGGTCTCGTTACTGCTACCTGTCTTGTCCGCACCCGCATTCCGTCCGAGTACTGCGACGAGACTCTCAGTCTCCTTCTCTACTCAAACGATGAGGACGATGAAGAGCACCTGGCTCTCGTCTACGGTTACGGTTCTGAGAAGAACATTTGGAGTAACTCCCTCGAGAAGTCGATCCCGGGTGAAACCGAGAAGGACCGGCGGACGCGTGGAGCTACCGTTCCACTTCCAAACACTGATGCTGTCGGTTAGTTCAAAATACTATTGTGTTTTCCCCTGACTTTGGATTCGAAATTGACATAATATTTTTCCCCCACCTTTCTCCAGTTGATGCCAACGGCGAGCAAACTCCTCCTTTAGCCCGTATCCACTCATGCTGCTTCACTGGTGAAACCATTGGATCCAACCGATGCGATTGCCGTGAACAGCTTGTTGAGGCAATGAAACGGATGTCTGACGAGTCCCGTGGTGTCATTCTCTACCTGAAACAAGAGGGCCGTGGAATCGGACTAAAGGAGAAAATGAGGTGAGCTTCCGTCACATGGAACGGGAAAAATCAACAACGTGTGTCCTAAACAAGAATATTATCTTTCCTCAGAGCCTACAACCTCATTGACCAAGGATTCGACACTCACACCGCAAACATTGAACTTGGCCACCCAGCAGATGCACGTACCTACAAAATCGCGACCGCCATTCTTAGAGATCTTCAGATTCCCACCGTACGTCTGCTGACCAACAATCCACACAAAGTTGAAAGTGTCATTCACGATGGTGTTGTTGTGAGCGAGCGGGTACCCATGATCCCAGCAAGCTGGAGCTCAACCGACCGTGCAGTCCTGGACCGCGATGAATACCTCGTGACCAAAGTTCAAAAGATGGGACACATTCTGGACATTCCAAACCAATTTCTCAACAGCGGTGCAGTGACGCCCAACTCAGCAGCTTGAACATTTCGATTCTTTTCTTTTTAATTTACGTTCTTTTGATAACGCTTTTGTGGTGTGGGGGCAACAACCAAAATATATTACACACTCCAAATACTCTTGACAACGTCTTGAACTGACATTCGATCGTCATTCCTGATGGGGCAGCATGCATAGCAAAACCGCTACCGACAGTTAACTTGTCCGCTTCTAATTCCAGAGAGAATGGGTTTCAGGGATGGTGGGAAGCGCGTAATTTGAGCGCACAACACCCATATCGAAGGTACTTGTCATAAGGAAGGCTTGCGACGAGGATCACGCCCTTTTGAGTGCATTTGCGAGAAACGTGGAGATTGATCCTGGTGGCACTGAGGGCCATGTAGCTCGGTTACGTTGGCAGTGCCACAACATGGAAGATTCTTTTTGAACGATACATGAGTCATTGCCAATAAAAGATTATAATGCAATACTTGCAGTTGGAAGCGAAGGCCTATTAGTTGAACCACCCTCTGAATTTTTTTTTTCTCACTTCGATCTTGTCAATCTCTTGTCCACAGCTACCTCATTCGTTTTCGCCCACGACTTTCACCAGCCCTTTCGATATTTGCTACGGGAAACAAAGACATGAAGTTGTGTTTGATCTCTTCAGCGCCGTTGCTGTTGTTGGCGGCCATTGGCTGCGCCGGTACGATTGCTGAGGTGCTTTCCGCGTCTCTGGCTTACTTAAAACGCGTCCCTATTACAGCCGTACCGTCTAAACAAGCTCGCCAAGTCAATAATCCCAGTCAGTCAAATCAACCTGCTGTTGCCCAATCGTCAGTGGTGTCTTCCTCGGCAGTTTCCGTCGGTCCCTCACCAGCATCTGCTTCTCCAGGTGCGTTACAACCCGTTATACACATACACAAATCCTCCACGGAAAATACTGCATGATTTATGCAGTGGGGGTGGTCTCTTACCGTTCTTTTCATTCAGTTCCAATCACGCAAAACTCTCTCACAGCAATCCCGGTTGCTCCATCAATCAACTCTGCTGTTTCTTCGTCAAGCGCACTCGTATCCGGCGTCTTCTCCACAACAATAACAACTACAAAAACAACATCGGCCGCCTCATCCACGTCCAAAACTTCTTCGGTAGCAAGCCAACCATCGCAAGTGTCTCGCAGCGCAGATGGGTTCCCAATCCCCGACCCTTCTTACAATGTCACTGCAGCAGGACCTGTTACTATTCTGATGCTCAACTCTCAATCGTCGAGTCCGCAGGGCCGCTTTTTTGTTGATAAGGCGGCTCGGCTCACTTCCACGACGGTCAACAATAACAACAAGCTTCGGATTGATGTCAAGAGCTTCCCGGAAAACACTGGGTATGAGTCATACTTGAAACAAGTGCGTGAAGCGTGCGACAAAAAGATGGGCGGACTTTTTGATGTCGTGATGCTCGAGGCAACTGTTTTGGGGGAGCTGGCCGACTGTCTTGTGGATTTAAGTGCTTGGGATCCAGCGATGGGTTCCGGATTTGCAAAGGGCGTTTTGCAGAACTCGTATGTGGACAAGCGCTTGGGTGAGCTGCTCTTTGATCCACTTTTTGAAAGCTCACTTCTCACTCACCCAAAAAAAAAGTCTCACTTCCGATCGAGGCGGATATCGGCATTCTTTACTTCAATGCCGAAGTGCTCGGGAAGTATGCCAGCACAAATCCTCCGTACAGCTTTGACGACATTGAAGCGATCGCTGGAACTGTTCTCATGGCCCAGCGTGGTGTTGACAACTTTGCCTTCTCGGGATACACTTCTCAACTCTCAGGTTTAGTCTTTGTTCATCTCAGCTTCTCATTGCGCAGCCACTGTCTCACAATACTCCCATGAAAAAAAAAACAGGCGAGGATTTAACCGCTCAGATCGCAGAGTGGCTGCTCGGCTACAACCGCAGTCAAATCGTTAACAACATGACTGGCTTAATCAGCCTCGAAACAAACGCAGTCGCTCAAGTTCTCCAACGCGTGAGCACCTGGACTACCAACAACCTGATTGATCCAAACGATTTCCTGTTTGAACCTACGGAGCCCTATTCCACGGCAGTGACTCGCGGTTTAAAGCATCCCGACAGTGCTCTCGCGGATGTTGATCCTCCTCTCGCAAGATTTGTTGCCGGAAACAGTTTGTTCATGAGACATTGGGCGAGCACGTACAGTTGGTTGCTCGGAAACGACGACGTGCGATTTGGGTGGGGAATTGGTCCAGTGGTTGGATGGGATCATTCAGTCAATGTGGGGGCGTTGGGGGGTTGGGGGGTTGGGGTGTACAAGTACTCGCAGAACCCGACAGCCGCAGTAAAAGTGGCCAAATGGATGGCTAGTCGAGAGATGCAGTACGATGCCGTTGTCAGTGCCAAATTGCGAATTGCCCCGACTCGCTCGGATTTGTACACTGGTAATTTTTGTTGACAGGCATTCTTTCGAGAAACCCGAGGCTCAAACTTGAAAAATATCCACAGACAAGAAAGTCTGCGACATTTTAGGCCAGGACCTTTGCGCAATTTATGCGAACGTTACGCCCGCTGTCCGTCCATCGTCGCTCGTCGGCCGCCATTACAAAAACGTGACCCACATCATCTCGTCCGGCATGAACGTGTTCTTCACCACACCAGAAACAATTGTCGAAGCTCTTACCAAACTCACGATCGAGCTCGCCCGCGAGTTGGGCCAGGCTGTCAATAACAACACTGACTGGAGCGTGGACCCGCCTGCCGTCGGCAAGAAAGTCCCATCTCACCTTCAGATTCAATTGATGGGTTTATGTGCCGTGATTCTCATCACATGTGCAACAGTCTATCTTCTCAAACGACGTCAAATTGACGACGGAATTCAGGCAGCGAAAGACAAACTTGTTGTGATTGCACAGACGGCCAAGCAGGAAGTGATCAACAAAACTGTGCAGAGACGTGCGGACTTGGACTTTGGAGCTAATGAATTTACTCACTTGGATGACGATGATGAAGATGATTTGGAGAGAAATGACAAGCGCGGAGGGAGACCCCAGTACTCTATTGTCAAAGGAGCAGAAAAGGATGAGTTCATTTAACCGCGTCTGCTAGCATCATTCCCACTTTTGCTCCATCATAACTACAGTATGCTTTCTTTATTTTCCAAGTTTTTAGAATTGATCGCAATAAAAAGACAGCTGACCTCCACTAAATATTTCTGGCACTGCACTTCCTTTTGCAGTTGTTTGCAGTAATGGCGCACCGCTTTTATTCTCTCATCAACGGAACATTCGCTTTGAGAATCCAAAAAGAGTAACTCATGTCATTTTAAACAAGTAACAGGGTAGCTTAAATGGGATGTACTAAATGCTGAAGCTGCCATTTTGATTCCTCTCCTGTGACCAAACCCCTTGTCACAGATGACACATTATTTCGCGTGGGAAAGTTCAGCTGCCAGAGACAGTAACCCTGACCCCTTCCCACACTGGGTGTGAGAAATGCGCATGTTGAGCCAGAAAAGTCTTATAGAAGAAGGCGTTGGGCCAATGGATAATGAATAAACTTCTCTGAAAAGGACATGTCATCTTCTGTGATTGGGCAAACAACAGCATGCAGCTATCTGTTCTGCCAGAGGTAATTCTGTTGTTTCACATTGAATCTTGCTAGACCTTTGGTCAAGTTGAGAACGTTGTGGTTTTCAAAATCTCATCTCGTTGAAAACACATGTCAAGGCACATGAGCGCACGTGGTGGAACATTTGTAACTACCGGGAAGGCTGTGAGGACCCAGATTGCAAATGGCTTGTTTGAAAGCCTGTCCAAGGACATTGCATGTGGGCTTCTGGCTCTCCTAGTTTTGACCAAGGCCACAAGACGGATGATGAAGACAGTAGCCAAAGAGAAAAAATTAAACATGCCTGAAACACACCTGATGAATGGCAATCACGTCGATATTGGTGTTGAACAAGGCAATGAGAAGGTAGCAGCTCCAGTGTTAATGACGGTAAAGTACCTCTGCTTAAAAGAACTGACAACACTAACCCGAAACCCCGCTTTAATGTCCTCATAAATGCCACAGACACCAACCTACACGATGCATCAGGGTATAGGAGACTACGGTTAAACTGGTGGCACAACAACATGCACAGGTTGCATCAAGCAGCCCAGGCGCTCGAGCAAGAGGAATGGGCAATCACTGTCCAAGAGCGATGGGCCAAGTTCGACGCAGCACCACCTCAGGTACAAGCTCTGTGCATCAAGGAGCTGGCAGAGCTACAGGCGTGCCGCTGGGAAACGCTCGTTGAAAACTGTGTCAAGTACTGGCAGCCAGACTACTAGGCCACCAAGAGTCAAGACATCTGGGACATGGAGCTGCGTGACACGCTGCAGTTGGTAGTCCAGCCAATTGAGTCCTGCACGTGTCGTTGCCGTTGCCAGCCCCATGTCTTGGTTGTCGAGACTCTTGTTGATTCGTCGAATGAGCTGCCGGTACAAGCCACAGTGGAACCACGACTCCACGAGGCTGTTGACATGGCCTTCCCATGGACATGGGACCATAGCAGGCTGGTTGAGCCAGTACACCCATGGCAGGAGGAGCCGTCTTTTTTCAGCGACCCGGTCGGAATTGCCATTTCTGCCATTTCCGGACTTAGGGCCGATTTTTCTTTTTCTGTTTCTTTGAATGGGTACAGTTTACGAAGTGTTGGACATGTTAGCAAGTTCTTCTGTGTTAGTGTAAATGGTGTTGGCATGCTGTGTGATGATTAGTGACTTGAGGACATCATGCTACAACAACAGGATGATGCATTAAGATATGTATTTGTCTGTGGGAGCTTCTACCTCTTGAACAAGTCAGAACAGTTGTCAGTATGGGCATGTCAGTTGTCAGAACGTGCAATGCGTTGCTACGTCAATGTAGTAGGTGTGCTGAGTCCAGTCCTTTCGCCTTCCATTACAGACTCCTTCATTATCAAACAACGTAGAGAGAGGCAGACCAGTTGGTCGCACGCTCCCAATAAACATTTTGCGTATTTGCTCTCATTTTGCTCACAGAAAAAAAGGACGGGAACATAAAAAATGCAGATCCTGTCACGACTCTCAGCATACACAACTCGCGCCGGAGTCTTTACCCGCGGGCTCGCAACAGCCGTCGAAGGAAATGCAGTTCCGGACTCAGTGCGGGTTGCGAAGGCGGCCCCGAGAAAGGTGTTCGAGGGGAGCAATCCAACAAAGACGTCAGGACGGCCAGCAGCATCAGCATCCGCATCATCATCAATGGGATCCAACGCAAACAAACGCCGGGAAGATGGCCCGAAAAAGGAACAGCTCCAAAAGAGAGTCTTGCATATTCGAAGTGTCGCCCGTTCGACAAAAGGAGGCAAGATCAGGTCCTCATCGGCGATTGTAGTTGTAGGTAAGGATTCGCCTCGAGGGCACGTTTGTACTGAGTGGTCACTCAGGTTTTCAGTGTCATTAAAAAACAACCCCATTCACACAAGGCAACGGCAATGGTGTCGGGGGGTACGGAGAGGGCCGCGCAGCAGATGCATCGGGCGCAATCGCAAAGGCAACAGCCATGGCCATGAAGAACATGGTCACCATCCCGCGCTTTCAGCAGCGCACTGTCTTTGGAGATATCATGCACCGGTACCATTCAGTCACAGTCGATATCAAAGCAGCTTCTCCAGGTAAGTTTGGCTTCAAATACCCGCCAGTTTTACCAGTTGGATTCATTGGGCGCTTACTCTTGTTTTCTCTTCTTTTTTTTTTTTTTTCTTGCATGTTTGTTGGCAGGTTTTGGTATCGTCGCAAGCAACCATATTCACGAAATCTGTCGATGCGTTGGAATCCGCGACATGGCTGCGAAAGTGCGTGGATCCTTGAACCCAATCAACGTCATCAAAGCCACGTTCGAAGCATTGCAATCGCAAAGGACCCCAGTCGAAATTGCGCAGGCAAGAGGAAGAAAACTGGTAGACATTGCAGATGCGTATTACGGAGGGAAGCTGTGAAGATGAAAGAGATGCAGCCGTCGGGGCCAAGAATAAAAAGTCTGAGGACTGATGAAGTGATGAAAAGCATCTCGTTCGGATATTCATTCCTCATGTTACCCGTTTCACCAGAAGCTGCATGTACTGAGCTCGATTATGTTCCAGACATGCTACCTGCAACCATGACCAAGAAGCTCCCGCTGACACACACATTTTCGAAAACGCGAAAAAAAAAAAAAAACGAAGCAAATAAAACAGGAAAACATTCAAGGCAGAACGGTATAAGATCTTTAATGCGTGTATCAATAATAACCGCGACCATTCTTAAGTGGTCGCACCAGCGCCGCTCTCTCCACAACAATCTTGCCCATCTCATCATTCAACGTACGCACGCTCTCACCTATTCGGCACCGGGCATCCAACTTTTGCCAAATCGCATACGTCTCCGCATTACAAAGCTCATACAACCCACCCCCAAAGCTTGGAGACGCACTAACCAGCGTCATTAAATAAACACTTTCATGCGTAGCACGCACCGCAGGACCAATCGGTGTCGTGGACATGAACCAAAAGGCGAATGCCGTCATTGACAACAACGAAATAAACAGTTGAATGGACAAGATGAGTAGCGTCACGTAGTATCCAGACGTGAACATGATGACCTCGCTGTTGTGTGATTTTTGAGAATTCTTTCGCGGGCATGAAGTTCCCATTGCTGTGTATGTGCGTTGGATCGCTGCTTTGAAAAGAATCGCGTACATGGTTTCAACGCCAGCTTCGACAATAGCTCGATCTACGGCAATCAGGTTGGGCGATGTCCACCATAAGATTGGGGCCAAGCTTCCAGGAACGGTAGATGGCGTGAGAAGGTTGGAGACAGGACCGTTTACAAGTTGCGTCATGCCAAATGAGAGCCAGGTTTCCGTGTCGGCGCTCGAGATTGTGTAAAGCGGATTGACTATATTTGGAGCTATGGATGCCGTTGTTCCGTCCGTCATAAATTCGATTTCAACCATCAAAGACTGATGGTTGCTTATTATTGTGGAGCAGATGAGGGGAAGCACTTTACGGTACCCTCCACAAAGGTTATAGCCGCTGAAGGCATTCGACACGATCACTGAATTGTTTGTGTAGGTTAGTCCAAAAGTTAAACCGGGCTCGCTGCCAAGTTCCAAAAACTTGTCAACAACCCGTTCAGCCTGTGACGCATCAATTCCCGCCCTTGTAAATGCCGAAGCTGATACACCCGTTGCGCACATACATTTTGACTGGATTTCTGCGGAAAACCCCATCCCAATGATAGTATCCCCGTCATTGAGCGGCGATATGAGAGTAGGCGGAAAGATGGCGGTTGTTAAATTCTCCCCGGCCACCTCAGATCTCATGATTCCCAGGGATGACCCAAACACATACTCCGACACGCCTCCTTCCGTAAACATGGTCGGCCAGCCACGGTCATAGGGTTTCAAGCTGTCATCTTGAATAAAGTAGATGCAGTTTCCAAAGTCATTGTAATCTGCATGCGATTCGGCACGTATTGAGATTGCTACGAACGGCGTCAAGATTTTCAGTAGCTCAACAAGAATCCAGATGAACGAAATGCGCGTCAGAATCTTTCTAGATGGACTTGTCAATGAAAGATGTTGAGCGAAACCCAGTTTTGACATGGGTCCAGTCTGCAGATATCCGCACACAACGGGGCTGAATCCTTCGCGACTTGCCAATAGGTACCCAAACACGCAAGAAGCCGCCTCGTCAAGCCCCCAATTTGTAATCTCGTTACTTAGCAAGAAAATAACCTCCACAGCGACACCGCAATACATTTCAAACGTGTGGCTGTCCATATTGACGAGCACCTTGCGATGGACAACCTCAGCCAATGCAATGAGACCAATATTGATGGCAATCGCCATGAGACACCACCGCATTTTGAAAACAATCGTTGTCCAAGTTTCTGAAATTTCTCGTACATGGTTTGCATGGCCGTACAGCGACGCTTGCGATGATGAACCAGGTTTGCCCAAGTTGCGTTGTGGAGGTAGTGGTTTCAACTCTTTGAAGGGCTGATTGGTCAGATCGATCGTCGCAACGCGGCTTGCTTCCTTTCGGGAGTGTACACTCGTTTCCCTGAGTCTTTCGGATGGCTTTTGGCGCGTTTCTTCTCGTACTGACATGGGCTTTGGACCCAGTAGCGCGCTCTCTTCAGTGATGAGTGGGCTTACTTCGGAAGGTGTTGTACTTGGTTCATCCTGAGAACCAGCTGAAGTTGCTCCGCGTTTGCTCATGACGCGACCGACTAGTTTTGTAAATCTTCCCAAAAAAAACCTTTTGAAAATACAAAACTTTTTTTACTTTAAACAAATCCCCCTCCCCCCCCCAAAGTTACAAACAACACATCTAATTCCATCTATCCTGCCAACGGTAAATCAGCAAGAAGAATCCCATACAGCCGTTTGAAGCACCATACATCGCCCTTGATCCGCTTAAACTCAACGACATGCATGCCCTTCAAATCTTTGATTTTTTGAACCTCAACGGTAAATGTCATTTCTTCTTCCATGCCCGTGACACCTTCTCCTTCTGCAAGGGGTTTACCGTCGAACCCTTTACTGGCATTTGGTCCCAGTGTGTACACGAAATTCCGAATCCGTTTCATCAAGGATACTGGCAGACTGTCCACAATCTGTTTCATTTTTGCATCGCCAGCTTGCGCACTTGTGATGTTGTTTTCGGCAGGTGCCGCTGAATCCACAGGGACTGCTGCATTGGTGTCGTCGGGAACAGCGGTATCCTCGGTTTCGAGGACACTTTTTGCGCCAATTTTGACTCCTCGCGGTTTTGAAACCTTCAACTTGAATTCACCGCTTGATAAACCGTTACTTTGAACAATCCATCCAAACTTTTGTTCAAACAGCGTTTCGAGGTCTATTAGCAGTTCCAACGGATCTCTGGGTGACATTGCATTTTTGTCAACTGGACCGGCATGGTATCTTAGAACCCGTTCTCTGGCTCCACCGTAGTCTGAGTTGGATAGCGAATACGTTGTTGAAGATCGGCTGGGCGTCATATCGACTGATACAATGCTGGGTGCAATTGATTCTGTCGGGCTTGTGATTGACTTGTGCGAAAGAGTTGGAGTGACTGCGCCGTTGGGTGATGCCTTTCTGCTCCAGAACCAGCCTTTACTGGCAACAGATGCACCGCGATGTACACTGATTGACCTGTACATTTTTGGACTCATAAATAAATATCGAAATTGACAGTCAAAAGCAGTGGGAAAAAAAATTCTGGCTCACAGTCGCTCGTCAGGGATCGACACAGTGGACCGCCTTGTTGACGTTTCGCCTGGCTCCCCTGATTTGGAGGTATCCGGTACGATCTGCTTGCCATCAGTTTCAGACTTTCCATCCAAACCAAATCGTTTCTGAAAGGGACAGCAAACGTTTAAATTACTATCCCAAAATTGACAGTGAAATAGAAATATAGCACGCACCAATCTTCGTTCAAGCTCTGCTTGGAAGATATGAGACTCGGAAGAAAGCCATCTGAAAAATAGGGAGGTTTAAACAACAAAAATCAGAATACTCATGTTCTTTACTCACGCATGGCTCATCACGTCAGACATTTTACCCCGGTTTTTCGGATCCGGCACCAACATGATTCCGATAATGTTACGAGCCGGAGCAGATAGATGCGATGGATACGTCAATTTGGTATGAAGAATGTACTGATACAATAGGTTGATGTTTTCGGATTCCGGATTCGCTGGATCGTCATCGTACGGTAAATACCCACAGAGCATGCCATACTACTCATGAAAGTACTGTTAAGTACAATCGCGCTTCTTCGAAAAAAGTTCACACAAGGGCGGACTCACAAGAATGACACCACAACTCCAAATATCGGCCGAATCCCCAACATATCCCTAGAAAAAAAAAACGCATCAAAAAACCCAGTCCCGAAAACTTCATTCCATCATCATGAGGTCTTTACATTGCTAACGACGAGTTCGGGGGCGGCGTAACCAGGGCTTCCACAAGAAGTTTCCATGTGCTCCGAATTTTTGTTTGCGAACCCAAAATCGGAAATCAAAACATTGTTGTCGGGGCCAAGAAGGAGGTTTTCCTGTTGTTGAGAATTTCGAATTGAGTTTTATTGGTCTTTTTTTTTTTTGGGGATGGGAATACAAACCAATTTCAGGTCTCGATGCACTATTCCGACTGAATGGATGTAGCTGACACCGGAAACCAGTTGGGCAAAGAATTTCTTTCCTTCTCGCTCCGTCAGACGACCATCGGGTTGAGCCATGATGTAGTGGAACATTTCTCCGCCTGAGCCCATGCAAATTAGTGCAAGAAAGGAAACCGAACAAACAGCCAACACACACACCCGAGGCAAACTGCATGACAAGACCAATGTACGCCTCATTCTCGACGACTTCCTTAAGCGAGACTACGAATGGATGGTCGAGGGACTGTTGGGAGGGGGGGCAATATAATTATTTTTAATCAGTGAGAGAAAAAAGGTGTCTCAAAGTGCGAACCTGTAACATTGTTATTTCTCGCATCACTTTCGCACGTCTTGTTGGATTCGAGATGCGGTCCTTGCGCAGTAGTTTGATGGCCACCTGTCCATGTGAGAGAGAGAGAGAGAGAGAGAGAGAGAGAGAGAGAGAGAGAGAGAGAGAAGATGTGGTCAGCATTCGTGCTTCTCAGACCCAGCGGCCGCTTCACCTCATCGTTGCTTCTTGTGTCAATCGACAGCTTCACTTTCCCAAATTCACCCTCACCAACAGTGCGAATGAGTTTGTAAGGCCCAAATGAGGGGTGGTTGCCGTGCGCCTGGGACTGCGCCGCCGCCGTCTTCGTCTGGCGCTCACTCTGACTTGGGGTCGGAGTAGGCGGTGAAGAGCTCATTCGAGAGAAGGGGAGGGGGCGTTGGGTCTAGTGCGAGGCTCGGTTTGGTTGCAAGGGGTGAGATCAAGATAAGGTGGCTGGATTCCCGTTGAACGAAATTTTGAGCAAAACTCGGTTTTTATTTCATTCCTGGCCGCCTGAACAGCCGAATTGGCATTTTTTTTTGTCCCATTTATTTTACCACACTAATGTGTTCAGAGGAAGGGGAAGGGGGGGAAAGGGGGTGAAAAATTTACAATGGCAGTTCCCCAACTACAGACGCATATAGTCGTTTAAATCCCCACACATCCCCTTTGCTCCGTCTAAAGTCTACCACCAGCATCCCTGGCATGTCTCGCACTTTTTGCACCTCCACAAAAAACGACATTTCCTCTTCCATCGCACTCAAAGGAACATCAATCGATTTCCTGGATTCCTGGCGTCCGTCATAGCCTTTGTTTGCGCTGCTACCACCAAACGATTGCATAAACTTGGTAATCTTAGATTTAAGCGAAACAGGGAACCCCGAATACATTTGCGCCATCTTGGGATCATTTGCCAAATCATGCTTGATATCCGCCAAGTTGCTCGCTGGAATTGTTTCTTCCGCAGAAGAATTGCCGCCGGCACGCCCCGACGACTCGCTAATCTTTACGCCACGCGGTTTTTTCACTTTCAACTTGTATTCTCCACTGGAAGATCCGTTACTTTCCACAATCCAATTGTACCGTTGCACAAACATTGCCTCAATATCAGTCAACAGGTCAAGCGGGTCTCGACTCGAAAGCGCCCGTTTATCCAGTGCACCTGAATGAAGTGCAAGTTTCCGTTCACGACTACCACCGTAATCCGTGAAATCCGAGTTTGTGATGGAATAAGACAAGGACTGGCGTCCTCCATTCGCGTCGGTTGTTGCAGAAACACTCGTTCGGCCGGCATCGGAAGTGTCAGACATTCCGACTGCGACTCCAAAGATGCTGTTGCCGCCGTTTTTGCTGTTGTGATGGATTGGGATGATTGTGGTGGTGTTGTTGTTTGATGATGATGATGATGATGATTTGCTCCAGAACCAGTTTGTCATTTTGCTGCTGACGCTGTTTGTTCGTTGGACCGCGGGGCTCCTGAAAAAAAAAAAATGAGTGGAGATCGCTTTGGATTTGGTAACGACTTACTCGGATTCCGCTTTTCCGTGCGAGTTGTTGGATTGTAGGAGTGCAGCGGGGGTATGCGATAGCGGTGGTTCAGATGCAATCGAAGGACGCTCATTCGACAATCTTGGCGCGGATGATGTCGCCACTTGTTTCTGTTGCATTTTTTTGTGCCCTTAAGCCACTCTGCACTTGAAAACAAATAAACAAAAACATGATGATGCTGCCTACCAGTCTTCGCTGCAGCTCTTGACTCAAAATCTCAGATTCGGGTGCAAGCCAGCTGGGCGGATGGCAGATTGGGAAAACGGTTTGAACTAAAGGATATTTCAACTTTAAACAAAAATGCACTCAACGTGTGGCTCAAAACATCAGACATTTTGGCGCGATTTTGTGGATTCGGTACGAGCATGATGCTCATTAAATGGCGGGCAGTGTTTGAAATGTAAGGCGGATATGTGAGAGCCGTTGAGCGAATGTATTGGTAGAGTCGCTGAATGTTTTCAGAGTCGGGATTTGATGGGTCGTCGTCATAAGGCAGGTATCCGCATAGCATTCCGTACTGTGCACATAAAATCATATTTCAAATTTCCTGAGAATCATGGTACAAAGATGCTTTTTGCTCACCAAGATGACTCCGCAGCTCCAAATATCGACGGAAACTCCAACGTAATCCTATAACCCTCAAGCAAAGAGAACGATTTGAGCCCACTCAATTGTGAATAGGAGTGGAGCAGCACAGAAAAATGGGCACTTTACCGAGTTGCTAACGAGTTCAGGAGCAGCGTAGCTTGGTGAGCCACATTGGGTCGCCATGTGTTCCGAGCTTGTATTTGCAAATCCGAAATCCGAGATCAGAATGTTATTGTCGGGTCCAAGCAAGAGATTTTCCTTGATGAATTTGAATTCAATTTTTCTGTGTCTTTCTGCGCCAAGGTCTGTCTGTCTCACCAGCTTGAGATCCCTGTGAACAATGCCCATGAAATGCATGTAGCTGACACCTGAATGAGAGAAATAAGTATCACAGTCTCAGAGAAGCATGTGTGGATGCTAAGAGTACCTGCAACCAATTGCGCAAAGAACTTGCGGCCATCTGACTCTGCGAGGTGGCCCGACGGTTGCGCCATGATATGATGAAACAGCTCACCGCCTGAATCGATCATACGGAAGCATGAGTTGTAGATCAAGTTCAGATTTGAGAGGGAGTTGGTTGTGATTGGGGTAAAAGAATGAGTTAGTCATCCATCTGTATGAGAGAGAGAGTTCTGAGTGCAAGATTCACCTGGTGCATATTCAAGCACAAGGCCAATGTATGAGCCCGTTTCGACCACCTCGAGCAGTGAGACAACGAATGGATGGTCAAGCATCTGCAGCATTGCAATCTCACGCATGACTTTTTGCCTGTCTGCCAGATCACGGACACGGGTCTTCTTGAGGAACTTGATGGCGACCTTTAGGGTAACTGCAAGCGTTAGTGATGTGGGGTTGGGGATGTGAAGGAGTGAGAGGGTATCGGACCATCCTCTTGGTGCGTGTGTCGGAGGCCAGTTTGACCTTTCCAAACTGACCCTCTCCAAGGGTGCGCTGCAGCTTGTATGGACCGAATGTGGATCGTCCAGCACGTGGGACAGCGACAGCAGCAGCTGGAGGTGGTGGATCGGATGCTGGTGGTGTTGTTGCGGACATGTCTTTTTGATTAATATAAATATTTATAATATATATAAATGGAATATATTTTTATTTATTTATTTATGAGATTACTAACCACCACTCGTCACTGAACTGTTTTGTGCTTCTTTCTCTGTCTCTGTCAAACAGCCTCATGGGGTGGGTGGTGGTGTCATCTGTTCTGTTTGCTGCCGTCCCTCTCTTTGGACGTGTATGTTCCCGCCAAAGGGCGGGTCTACTTACCATACCCGCTTAAAAGGCCAAACCCCATTCATCCATCCACCTACTCCAAACACAAACAAAAACTATCAACCCCCACAGCTGTCCCGATATGCTCTCTGCCCGCGTCCTCTCTCTCTGCCTCGCGACCGTCTTGGTCATTGCCCAGAGCGCGTCTCTTGATGCTCCTGTCGCAAGCAACCCATCCCCTCTCGAATCTGTCGCAGAAGTTCCATCCAACATGGCAGCAGTATCCGTCATCAGCAGTGCTGCTCCTTTAAGATCCATTCAGACTGCTGTCCAACCTCCCGTCCCCACTTCGTCCCCTTCAGCAGACCTCAACATTGAATCTCTGATTCTCTCGCTGACTCCGTGTGCAACTGGATGTCTTACACAGCTACCGGCGTTGATGGAGCAGCTTAATATAGATTCAAGCTCATCTCTCAGTGACGAAGCTGTCGCGCTGTGTGTAAGTTGTATAAAAAGACCTTGACTGAGACCATCCAAATTGTTTTGACATCTTCCTCTCCCAGCAAAAGAACCGAAACCTCATTAGCACATGCTCGGTTTCTTGCAACTCGACTGTGTTGTCTACAATCGCCGCCACTTGCGCAACCGTTGGTGGACTTGGTGGCGCGGGAGCAGGATCCTCCCCGATTCCAACTGTGAGATCTGCACCTGCGTTTAGTGATGCTGTCTCTAACCTGGGACTGGTTCCGCTGTTGCTCGGAGTAGTTGGGATGCTGGTATTGTGAGAGAGAGTCTGCAAAAAAAGTGTGGCACAAAAATATCCCACTGTTTAATTATTTATTTAAAATGAAAGCGTAAATAAAAAAGACATTTTTATGTAAAAAAAAATAATGGCTCAGTTCAACATAGACACATACCTCCGCGTCGAAGCCAACGCCTTCACGCAGGACCAGGAAGCCGAGCGTATCCTTTCTCTTGCAGACAAGACGGCCAACCCGCTTGAAGTCCTCGACCTCGATTCACGACCATGGCTGCTGGGCAAGCTTGAGGAGAAGGATATTCGGGCAAACTACAGGAAAAAGTCGCTGCTTCTGCATCCAGACAAGTGTAAACACCCGCGCGCCCAGGATGCTTTCGAGATGCTTAAAAAGGCGGAGAGTGAGTTGATGGAAGAAGGGAAAAGGACTTGGTTGCTGGGACTTGTGGGTAAGTCCTTTTTTTTTTTTCGTTTCAGAAGCCCCCCAGCCAGACGAAGGAGCATTCATTAACAAGTCATCATTTCTTTTTTTTATTTTTTTATTTTTATTTTGTGCTTGTGGCATTAGGCGAAGCTCGAATTCAAGTCTTTAAGCGCAAAAACCTCATCAAACCCACATCCAGCTCAACGGCAGATGCAATTCTTCCGGACCCTTCCAAATCAGCACAAGAGTTTAACATTCTGCTGGCCAGTGTAAAAGTGGAAACACGCCGTCTCTTGACGGATCAAGGAAAACGCGATGGACTCCGGCTCAAAAACGAAGTGGAGCGAAAAAATGAAGAAGAAGCCCGTATGCTCAATGAACGGAAACGGAAAATGGATGCAGACAAGGAGTGGGAAAAGGGGAGGGAGGAGCGGGTGGGAGATTGGCGAAAGTTTTTGAAAAAGGGGGATGCGACCAAGAAAAAGAAGAGGAAGGCTGATGGGCCTGAATTGTTGGGATAACAAAACAAAAAAAAATATGAATACGTTGTTTTTTTTATTTTTGGTAATTTCGGACGGCAGAGAGATTTCGTTGCGACGAACGTCGGTTATGTGTTTTTGTTGAATGAATCTGTGTTCCATGTCCGCAGCCTATTTTAGTGACCGCCTTGTCGCCCAGCTTGAGGAAAGTTGGATGAAAGAATCTTTGCAAGACATGCACTCTTGTCAACATCGTACTTGTGGCGGAATTCCGAGTGCCCTTGCTCGTTGTGAACCGGTTGGGTGGACAAAAAAAAGAAGCCAAAAATGCCGCCCCTGGTTTTTCATCAACCCGCTCCTTTCAACAACCAACATCAAAAACAGCCACATCCATGCAATCGCACCGCCCGTTTTCAACTTTCCTCAAACTAACAGCCAAAACATGGATACTGCTCCATCAACAGCCTCACCGGCATCTGCAATCACCAATCGCAAAACACGAAGCGATCTCATTGACTTTGACTCGCACGCCGTCTTTAGACAATCAAATGCGCTACCACCACCCCGACCTGCCCTAAAGCATGTCTCTAAATTTGTACTCGCAGCTTCCCCGGCCCCGTCTTCTTCCATCTCAAACATCCAATGCGCAGAGTCACCTGTCCTTGAACCGCAACAATCCATGACGCTACCCGGCGGCGCAACAACTTGCCCGCCGCAAGATTCCATCTCTCCACCCCCAAACTATGACCCGGAAGCCTATCTCGAAGAATATTACCCTTTGGAATCGCGTGACTCGAAAACACCGTCACCACAGCGGTCTCTTACGCGTTCTGCTCTCTTGGCAAAAGCTCCAAGTCCCATCAGCGTTCGTGAGCTTGGAAAAGGAAGTGACACGGTCCCGCTGACGGATAACCCAGTCTCTGGAAGTCTGAAAAGCCGATGGTTGAAAACTGTCTGGAATTTGAAAACAAATCGGCGGTTTCGGTTGGCGCTCGGGATATGTGTGGCTGTTTTTTTGAGCGTGGTTGTTGGGATTTTGTTGTTTTGGAAGGTTGGGTTGCCGCGGCTGATTCAAAACGTGTTTGCTAATGGAGACTTGTCACGTATGTTTTATTCTCATTTTGTGCTCCGCGCGTGTGTGCGGTATTCTGAGTTGCTAACTTGCCCAATTTCTGCGTCACAAAAAAACAACGACACACAGGCTCAAAAGACGCGCTCTACGGCATTACACTTTTCTCTGTAACAAATTTAACATCCACGGGCATCATTGCATCTGTAGCCATGCGAAAAACTGGCTTCTCAATCCCGCTCAACGTCCCAGCCCATTTCTCAAACAACTCTCTATGGCAATTTGAAATCATGTGGCCCGCAACTGTAAACTCAACCATGAACGACACGGCATGGCATCCGTTGCTCCAAATCCGTAACCTTCCGTCCGAAATTACACTCGAGAATGGCGTTTTGCGAATGAATGCTACGGACACGGATGTGCAGGTTGTGGATGCGGGACAGTGGTCGCGTGTTGCGAGTGTATTAAGCCGTGCTGGGGTTGGAAATGGTGGCAATAGTTCAATGAGTGACGAGATGCCTTTTATCAAGTGTGTATGTACAGCGGATGTGACGGTTGCACGCGTGTTTAAAATGTCGAGTCTGCGTTTGGAGAATGTGGTTCATTTGCAGAGACTGTTTGATGTCACTGGAGCGGGTGCCGATGTGTCTACGGATGTGCCACCGTTTGTTTCAAACACGACTACAGACATGGCGCGAGTGAATGACGGTGCTGTGGCTACGAGTGTGAATATGCAACTGTTTTTCAGAAACGAGACGAGCACTGAGAATCAAGGAAGTCCTATTGCATTCCCAGCGTTGATGAACATGCAATTTCGGGTTCAAGTGAATGGACAAGATGCAGCGGTTGTGCAGATTCCGAAAGTTGGGCTGACTTTGCGGGATACGATTTTCCGCGTTCCGCTTGTTATTTCACAACTGGCATCAAGTAGTGGTGGTGGTGGGAGTAATGCACGTGGTGGTGGCAGTGGAGGCATCAGCGTGTTTTTGAGTGACGCGTTGAAGGCTGTTCGTGGCAGTGGGACTTTGGAATCGAAAGTTGGGAGTTTGATTGCATCTTCGGCAAATGCTGCGGAAGGAATTTTTGGAGAAAATCGAGTCGAGTTGAATCAGTGGACGTTGGGGGGTGTGCAAGGGCAGAATGAGGTTCCTGCATGGGTTGGGAAAGTTTTGGATGGGATTGACATGGCAGTGTTGGATGTAGGTGGGAGCGGGAGTGTGTTTGTGGGGTTAGTTTTGAGTGTGCTGCAGACGCTGTGATAGTTTGTGTGTGTTTTTGCTTTTCATTGTTTCATCATTTTCTTTGCATTTTATGTTGTTTGTATAAATTTGAAATTTGTGCGCCCCAGAACTCGATGAAGGGCGCCGATCGACGGCATTTCAAAGTACGAGTTGGGCCTGAAAGTGCGAGCGAAAAGTCGCAGGGGACATGCGCCCATCTCGCAGTAATTATTAAAAAAGCTGTCACGAAAGAAATCCCATTTTGGGTGGCGAGGGGACCACACCAGCTCATATCTTTTTTGTCTTTCTTTTTCTTCAAATTTTTGTTTCAACTTCCCCGCCCAAAACTCAATAGCAACACCCACAACCATACGCAAGCAGCCCACGCAGAGAGAGTATCGATCGGAATCGCACATGCAGTCAGTGATGGTGGATGGACGCACGGACGATGCGGTCATTGCTTATGCGCTCAGACACATCCAGACCGGCGGTTCTCCACTCGCAGCCACGCAACTCCCCGATCCCCCTCTGCGGAACTATCCAATGAACGGATACGTACAAGAAGGACAAAGTCACGTTGAAGGATTGAATCAGGCGGAAGGACTCCAAACACTGAATGCGAACAACCCCAATTCGAGCAACCTTCCTTGGCACTTTAGCTGGATCGACAGTGATAGCATGATTGGTGGTTGTTCGGCGCCGACGGAGCGGAAGCACTGGAAGGCTTTTCGAGATGCGGGGGTTGGTTTGGTGGTTAATCTGACTGAGAGCCCTGTCTCACCACCACGCAAACATGTGCGTACTCTCGGCGACGGCGACCTTCTTTTTGGTGCTTCATCTGTGTGGGACGATTTGGGGACGGGCGGTGAGACCGCGTTAACCTCATCCGCCGAGTATGATGGATCCTGTGCAAAATGCGCACACGTCGATGAAGTGTATGACGTGGATTTGTTCCGAGATGTTGCGGTGGATGCCAACTCAGCGTCTGAGGGCATGTCCGTTCTCTTCCTACCGATCCCTGACGGCTCCGTGCCTCGCTTCGAGCAGATCGACATCTTCCTCAAGGAGTCTGCGGCCACAATCAGCGCAGGCAAGAAAGTGATTGTGCACTGCCAAGCAGGTAACGTCCACGTCTCACCAAAGAAACCCTGGCACTCAGAATGACTCACCACGTGACTCTTTTTTTAAACTTTTTTTTTTTTATCTTTGGGGAAACCCTAAAAGGTGTGGGACGAACAGGAACGTTCCTTGCAATATACCTCATCAACAAGTACAAGTTCGATCCCGTCACAGCCATCTCGGTGCTGCGTCGCTACCGACCCCAGTCTTTGCAGTTTCACTCGACAGACTGGCAGGTTGATCCATTCCGTCTGCATCCCGAGCCAAAGGCCTACAACCGGAACATGGTTCAGGAGCGATTTGTCGAGAGATGGTGGCATGTGACAGTGCGCGAACAGAGAACAACAAGTGTCAGTCGCGGTATTGGATCCAATGCACCCGGTGGAGACATTGCCCCTGCACACGAAGACGCACGTGTTGCTGAATTTGCTCAACACAAGAACCGTCGCCGCGCAACAGTCGTTGCCGAAGGGACCAGAATGATTCCTGACGAAACAAATGAGTCTGGCGTCCCGGAGCGAAAACCGGGCGGTAAAAACAGACGCCGCAACAACACCGACTCGAACGGCGCTACTTATGAAGGATTCGTTGAATATTTAATTGCATTGTCCAAACAGCAGCAAAATCAGCATCTTTTACAACCCCTGCAACAACAACTACAACAGCCATTGCAAACATTGTCTGAAAATCCCGTAGACGCAGATGCAAGCACTTTGGACAAGTCCATTCTTTCATCGTCGTTAAGCGCCATTAATGCATACCCAACGCCTCCTCGGAGTTCCGAAATGTCCACCCCTACCAAGTCTGTTAATTATGCGCACACTGTCAGCACTCCTCCATCGCAATCAGTCGGCCAGTTATCTCAATCTCTTTTAACAACGCAATCGGGTTTCCCAGGAGCCCCCGTTCTCGAAAGCACCCAACATACATCTCAGCTATCCAGCAGTCTCACCGAATCCCTTTCGAAACTCAGCACATCTCTCCCACCACCGATCCACCATCCTTATTCCAGGAGCAGCGTTGCAGCTGCTGCAGGAAGTTACCAGCGAAAGCGCCACCCAAAACCTCACTTGACCAGCCCAGGCCAAACGAGCACAAGCAGTGTTCCCAAAGGCAGCGCGTTCAACATCAGCTCATTTCTTTTAAAAATGATTGACCAGCAACTCGACTCCAAATTCAGCGCGTATGTTAACCCGTGCATTGTGAATGCATCGCATGCTGCAAGATCTGCTGCAGAACTGAAACTGCCGTTTGTCAACGAATCCATTGTCGGTAAATTGGTGCAAGCCAGCGGCACAAGTGTTCCCGTAGACACGAAAACAAGTGCCACGTATTGTTATGGTTGTCGCGGGGTCGTGTCTGTTGGACCTGAAATCGTGGTTCAGCAGCAACAGCCGCTATCAACTCAATCGGCGGGTGCTGTACCAACGGCTGTATGGCCTCTGCTTGTTCCTTTCCCGAAACGCGGGGATGAAGTCGGAGCGGTTTTATTAAGTTCCAGCGGGTTGAATGGGAACGGATTGTCGAGTAATGCTTCTCTCGTGTCACCGAGGAGTCCTACGAGTCCTCAAGCTTCTGCTGTGGATAGTTTGTTGATGATGAGTGGGATTGGTGCTGGTGGTGGTGGAACGTTTGCTGCGCAAAACAAATTCTACTCGCGGAATGCCACCGAGAGTTGGAGAGGATCTTTTGGCGCAGGTGCCGTCAAGTTTACGGAGCACACCGATTCTTCAGCTAGTTTGGGAGTGTTTGGAGAAGATATGGACCTGGATCTCGATGTGGACACGAGACTCAATGCGCTTCCCACAAGTCCAGTTGGGTCATTTGTTGTTGGCAGTGTTACTTCAGAGTTAAATGGAGCTGTGGAAGCGTTGAAGTTGGAGGAAGTTCAAAGACGGGAGATTAGTCTGGCTGTGAGGAATCGGGTTGTGTAGATTTTATATTTGATGTTTCTTTTTTTACTTTTCTTGGTTTGACTCTTCGCAGTTTTTTGTTTCTGGTTTTTCGTTCCCGGTCTCTGTTCAAATAAATTATGTAGGTAACAGCACCTCAATGCACCACTGTACTCTGGCAACGCCGTCAACGCTCCAGTCATAGCCGCATCGCCAGTCCCACTTCCAGGCAGCGACAGAATAGGCTGACCATTCGACCCAGTCGGAGAATCCGAGTGGGAAGACCGTGTCGGCGATTCCTCATTCACATCTTAGTTTTCTTTGGTGTTTGTTATGAGTTGAAACATAAAACCTGGTTCCCCTGGTTCCACAACGTGTCGGCGATTCCTCATTCACATCTTAGTTTTCTTTGGTGTTTGTTATGAGTTGAAACATAAAACCTGGTTCCCCTGGTTCCACACTTTGCCAGTGGGTGTTATGTAATTACGGAACACAATGTCTCTCTACCAATTCAAAATCGAAAGCTGCACGCGATCCCCATGCACTCTTTCAAAGCGCATACGAAACTCAGCAACCATCCCCAAATCTCCACCAGCACAACTGTAGTAACTCCGCATCACTCCCTCCCCACCTCTGACAAAATCCAACCCGACCAAAACAAGCCGCTTCATCCCATTTTCACCACCACCACCACCACCACCGCCTGCCCAGAACACGGGCATATCCATGATTTCTTCCTCTTCGACGGTTGAATCGCCAGTATAGTCACGCGTGTCGGTGGTAGCCTTCAGCGTGAGAACTTGTAGGTTGGAAAGTTTCGGGAGTACCATACTGCATAATGCTTGCACCGAGACACCGCCTGCACGTGATATGCTTAATGTGAGTTTGGTGATGTGGCATAGTTTTGAGATTGCGGATAAGAGGGGTGACGCGGTGTCTTCATTGTCAAGAGTGTTGCTGTTGCTGTGGTCCATGTCCAATGAAGGAACTGCATTGGAGACATCCACATGCATGAGGTGTGAGAAATGGTCGAGGAGTGGGATGACAGCCGAGTACGTCATGCGTGGTCGCGTGTCGCGGCGGGGAGGCCGTGTCCGATGGTGCGAGCTTGCGGTCGAAAAGAGCTGGCTTGTCATGCTGCGGGATGGAGGAGACGGACTGGGCAAGATGAGCGTCTTAAGAGAGTTCTTGTTAAGACATGTGAGCAGGTGCATTGAGAGGAGAGATTCATTGTACAGTTCCAAGCGTTGTAGTTTCAAAGTGTGCAGCCGTGTGGGGAGGGTCGGGTTGTCAAAGATGAATTCAAATACTGCGTTTGTCACGCGGGTGGATATGTGGAGGATTGTCAGGGAAGGGAGGAGCGAGAGTTTCAATGGGAATGGGGTTGTGGTGGGTGGGAGGGGTAGCTGGATGTTGAGCGATTGGATGTTTGGGCAGTGCGTGAGTAGCAGGGATAAGGCGTAATGCAGCGACTCAGTGGGGTGTGCCATGATAAACTCAGCAGTACCGGGTATGAAGAGGTGGACGCGACGGATGAGGCATGACTGCTCAGGGATGATGGATTCAGGGGCTGAGGCTGATTCGCAGACGAGGTCTGGAGGCAATTCTTGTTTGAGCGAGTTTGAGGTGGATTCCAAATCCAGGTCAGAATGCTCCTTGATAAATTTTGAATCGTGTCGTTCGAGCAAATCAGTCTTTGAAGGGTACGCATACAGACACGCATTCTCATCTTGCTGCGTCTCGCACGCGTCCTCGGCGCCGATGCACAGCCCGAGATCCTCGACGCAGTGCACGAATGACGCGTAGTTGCATGCAGTCAAGCCCGTGTTCGATGCCGCAATAGCGTCCAAGAAGCGGCGCCACGCACTCAGCGACACGAGTGGCGACAAGCGTGGGCGGTGCCACAGAACCTGGTGGGGGTAGTTGAGAGTGCTTAGCGTGTTGTGTTTCCCCTTAAGAAGGAGGACTGAAATCAAAGTACCGGAGCAGACGCCGAAAGAAGCGCTCTGTTGCTGCATGCCAAGTGCAGCAGGGATTGCTTGCAATGCATGTGTGATGCTATTTGCGCGAGGAGTTCGTGCGGCAATGATGCGAGCATTTTCAAAGGAACTTTATTTTTTTTGTTTACTCAATCCTCAGGATTTGTTTGGACTGTATCGACAAACTCGAGGCGGAAGTACTTAAGTGCCTGACAACATCACAGGCAGCCTGGCAGTCGCGGACCTTTTCGAGTGCAGACCGTCCACGGCAGTTAGCGGCATGTGCTTGAACAATATCCGGCGCTTGAAGCAGTGCCGGCGTAATCCCGGCGCTCGAACCGGGTAAATGTGGGTGTGCAGTGTCGACCAATTCATTTTTTCAATTCAAAATTCACAGTTTTTGGGTTCGTTTCATTTGTTTAGTGGAAATTTTCTATGCTTTGGAGATTTGCTGTCAAAGAAGAAAAAAAGGACTGAAATGGTTTCAGCAGTCAAGACGGCCCCACGTGCCGCGACAAAGGCGGGCGCGAGCGACGACGTCGATGCCGGTGAGTCCCGTCCTGCATGCACCCACGCCGCTACTCTTGCCCCGAAGCTCATCCTGCAACGGTCTCTGTCTGCTGCCGCTAGGTGTCGGCAAGGACAAGCTCACGGTCGGTGCTCTGCGGAAGGCGCTCCCTCCTCACATCTTTGAGAAGAACGTGGCCCACAGCATGTGGTACCTGGCCACTGACTTGACAGTCATCTTTGCGTGCCTGCGCTTCTACTCGGACGACATCAGCTGGCCAATGTACGTCATCTATGCAAACGGTAAGTCGCTTCTCGCTGCGTTCATTTTCGCGGCTTTTTCTCTTTTCTTTGTTTCGCCCTTTCTGTGTGGCCGAAACTTTTTTCGATTCGGTCCTCAGTGCGCATCGGGGGAATCAAACTTCCAAAAAACAGACCAAAAAAAATTAATTAACACATGTGACAGTGCTCGGACTCTTCATGTGGTGCCTGTTTGTCGTCGGACACGACTGCGGACACAACACCTTCTCCGACAGCAAAGCATTGAACGCTGCTATGGGCCACTTGTCCCACGGATTCATTTTGGTCCCCTTCTGGCCCTGGGCAAAATCCCACTCAACACACCACGCGTACCACCAAAACAAAACAAAGGACAAGAGTCACGGCTGGTATGATAGAGAGGACGAGGGAATCGAAAAGATTATGAAGGACCAGCCCTTCTTCATTCCGTTCCTGTACTTTTTCGTGTACTTGCTCGCTGGATTCCCCGACGGTTCGCACTTCAACCCATTTTCGAGCCGCTTGTTTCACACTACGAAGGACATGGTTCAATGCGCTGTTTCTTCTTTCGTTTGCGTCGGCTTTTTCGCGTCCTTTGTCGCTTTCTGGGGATGGGAAAGATTTGTCTGGATTTACGTTGTTCCGTGGTTGATCTTCAACTTTGTGAGTCTTTCTTCCGATTCTGCCTTCCGTCTTTTTCCTTCCCCACCGGATCATCCTATCTAATCATTTATCCTTTATTTTAAGTGGTTGTACAAAGTCACATACTTGCAGCACCACGGTGATGGAACCATTGTGTACAGTGACGAGGCCTGGGATTACCTCCGCGGCGGACTGCAAACCATCGACAGAGTCTATGACACCAACACCGGAGCTTTGGATGCCGTTATGGTAAGTTGCCCTTCACCGACGGAATTAATCAGAATATGTGGCTAACCCCGTCATGCGCTACAAACAAAATCAGCACAACATCACCAATGGCCACGTCGTTCACCACTTGTTTTCCACTTCGATTCCACACTACAACCTGATGGAAGCCACAGAAATTCTTCGCCCACAATTGGGCGCTGCATACAAGCTTGTTCGTGGCTTCCCATTGGTTGAGCTTATTCAACATCACTGGTACTCTACCAGGCAGTGGATGATTCGTCGCGACGGAAACGGACCCACCTACTGGGAGTTTGTGAACCAAGATGGTGAGTATTTTTTCTTCCACCTTTTTCTCCCTGCCACTGTCTCACATATCCTTTTCTTCAATCTTTTTTTTCTAGTGTACGTCAAAGAAATGGCTGCGAAGAAGCAATCTACGGCTTCCAAGTAAATTTTTTGCTCGGACTTGGACTCCGTCTGAACTTTTTCAGTTTGTCGCTCTCTCTTTCTTCTTTTTTGTTTTCACATCGCATGTGATGATGAGCCCACACGGTCTTTGTCTGTACGTTTTTTCTCCAGTCAAGTTTATGGCGCTGTAATAAAACGACTGTCTGTGCTCTGCAAACACGCCTCTTTCTCGAATGCTTCAGAAGCCTCGGTGTTCCCTCGCATAATTTTGACGCTGTGCTCAAAGTTCTTGCTTTGGAATGCGATTGTTGGTGTTCTGCCTTATTTCATGATGAGTAATTGGGACACCAAAATAAGCTTCAGTTTTCCACAAGACCACGTTTTTTACTTTATGAACATGATGATGGGATGAAAAAGTCCTCATCTGTCGTCTCTTAACTTAGCGAAAGAAGGAACCAAAAAAGGAGAAAGTAAAAAAAAAAACAGAACAAAAAAGGGCCTAAACAAAAAAGGAAAATCAAGATTTCCATCCCTTCTTTTGAAGCAGGTAGATTTTGGGCTCTTTGCGCACTTCAATCGGCAACTTGACTCCATACACGTGCCGCTTGGGTCTCCATTCAATCCCGTCCTGCATCACTTTTTCAGCAGTCTGCTGAGCCCAAGCCATAGCACCACCTGGCCCAAAATCAATCTTGACGTCTTTCAAGGCATGAATGTATCCAGGAACCACTTCCCACTTGCTTCCTTTGGCAGGGCCCACAGGTTTTCCATCCACGCCAAGTTCATTCCATCCAGCACCAACATGCAGTTCAGGAGTGGTTGTAAGCAAGTGTGAAAATCCTGCTTTAACAAACTCGTCATCTCGCGATAAACCCTCATCTTTGCGGTACGTCCATCCATCTTTTCTTCCCATTTCCAAAAACCGACTTGCACCATTTTGGCACGTGTACACGTCCATATGAACAACTGGCCAGCCATCCTCAATGTCTGACATTTTGACGTAATCGTGTACAGCTCGTAACGCGACGCCTCCGGGGTAGTTCAAGCTGCTAACTTCCAAACTCGCATTCGCAGCCACAAAGCTTACAGCAAGCGCGACTGGGATCAAGAGGGCCAGTGGTTTGTGGTAGAACTGTGGTGACCCCGTTGTGTGAGCGGGTTGTGAAGCTTTTGTCATCCATCCGAGACGGTGTACACGGGTCAAGGTGATTGCAGCGGCCACGTTCACAAGTGGAAGAATTGGGAAGAGGAAGCGCCATTCCTTGTGGCCAACGAGACTGAGTGTTGCAATAAAGATGAGCGCTGGGTTCATGAAACGTTGGACGCGTGGATCGGCAACGTATGCGCGCAGGGCCAAGGGGAACGCGAGAGGCGCGATTTTGGGGAGCAAGTGAGTCAGGTAGTACGTAGGTGGAGACGTTCCGTATTCGGAGCTTCGGCCTTGGAGAACATTGAAGCTGAACACCTTCAGTTCAGGCCAGAGAAGAGATTCGCTTTGCCACATTAGTGTGTCAGTGAGAACGGTTGCACTGAGTGAGATCAGGGAAAAGATAGCAACTGTAACAAAAGCGGGAACGACTTTGATGTGTTTGAAGATGAACACTTCCGACAAAAAGAGCGGGACGAAAAGAGCCAGCAACTCGAGTCGGAACACGATGGACGCAAACGTGAGACTTCCAAGTGCAACGACGAGACTGAAGGGAATAGGCACTTCTTCAGGGGTCTTTCTGCTGACTTTCAACTTTCTCACTTTCCCGTCGTTCAGAGAGGTTGGTGGGCCTGTTAACAAAAAGCTGTTTTTCAATATTTTTGAAGCTTTTTGAAGATCTTTTTCAAATTTGTCCGACACTTACTTCCAAAAATACGCTGTCTTTCACGCAAAACATCGAGAGTTTCCTTGGTTGAAACAGGATTCCATGAAGCAAAGAGTGCACCAAACGCGTAGGAAACGAAAATCATAGCCCAGGTATTCGGGATGAATCGGGAGCCCCAGAACACAAGGTGAAACTGGGTGAAGCAAATCAATGAAAAGAAAGATGCTACAGTGTAGCCGAAAGCACGTGTGACTCCTTGACGCAAGATTCGAAGAGAGTGCACCTGAACGAAAAAGAGCATTTAAATTGACGGAAATCGCGTGGAAAAGAAAAGCTGTAATACCGCGATGAAGGCGAAGACGTATCTGGCAATGTACAAGTACCAATCAAGGTCCAAGTTCTTGTTTCCGTCTGAAGTCATAATGGAGACCATTGGCTGGGTCACAAGCTTCATGATCATGGGGCCAATGAACGTGCGAGGAACAACACCTGGGAAGGCAAGATGGTCATACGAGCTGAATTCATTGGCTTTGTACATCATGAGATCATGAATAGCCTGGCATCGCGAGCGTGTTTAATGGAGGGTCAGAGCTGTGAAGCGGCGACCGAAAGAAGAGAAAGTGAAACCTGTGTGTTGAAGCTCTCTTCCACTTTCGTGTAAGGGGCCGTATTGATACCGTGGACCATGAAGAGAAGCAAGGCAAGGTCGTAAAAGATGGGCGGGACAATGGCGATGAAGTCATGGTAGTTGATGTTCGTGTGGTCGTTGGTCAGGACTTCGGGTGAGTATAGCGACTTGATGGCTGGAGGTGCAACTGCCTCCTTAGCCGCTGTTGCTTGCGGTTTGGATGGCTCTGGAGTGGCTGGTGGGGTTGCGGCAGGGCCCATCTTCTTGCGTTCCGGTGTCATTTTTCAGAAGATTCTTGGAAGCACAATAAATTGGGGTGGTGAGAAATCTGAACAAGTGGGCGGTGGCGCCATCTCCACAGCTGAAGTCATATGTTCTGGTTTTGGTTGTTGCGTTGTTGTGCGTGCATTCACAGCTGGTCTGGCACCGACGCGGTTGTTGTTTGCTGTGTGGGGAGGGATGTACTTTTGTTGTTGCCATTACAATGCACTGCTGAGAGAAGGCATCGGATGAACAGCCGGCCTCGCAGTCCAGCAGGGCGGCAGTGCTGCATCAGAAAGGTTCGCATCGAATCAGGCGCACAGAGAGACGCTATTTCCTCACGTGTCAGAATGACTGTGTTGGTAATGCCTGAATACACGCATCACTGTTTCCAAAAAAAGAACTCAACTAAAACATGGTCTTCAAGAGCACAATGGGCGATGTCGCCATCCCAGAAACTGGTACAGCTTCACTCGTCATTGGGATATGAGTATTGACACGCCCCACCCCAGTCGATATGCATCAGATTGTCTTCAGCGGCTACAAGAAGCATCTCAACCGATACGCAATGATTGACGCGGCCACGGGAGCCACTGTCACTTACGCGGAGCTGATCAAGAAGGTGAACCATCTTGCAGCGGCGCTTTATGGCGAACTGGAATTGCAGAAGTGGGATGTCGTGGGCGTGTTCGCCCCCAACCACATTCAGTTGAGTATTAGTCGTGCTTGATTGCGCAAGGATGGCTAGACTGTTCTCTGTGCCTTCCATTACCTCGATATCTCGATCCGACTTGATGCTTGGCTGCATCGATCATTTGCTAACCCCCATGTGGCACCACAGATTCCCTGTCGTCATCCACGCAGTCATCAAAGCGGGTGGCTCTGTCTCGCCCGCAAATCCAACTTACAATGTGGACGAACTCGCCTACCAACTGAAGGACTCTCGTGCCAAATACCTCTTTGTTCACCCAACCTTCATCGCGACCGCCTCGGCTGCCGCGGCTAAGGTTGGAATCCCAGAGAGCAGAATCATTCTCTTTGACGACGGGCCAGTGAACAAATCTGGCGGCCGATTCAGATCCATTTCGCAAATTTCGGACGCAAACTATGTTCCCGCGCCTGTCGTTAAATTCTCTCGCCAGGAGATCAAAGAGCAGCCAGCGTACCTGTGTTACAGTTCGGGAACAACCGGACTGTCCAAAGGTGCCGCCGATCCGAGCATGATTTCTTTTGCGATGAAAGATGCCTAACGAATACACCCCACGTGCCACATTCCACAGGTGTCCAAACCACTCAGTACAATGTCATCGCAAACATCCTTCAGTACGACAAGTTCCAAGAAAAAGCAAAAGACCTGCGCGAAGGCGACGTGTGGACAGGCGTGCTTCCCTTCTTCCACATCTACGGCCTCACCATCTCGCTCCATATTTGCTTCCACCGCGGTTACACACTCGTCGTATTTCCGAAATTCGAGCTCCCCCTGTTTCTTACGTCGCTTGCAAAGTACAATGTTACAACTGCTCAAATTGTGCCACCCATTGCCTTGGCGCTTGCAAAGCATCCAATGGTCGATCAGTTCAAATTCCCAAAACTGAGAGGCCTCATGAGCGGGGCCGCCCCGCTTGCTCCGGAGCTTGTTTCAGCCATTCACAAAAGGCTCGGAGTCACGTTATTCCAGGCGTACGGGCTGACAGAGACTTCACCTGCCGCCACGATTATGCCCATTGCACTCGCCCTCAAGTATCCAAAATCAATTGGTCTCTTGATCCCAAGCGTTGAGGCGCGTCTTGTGAATCCAGACACTGAAAAGGATGTCGGATTTAACAAGGAAGGGGAACTCTGGCTGCGTGGGCCAAACATTATGAAGGGTTACCATAACAATCCCACCGCCACTGCCAATTCGATTGATAAGGATGGATGGTTCCATACTGGTTAGTCCTGCGAAAATTTTCTGCAATCTGTTTTGCTCATCTACTCGCATCATCAGGTGACATTGCCGTTGTCGATGAGAACAACTTGTTTTACATTGTTGACCGTCTGAAAGAACTCATCAAGTACAAGGGTTTCCAAGTCCCTCCTGCGGAATTGGAGGCTTATCTTCTGGAACATCCTGCCATTGCGGATGCAGCTGTTATTGGACGCCCTGATGAAGCTGGAGGTGAAGTTCCAAGAGCCTACGTTGTCTTGAAGGTGGGTTTTTCTGTCTCTTCTTTTTAATGCATGCATACCCTCTCACTGACATAAACAAAACAGCCTGGAGTGCACACCACTGCAACCGAAATTGTCCAGTTTATTGACAAAAAGGTGGCTCCACACAAGAAACTGCGTGGGGGTGTTGTCTTCATTGACGAAATTCCAAAGGCCGCAAGTGGCAAGATTTTGCGCAGAGTTCTTCGCGTCCAAGATACCGCTTCTTCAAAAGCGTCCAAGTTGTGAAAAATGCCTTCCTTTTTCTTTATTCTTGTTCCATTGTTTTGTTTTTTTTGGCTGTCAGGAGACGCGAACTTTCGCAAACAACACGTGTTCAAAAATGGCATCAATAAAACATCCACCTTCACCAAAGTAAACCATAATTCTACAATCGCGCATAAACGAAAGCATACCCGTTTGTAAAGTTCGTGTTTGCTTTATTTTTGTTATCATAGAAACCCGCTTTTGGACAAATTATCACACAACTGCAGATCCATAGTACTTACAAGCTGTTTCCCACCCCCTGAATGCGTCGATGACGCCGCAGAAGCACTCCTCAAATCCATGGACGAATTCGTCGGAGCCATCCCAGAAACTGCAGACGCGACTGACGGCAACGGCAGCTTCGGCATCATCACACCCCCAGCCACGGGCGCCGGATTCTTTTGAGAAGATGCGTTCGAGAGAAGGCCGAACCGCCCGTTTGTGGATATACTACGCATCATACTCGGTTTGCTCGATGGAGACGCGGTTGGGATTGCTGTGCTGGTTGAGGATGTGACAGAACCGAACGATGACACTGTGGAGGATGGTTTTGCATGGCCAAAGGCGGGAGTGTTCGTTGCCACTGGTGCAGATGTGGAAGCCAATTTGGCCGAGTTGTTGGAATGGACAGAATCCATGCTTGATCGCGAGGCCCCTTGTCCCAGTATAAACGATGAATCGTTGCTGCTTGTTGTGGAAGCTCGGCGACTACGATGGTATTGTTGTGGAGGATGAAGATGACCACCAGCGCGTCTATTGGACCCGTTTTTTTGGTCCAGCTTTGCTCTTGCACGGGCAATGAATTCGTTTGGAAGCAGGCTCAGGACAGATTCAGGAAGTTTGGAGGGGTTTTCAAACAAAAATTCCGCGTCAGATCGGGAAAATGAAGCAACTTTGATGGCAGCTGTGGACACTGTGTGTTCGAGGTCGGTGAAGGATTTTTGAGTCTGCACGGATGCCTTGAGAGCCGAAAAGGAATTGATATGTGCCAAACTTCGAGGCTCGCGGGGTATGATGCTGGATGCGTGCCCAAAGTCCGGCACTCTGTTGGCTGGCCGAATCAAGGACTGGGGAATCACGAATCGGAAAATGAGCTTGTGACAAATGTGAATGTGAGGGACTCTGATGGAAGGAAGCAAGAAGTCTGGAAATGTGATTAAGGCCTGCATTTCATACAGCATACGTCAGTGGTGAGTTCAGAGGACAATAAAATACGCCTACCATCTGCTCTTCGCCAAATTCGTCCACGTACTCTTCAGAAAGTTCTAGTAGCTTAATCTCTCGAGACCCACTCTTTTCCGCCATCCCCACCCAATTCCAAGATTCGACCAAAATCACCTCAAACTGCGCCGTACCCCTCCGCACGCGAATATCTTGCTCCACTCCTTCGCGATTCTCTATGTCCGCATACCCATTCAACCGACCCTCCTGGTCCCTTAATTTTTCGTAGTACTCTGGCTCCAAAATCCGAAACTTGACATACCGTCGATCACCATAACAAATTGTATCGCTTTCAAACTCGACCGCACTCATCCAACCGCCTGCACCCACGACGACAACCGGTTTCCCTTCAGCCGTGTGTCTTTCGGGGACACTGCATCGCTGGATGCGCCGAATAGGATTCCCCGCGCCGCGGGTGATCAAATGGTGAATTGAATTCCGGTAGTGTTCATACAGCGATTCTTTCCCATCCAACTTAGGGGAATTATGTACTTGGTTTTGAGTCGAGGTGGTCTGAGGTGACCGCAGATGCATCCACACGTCCGACACGCCAAGGACTTGGTTTACGAGACTAGGTAAGTCGTCTTCGCGGATTCCTGAATGTGCATTGACTGTGGCAATGGTTGTGACAAGAGAGTCCATCCAGGACCCCAATATTTTGTTCTTCATAACTGCAACGAGATTCGACTCGCGGAAGTCAGACCAGGTCACAATGCGTTGATCCGTTGCTACTTTAAATCGATCTGTGGTAAGAGGGGCGGCAGCGGACATGGCGGTGGTACCATTCGATACAACGGAAACTGCTGAGGATCCATTTTGCGACGCTGTTGAGGATGCATTTGAGTTTGATATTCCAATAACTCCGTTTAGTAAGAGTCCAAAGGCGCCACCGTTGGAGGAATTTGATGTTACATTGCCGTTGTTGCTTACTGATACAGCACTCAGCCCTGCTTCGTACAAGTTTGAAAAGACATGCGCACTTTCGCTTGAGCTACTGGATCCATCGATTCCTGCGGTCCCTCCAACATTGCTGCGACCACTTCCGTATACAGTTCCCGGCGGACTTGCACTTTTGGAGAATGAAGGTTCGTCCCCAGAATACTTGCACACTGCTTTCAAAACGTATCTGAGCCCGTACGGACTGCCGTTGCTAGGCCCACTAGGGCTTAGTTGGATACTGGGAGGCAAATTTGCAACCGTGTCAGGATTGAGTGTGAAGGAGAAGGGAAACTCCATTGTTCGGGATGCTGCTGCTACAGACGCTCCTGAGGGAGAAGCAGATCGAAAGGGTTCGGATTGTTTTACAGTTGTCGTGGCTGAGAGCAGGGAAGGAGAGCTGCTGTTGCCGCTGTTTTGGCGGATCTGCGGCGGACGTTGTTGGTGTTGGCTGGACAACGCTGCCTTCGAGGGATTGCCTTGAAAGAGTGATACTGGATTATGGACGGGGTTATTTGATCGAAAGAAGGCGTTCGGCTTGTTTCGTTCAATTAGGTTTGCCGTTAGTTGCAAGAGTGTTGTTGAAGTGGTGCTGTTTGTAGATGATCTCGCAACGCCATCTTTCGGTGTTTTGATGAAGGCCTGTGTCGAACAATAACGGCAAGGGTCAGTCCTTGCGGCGTGTGAGGGGTGGTACAACAAGTACCTCCAAAGAGACTGATAGCAGCTCTACATGCTGCTGCGCCTTGCTAAACGACAGATGCACAACACCCTCCACAGTTATGCCGCTATGGTCGAGCCCAGGGCTTCCGATAACAAAGCCACTTGCGTTGGGAGAACAGGTGATTTTGACTATCATGTGGGATATTTTATGAACACTTTTTGTGTGAGTTCATTTGGGGTATTTGAGGTTTATTATTGCAACACTGTTCGAAACGTCCCTTCCTGCGCTCTTTTCTCTCTTTGGGCATGGGATGCTGAGGAACGATGCTGATTATTGGTCAAAGTGTTCGTTTTTTGGTGTTTTCTACGAGCGATGCGATGCCCACACGAGCACGGCACTTCCAGGCCCAAGAACGAGCGACAAGAGGAGATAAAATAATGCGTGCGCAATCCCTGCATATACACCGAGTTGCTCTGCATAAACGAGAACAAGCCACGATAGCTCAGCTGAAACAACGCCAAAGCCAGTAGGATCGATACGCAATGCTGAGAGATGATTCGGATTTGGCAGATGAGCTGATTGCGATGACAGTGGAAGACCAAACGCGTGTGGGATGGCCAGCACAATTGCAGCCATGAGATAGACTCTTCGAAGAAACAGGTCCGCAGGTGCCGGGCAAGACGCCGAGTCGTCGCTCGAATCCAGATGCAGCGTGGAAGTGGATGCGGAGGAGGAATAAGTCGAAGATACGTCCCACAAAGTCAGCAAAGACCAGCTGAGCAGACCCGTTGCAAGGGCCGCAGATGGAAACAGGAACCAGACACATTGTGGCGCATAGACCAAGGCCACCCAATTGATTAGCGCAATTGCGGTCGCCGAGTACACGAGCGACAGCGACACATGGCCCGCGACGCGGCTTGCAATCAACTGTGGCGCTACCCAGCACGCCCCCACCCCCGCACCCACTCCGCCACCCCCGCAAAGCAGCAGTCCAACTGTCAATGCCACTGGTCCGATCCCGCTGAACCGCCAGGCCTGGCATAACGCCACGAACAGCCAGCCAGAAACAAACCCTGACGACACCGTGTCCCGGCTTGAGATGAGAGCAAGCACAGCTGCCAGACAGAGGGCACGTTGCAAGTTGCTTGACAGGTTGTTGGCCCCATACAAGTGCTTCTCAACCTCAACCATATCTCTCTATGGAACGTTTTTATTTTTGTCTGTTGGCGCAAATCACTTCTGCTTTGCAGCCCACACTTGATACCGAATCAGCGCCTTATGCGTCATGAGCTTATCCAGAGTATTGTACTCTGTGGCCATATCCCAGTGCTCAATACTCCCATGCAACGCGTTATGGCACATCCGGCAGCAATAGATCCCTCGCGAATGGCACTCTTGTTTGCTCGCAAGTCCAAGCCGCACCACTTTCTTGTGTGTTTTGCGGGGTATCAAGTGATGGAACGTGAGCGGTTTGATGCGGTAACATATCACGCATTCTCCCGGTCGAAGAAACTCTTGCTCCCCTTCTTCCTCATCACCGTCCCCTTCCTCCTCAGCCGCATCGTCCTCCTCCACCCTGGTAATTTCGTTTCTGCGCTCGCATTCGCTACGCCAGTCATTCAGCGTCTCTGATAAAAGACTGGACGCATGCGAACTGCTTGACGCTAGCCCCAAGTTACATGTCTCTTGAATCAGATCAAACGACGGTTTCGCGTGCTTCGATCGCTCTCGATGCCGTGCTTCTTGATACAACTGCTCTGCCACAAACTCAATCACGTCCGTGTCTAGGTCCTCGTCGGCATCGTCGTCGGTCTGGTTGCTGTCCAGCATGAGTCGCTGTGTGAGACACCATTCTAACCGAGTCTTGTCCGGATCCGCCGTGGCCGGTTTGGATTCTTTCTTGGAGGGTTTCGGTGAGATGGACTTGTTCTTCATGTTTGCTGTTCAGGATGTCTGCCTTGTTTCTTTTGGCCATCCCTTTCGCGTTTTAATACTTGGAAGGTAGGTGTGGCACAGGCACTTTTTCACCCAAGCCTTTTTTCTGTGCCCAATTTCAAAAAAAAAAAAAAAAACGAGAGCCAAAAAACATATTCACAAAAACGCCGCACACGCTCAACCAGAATTCTTTGAAACTAGAATCGGAATAAAAGATATGAAAAATGGGATATGCACAGGCGCCACCAAACCACGTAAAAGTGGAGGGGAGAAGATAAACAAAAAAAATAATGATAATAAATCAACTGAAACCCAACTGAAACGCCTCACTGTTTTCGTTCCAAAAAACGTCATTCATCGTTTTCACCATCAGCATCCCACAAGGACCATCCTTCAATACTTTGCATTACTTTGCGGTCCAAAATTCTCTTCATGTCTTCCGCATCATCCTCGTCAGTCCTTCCTAAAATTGTGTCCAGGTCTCCGGCTGAGACTCGAGAGTCCCACATGTGTTTTTTATGTTGTTGTTGCTGGTGTTGCTGAGGATGCCGCGATGGCTGCTGCTGGCGAGAAATTAAATCCGTCGATTTACTGCGCCGCAGAAACTTTGTTGTCACGTTTTCCTGCTGTTGTGTCGACACGGCCGCATCATATTTCAGATGCAGCCCGCCAGACAAGCGTCCAGAATCGCTTTCAATGCTTGATAAACTGTCCGACGGAGAATCCGCCAAAGTAGACGCCGATTCAAAGGACGACGATGCGCTTTTTTGAGTGTGGAAAAACGATTCGTTTCCAAACATTTTCCCAATTTTAAAAGTATCCAGTTTCAAGTCGTGTTTCTGAAGCTCCGCTTTCAAGTCATGTTTGACTGGGGTATTTTTTTGTTGCTGGTAATGCTGAACACGGTGGAGAAGTGTGTGTCCATGATTGTACAAGTTGTTTGCAGTCTGATTTTGCTGTTGCTGTTGCTGCTGATGTAGCTGCTGGTGCTGCTGCTGGTGATGGTGATAAAATGAGCTCGGAAAAGCCGAAAGTTCCGTTGAGAGGGAGACTGGTGATCCTGCACGCGACGACAGCGAATACAATGTATCACTTTGGTACTGTGCTGGACGTTGAAGTGCCCATGGTGGTGGATAGGTGGCAGTCGCAGAATCAGAATCGCCTCCAGACTCCACAGAGGCCGATGTTGCATGATGGCTTCCGAATGCCCAATCACTGTGATACTCTTGAATATGAGACGGAACAATTGTTGCAGGTTTTTCCGGGACAATCGTATCTTGATCGTCATATTCGTCGTCATCGTCATCGTCCGAGAAGGATGGTGCGCAAAGAGAATACAACCCATTGCCCCATCCGCCGCCTCCCAAAATCCCTGCCTTTCGGCGCATCACTGGCGTTCCACCCGCTGTCACAGTGCGTGACACAGAGTTCAAGGTAAACTGAGCTCGGGCAGGTCGCGTGTCAGGAACCGTTTCCAATTCCAAAGTGGGTGACGGAAGGGAATTACGTCGATACGGGCTGCTCTGCTCAAAGTCGCGTTCTATCGCCTTGGCTTCTTCAGCAACGGCTTTTGCAGTTTGGACGGCAGCTTTTTGTGCAGCCTCGATGACGGCTTCAACCGTTCTGAGGGTTCCTTTGGATGCCGTCATTAACGCTGCAGTTGCAGCACTCATGAGTGGCATCAAGCGGACGCCGCGACGTAGAATGAGTTCATGGTTTCGACCACAGTTATTGTCCCAGTATTCTGTGCCATTCATGCGGCCGCAGACTGCAAACTCAAAGTTGAGTATTTCATGCTCAAAGTCACGCCCTTCTTCATAGAAGCTGTTCATTTTGGCTGGTACGGGTGGAGATATTTTGTCTAAATCTATGGATGCCATAAAGCGGTCAATTCCGGCTGTTGAAGAGGTGCTTGGTATCACAACGCCTTGATATGTGGCCTCAACATCATGAAATGATTTCCAGCCGTCCGATGTATATCGAACAAGGACAAATTTGGAGTAGGCGATATTTCGGATCAGGATAGTTGCAGTGACACGTTGCGGCTGTTGAGAGTGGCTTCCTGACGTCGGATTTGGCGTTGATGAAGGACTTAAAATCGTGTTTGATTTACTGGATGAGAGCATCAGAGAGTCCAATGTCACGGCGGGAAAAGTCAAATTCGGAAACTTGTGTGACCGTGAATTGACAACCCAAGGTTCATAAATTTTCGTCTACAAATACGGGTGTCAGTGAAAATCACAGTGATTCTCTCCGTTTTTCAAAACTTACAATTGGTTTTTTCGAAAGACTTCCCTCGGTAAAGTCGTCACAGTCATCAAAGTAGTCAAAAGATCCACTTCCAAGAATTTCTTCAATGTCCGACTCAGGCGAGCTTCCCTCATCCGATGATTCGATCACATACCGCGGCGATTGGGCAATGCGAGCAGGAGACTCATCTGAAGAAAAAACGCACACCTGTGGTTTCATAAGTTAATTAAAATTTTAAAAAAAAAAAACGTTGAGGGGAAGAACATCAACCGCACCTTCTTGATTGCATTGTCGAAACATAGACTCTTGACAGAATCTCTACGCCCAGATCTACGGTATTCTGGCATCCAATCCGGTGTCTTTGACAAATTTGGAGCGGATTTTGATGTGTGAATATGAGAGCGAGTTGCTGTTGGCGAGCCGCCATTAAATTTGGACGAAATGTTTGGGACAGGTGAATGAACGGGCGTGACTTTGAATGAATCAAGAATGCTGTTGGTGTCGGGTGCCATAGTTGAGTTTAACTGGGTGGCAGAAGTCGATTTTTTGAGGATAGGTCGAATCACGGGACTCTCTGAAGGAATAATTGGAGATTCAAGTTTGCTGGCTTGAACGTAGACTCCTGTTTCGTGAAGTTTTTGTTTTATGAATGTTAGGAGACATGAGTCATGCAGTGTCAACAAGGAAAAAAAAAGTTCCGGCACGTTTTTTCCCGACCAAAAAAAATGCGTTCGAGCCATGTTTAATAATGAGAGAGCACATGTACCTGTCGTTGTGATGCGCTGTGGACTATCCCGGAGAGGCCCCAAACAGGGTTCTTCCGTTGCACTTTCTCGCTTTTGCTCAAAGGCGCCGTTTCCCTGCGAAGCTTGCTGATTCAATTCCCGTTCCGATTCTTGTACCACATGATGAGCAGCGGCTTGAACTGACTTTTGAACCTCAAGCGCAGAGTGATCAGATGAATTTGTAGCATCTTGTTGTGACCTGACCGACTGCATAGAGCATGTTTGACCAGCGGTAGGGTCTGACAAACTCATTCTTCTTCCTGCAGATCGCCATGATGGAGAGGTCGTGGAAATAAAATATGTCTGCTGAGCAGTCGGTGAAGTCGGTGAAGTCGGTGGCGTCTGATGGACACGCACTGCCGGTGCACACATGTGCGCTGTAGTATCGTAGAAATTACTCTGAACAGGTGTTTCTGAATGGGATGCGTGGCGTTCAGATGTTTGGCCGGATATTGCAGTTGGGGGTTCAGGATTCTTTGAAGGAATTTCTGTTTGGGAATTCATTGTGGGAGAAACAATGGACCTGTTGTCCAAATGATTCAATGGACCTGACGCTGTGTTTGCTTGTTGTTGTTGATCTGAGGGATGAAACTGAGCATGGGCATGGGCAGATGGCGAACTTTTGAGGGAGAATGAGATCGGCAGGGATGGCGACCTTGCCAAAAAAGCGCTCATCGGGGCCGAGTGGGGAGGGGCTGAAGTGTTGTCAGAGTGTTTTGATGGAGAGTTTGACTGCGGGTTCTGACTGGGTCTTCGTACTTGGGCCATTGTGTGGGGGTGGGGTACTGGGGAAAGCGACGTGTTTGCGACGGGCTGAGTAAGAAACGCGTTGTTGGTGGTGGTGCTGTTATTCGAGATGTTGTTATTGTTACTGCTGTGGTTGCTGTTGTTGCTGCTGCAGTCTTTGTTTGCATAGCCTGCGACAGGCAGAGCGGACAACCCTGGCCCTGCCGCCGCCGATAGACTCCGCCGCCGCCCCGCCACAGACGCCGAAAGACTCCGTCGCATGGAGACACCGCCGTGGTGTGACTGGGCGCAGCTGCTGCGGCATTTATGGCCTGCTTCGGACGCAGCTATCTCTGCCTCCACCTCACACGCTGTGACTGCGTCCTCTCCGGCCGTGGTTGCAATGGCCAACTCCGCGACGAGCGTCTCGCCCTCTGCTCTCTCCTTCCTGTCCATATGTGCGCTCAATTCAAATGGGGTAAAGTCTTATCGACCGCAGTTATGTTCCAAATTTCGCTTCCCGATTTGCGGGTGCCTCTTTTTTTTTGGTTGTGTTCTCTAGGGGAAAAATTTTGAGGAAAAAAGCAGAGAGCCAAGCATCGCCTTTTTCTTATTTTTTTACGTTCGTTTCGATTAAGGCGGACCTGGCATCGACAGCTGGTTCCTGTCAGGGCGTTGTGGGGCGTGTTGACGGATGCAAAGGACGGCAAGAGGGAGCTGGGATGGCTGCTGCACCCGAGCAGTGGCAACGCACAGTTTGGATGTGGAGAGACGGGTCCAAAATTGTTGCGATCAGTTGCAGCGAACCCTGCTTTTCACCTGTGCCACAAAACCCCGCGTCCTGATAAAGACGATAACAGTCCCGGCTCACGACAAACGCAGCGGCCATGATGCTCTAGGGTTGCGTGCTGCGGTGCTGGCATGGTTCGCGCGGCGCCAAATAGACGCTCGCACTTGTGTTTGATGTTCCGACGCCCGAATGAAACATTGGAAAGAAAGTTCAGGCTGAATGGGAACAAGCAAAGGGAACGCAAGAAAACAGCCATGCCCATAAATAAATAAATAGGCGCACAATCCTACTTCAATTCCACACACCTTGTGATCATGTATAGATCTTATTTGCCTTCAACATGCGTAAACCGAATGAAGCACAAGCTGTGCGGCCACAAAAACACGTGTAAGCAGGGTCCCCTTGCGTGGCCCACGTCCTCGCGACTGAGTCGATCGCGCACAGTCTGGTCATCAGTCTACTATCGCTTGGAGCCCACCCGTCCGATGGATGCCAACACGATCCAGCACAGTAAATACAAACAAAGTTGTCTGGTGTGACGTAATATCAGACCAATCAAAATCGACCCAACGATAACCTGTATATTTTTTATTTTATGCTGTTCACATTGATAAATTAGCACTCTCGCCCCACGCCCAGAGCCCCTCTGCTCCCTCCCTGATCGCACAGCCTGGAACTTCCCAGCGACGGCTCAGATACCGTGTGTGTGCTCAACAGCCAACAAATCCTGACAATTCTGCACAACTTATTTCCCCAAACTCTCGTTTGTTTGAAAATGGACTTCAGCGGACTCGAAGCCCTGGCCCTCGTTGCAGCAAACGCATCCCTCACACCTCAATTCAACGACCATCAGCAGCAGCAACCGGCGGCGCTGCCCTCTTTCTCCCGTTTTGTTGCAAAGCTATCCCCGCCACCGCCTCACAAAACCCCTCCACATCTGGACCAACCCGACCCACTTCCCGAAACTCGCCGGACCAACTGCCTTCCATGGCAAGTTGGCTCAGAACACGTGGCAATGTCTGCAACTCCAATACATTTGCACGTGCGTTCAGATGGCCAAGCCACTCAAACTGACTTGAAATCCAATATACGCTTCAAAAACTTGGTCGACAGTCCCGTTTGTTTGCTTGCTCCCGATGCGAGAATTGTTGACTTGCAGAAAGATTCTTTTGCTTGTGCTTCGCTTACTACCAGCCCGGCTTCATCAAGTAGTCTTCCCACAACAAATGCAGGTGCTTCCCTTTTTTTTTTTTTTTTTTTTTTTTCCTACATCCTTCGCATTGCATCGCAAATGCCATAATCTCTTATGTTCTGATTATTCTATTGTTTGGTGCACCCCTTTTTTTTTTATTGATTCATTCCCTTCCGTTTTTGTTTGTTTTAATTTTTTCGCCCTCACTGACATTTCACTCACACGCAGCAGAAAGCCAGTCCATATCCCATCAAATTGCATCTTATGAAGACCATCTGTACAGTACCCGCAGAGACTCTGCTACGTCACATACCTCTATGGACTCAATTTCGAACAGATTTACCGCCTCGAACTTGGTGGGCAGAAATAATCGAAGCGCTGAAGCTCAAAATCGTTGGGATCAGGACTCAGTTCAGAATGCTCAAGTGTTTCCACAGCAGGGTGAGCCACAAAATCCGTGGAATGTCCCACATGCTCACCCAGAATACCAAAACTCCCTGGGCTACGCGTCTCCTCTGCCCATCCCACAACCTCAGCAAGCCCTGCTGGACACTCTCGATCAACATCATACGACTCAGCAACACGATTTAGCACAAATTCGGCTTCAAGAACATCACTCACAGCAACTTCCCTTCAATCCACAACAAACTGTACCTCGACGACACTCATCCGAACAAAATCTATTACAAAATCCAAAAAAACAATCCAATACCACTGCTTCCAAAAAAACTGCCACCATCTCAAAAACCTTGAATTCTTTGACTACAGCACGAGGCACAATTAGAAAACGTGAAACTGCGCGCAGATATCGTCTAAACAAATCGCAAGTGACTTGTTTGACACATTTATTCAACTTGGACCCGAATCCAAGCAGCGGAACGCATGGGCGAGTTGCGACTGTGACGGGTATGCCGCGAAAAGCTGTTCGATTATGGTAAAGCTTGAAAGCGTGAAATTCTACGCGGCCACCAACATCAACTTTTTTTTGTCAAAAAAGGTTTCAAAACGCGCGTGCTAAACTGCGTCGAGAAGCTCGAACCGCCGGATTTCAAGACCCCGCCACACCATATGAACTGAGAAAGTATCAAATGTATCACCAACAGCAGTTGCTGCTCAATGGAGGCAAGTCGTCGCCCGTTGCTGAGGTTGTTGCACCTGTTTGTAGTGGATTGTATCGGAGCTATGAGATTCCAAACATGGTGCTTCGCGGAATCAAAGAAATCGCAGAAGATGTAACTGCTACTTTGAATGATTATGTGAAAGGCGCGTTTGGGAGTGTTCCGCACGCCGCAGGATGGCCGTTACGTGCTGGTTCAGGGCAGATGGCAGAAGACGACGGTGGGGACGAAACTGAGGTGGATGAAGAAGAAACACGGTCGGGTGAAGAAATGAGCGAGGCTTCGATGGAGTGATTTATTTTCGCCATTTTTTTTTGGGTTCACTTGCTTATTTTCCCTTCATGTACATACATTATCCCCCCCTTTCCCCCTGTTTCCGCAACGCATTTCTTTATTTCAAAGCATTTAGACCAAGATAAATATTGTATAACTCGCGTTTTTTTATTTGACATTTACAAGATGTCTGAGGTCATAATGAGATTTTACATGCGCATGCACAGCAGCACACAGCAATGAATTTTCTTTCATTTTAGTTTAAACAAAAAGACACTTGACAAAGAAGAGAAATGAGAGAAATGGGAGAAAAAAGGAAAAATAAAAAATAAAAAGGAGAGTAAAAAATAAAAAATCTAAGCAGTCCCGTTCTGTCCCGTGAAACCACTGGGCCCCGCACCTTGCTCTTGCTCTTGCTGCTGGTCGTAATACTCGTTATATTCAGCATCGTCCTGGTACGTGTGACCATCCATTTCACACTCTTGCTTGGGTGCATTGCCGCTGTTTTTCGACTGCTGTTTCTGTGATCGGGCAATCTGTGCTCGTCGATTTTGGAACCTGCACATCCAGTCAGAACCACTTACTGGAAAAAAAAAAATTAATATTTAAACAACTCACCAATACAAGATGGATTTATGCGGCATGTTCAGCTTCTTTGCCAAATCCTTCTTGAAAGCCGGACTCGGTGTCCGGTTCTGTTCAAACACGCTCTCCAGCACCCTCAACTGATCACGGTTCGCTCGTAACCGTCGCTTGATTGGATTGCCATTCATATTCAGTTGGACAGGTTCATTATCGTCACACTCGTCTCCGTAGCTGCCGCCATTGTTGTCATTGCTGCTGCTTGGACTGTAAGAGCGGCGTTGTTGGATGGGTTGTACGGTAGTGGCATTGATATGCACTTGGAGTGGTGGCTGTTGCTGCTGCTGCTCGTGGTGTTCCTGCTGTTGCTGATACATCATTTGATTCTGTGGCCCTTCGTTCAGTTGAGGTGTCGGACGTTGGACAGGTGGTTGATGCATCTGGAATGGAATTGGCTGAGAATACGAAGCTGGAGGGTTCATTGAGTTGATGAATACGGTGGATGGAATCGTGGGCGCCGAAGCTTGTCGGACATGGTGAACATGTCTTGGGCGACCCGTGCCAGGAAGTGGAGGATGGAAAACAGCCTGATGAGGTCGATGGAACAGCTGTTGTTGTTGTTGTTGTTGTTGTTGTTGTTGTTGTTGTTGTTGTTGTTGTTGTTGTTGTTGTTGTTGTTGTTGTTGTTGTTGTTGTTGTTGTTGTTGTTGTTGTTGTTGTTGTTGTTGTTGTTGTTGTTGTTGTTGTTGTTGTTGTTGTTGTTGGTGCTGCTGATGATTCAGCGGTTTCGAAGGAGCCCTAAAGTCCACTACGTATGGTGCCGGTGTTTGTTGCGGCTGTCTTGCAAATGGTTGGGATTGAGGTGGGAGTGGCTGGATTTCATTGGTCGATTGCAGCCGATAGTTGGCCAGTTGAGCTGGTGATGGCTGAAATGGTTGTTGGCCTTGGAGAAGTGGCGAAGAGTTTATCGAAGGATGTGGGGAGGATAGGTAGTGCGAATTCTGAGGTACACCGGCGCCGCCGTGTGAGGCTGAACGCGAGTGATGACCCCTTGACGGATAAGATCGTATTGGCTGTCGTCCAAAATCAGAAGAAGTAGAGCCGTTACTGTCGAGAGAGGAAGTCTTCTTATGCAAGCCTTGAAATGCCACGTTTGAGTGCAAATGGTTCTTTTGCAAGTGCATGGGATCTGAGTTTGTCGAGTTTTGAAATTGGACAGATTGGTTTGATGGAGCCGGCGCAGGAGGATAATGAACTGTGTAGGCTGGGAGTGATGGCGCCTGCTGCTGCAGTGGTGATGCTTGAGGAGGAAGGTGACGTTGCTGGTACGAGTTGTGCAGCTGGTGTTGCGAACTTTGCTGGCCCTGCTCCGTCCTCAGCTGCTCCTGATGCTGATGAATCTGGTGTAGGTCAAACGAACTCATTGAATACGACTTTTTATGCATTCCTCCGCGATGGTTTCCGTGTCGCTCCTGTGCGTGGCCCAAATGAGTTTGTGAGAAGCCAGACCCGGGAGGACCAATCGGCGATGGTATCATCACAGCTTCGCGATGATTTGATCCAGAGGAAGGAGCAGGAATCGGGGCGATTGAGCTGGAGTTTCGGTGCTGTGGTAACATCGAAATTGGTTGGTTGTTTGTTTCAACTGGACTCGAAGCGCTGAGGGGCGGCAGCTGCTCCAGTAGAGTTGAGATGGATGGCAGCCGGCTGTGTTTGCTGACACGGTTTGATGCTGATGGAGGGTCTGGAAGCATTGCTGGCTGCCAGGCGGGTTCGAGTTGTGAGCTTGTCAATGGGTTGCGGATGAGTTGTGAATCTTTCTCCCGATCTAGATCCATTGGCGGGCGGGGAAATGCGGCCATCTGAGAGAGGGGCCTGGTGTGAAGTACAAGGAAAGTAAAGCCGTCTGATTAGAGGGTTGTTTTCTGTGGTACCAGCCACAAACCAAAACCAGAAAGTGTTCCAAAAACAGAATCAACGCAAACAAGATTCACAAAAACAGGCGAGAAACAAGAACAGTGAAAAGGAAAGGGAAGAATCGTACATTGCATACTGTTGCTGATGATGGTTCATTCCTGGCATGTCCACCGATCCAGTGCCTCCCATTGAAGCAGAGTCGTCTCTCCCTCCCGCATCCGGGCAGTTCCTCAGTTGCATGCGCATGTCTCTTGCGTTCTGTCCTCTCCTGCTCTCTGCGTGCGTGTAGGTCGGTTGCTGTGCTGGCTGGGATCGAGGGTCGTTGCTGGTGTGAACGGCAATCAGGATCAACTCAATTTAAATCTAGATTTTTTGCGAGTGCGATGAAACAAGAATTTTTTTTGGACATCTGAAAATGTGAAAAAGAAAATTGTTGAAAATTTTAAATTTCTCCGCTCCTTTCAAAGTGATTGCGTGTGACAGACCAGCAGTTCGAATCCCGTTTCTGGTTGTTTTTCTGGTTGTTGACTGGCGGTTTGCGAGCAGCGGTGAAAGGATGTCCGAGAAGTATGAACACGGACACACTCTCTCTATACAGACGCGTTTATTTCACATATTTTCTCATTTCAGCTTGCCGAATCACGTTTTCCCTTTCCTGGGCGAGCAGGTCGATCCGTTGCTTCATGTCCAGAAAGTCATCCAGAATCAAGTGAAAATCAGCGTATGTGAGACGGTACAATATGGAAGGCAGCCTTGCCAGCACTGTCGCCGTACGTAGCGTCTTTGTAATCAACCCAACCTCTATTATTTGAACGTCAAACCATCACTAAAAAACAAAAAACCAATTAAGTTGAAAAACGAACAAACCTCCAAAATACGCGCCATTGCACAGAGATATTGCATATTTTCCATTCACGTAGACTTCAACCTTCCCAGTCAGTATAAAAAACATGTCGCTCCCAGTGTCCCCTTGCTTCGTGACAAAGTCACCCGGGATAAAGTTCAAAGAATGTAATGCTGTTGCGATGCGACCGATAAACAGCTCATCTCGTCCGTCTCCTTGAGTACGTTTCAAGAACGGGACTCCTTCAATCAACTTTCTTGTGTTGTGCAGCAAGATTTCCTGGGGGAAAAAAAAAACAATGCCCCAAGATTCCTATTTCAGCAACTTTTTGCACCCAAACTACTGTATCAATTGGCACTCACCGCCTTCAGAGAGTCGTTGAAATCAGCCAATAACACATCCTCTTCAAAAAACTTTCCGCGATACCGGCTCTCGTAGTAGCTGATCAATTTGTCCTCTGTGTCTTCACTGAGATCCTTCCAGCGAATATAATCGCGTAACTCTCCTATTTTTTGATCAAACAATCTTCCGGCTGGATTGACTGACATGGTAGCAGATGATATTGCTCCGAGGAAAACAGCATACTGGTAATATTGCAACGTGGTATTAATTCTGTGATGCGCGTGTTTTTTGGCAGCTTACGATGATGGCCGCAAGGATGCTGTATATCAATGATGCGATTTGCTCTTCGGCTCGCCAAGGACTGTGAAACAAACGCAGAGTATTCAGCACTTTAAGAAAGAGAATCTAAATAGAATGATCTCGCATCTCACTTGAATGAAGACGGAAACATATTTCCAACTGCCTGTTTCTTTTTGTTAGTCAGCAATCAGTTTCCAAAAAAAATGAAACACAAAACCTTGAAAAATGTCCAAGTATACGTTTCAAACAAACCCGCTTCGTCGAACAAAGGCCACAGCACTTTCCATCCCACAAACCCCGTCAAATGGCCCATGTAGAAAATTGTGCACGCGTTGAAGTGAATGAAAAAGAACAGCAGAAACACAATCGGTGCCGCCTTGGATGCGGACGCCCCGGTCACTTCATCCAGCAGAATTTCAGCGTTTTTAAGTGTCGGACATCGGGATAGACTTTCACGGAGTCGATAGATTCGTAAAAGTTGAATAAGCTGAAGGATTTCCGCGTGAGGAATCACAAGTATATTGGCGAATGGAAACTAAGTTGGGGGGGAAACGGGTATTCCACGGTTAATGCAGTCCGAAGAGATTCATAACTTGCGCATATAAGAAAAGTTTTACCAGTGTTAACACGTCAATCAATAGCCGCGTCTTGCACCAATGCACCATCCAATCTCGGAGTGGAGGTCTCGCTTTTTCGTATTCAGCCAGATTATAAGCAAAATCCGACGCTACAACTTGGGGCGTCAAGAGGGAGAATACCGAGTCAATTAAGTAAAAAGTGGAGCAAACTGATGACACAATCCAAGGGTCCATAACTTCGAATGTCTCGTGAAATGCGACCAAGAATGGTATGATCCACAAAAACAACATATAAAACACTGTGCGTGCAAGCTTATTAAGTTGCTTGGCAAAAACGAGAATATCGTGGGAAGATACGGGGGTTAATTCTCACTTGTGGCGGTAATATCCCAAATATTCATGAACCTCGATCTTGGATGTATGCCGTTCAAACTGAATGTTGCTGAAATTTCTCCAAACTCGGACAGGGCTTCCGAACTGATCATTCTACCGCGGTGATCGAAAGCAGGCAGCAGGAAAAAGACCTGAAACTTTGTTGGGGCGAGTGGTACACGCAACCCACTTCTAGTTACGACCCTTGCAACCGTAGGAAGCGTGCTTGCGGATGGCTTAATTGTTGAGGTGCGGCTCTTTTTTCGTTTAATTGAGGATGCATGCGATGATGCTATCTTTGATTTTACTTGTCCGGCTTCCATTTCGATTGTGGGTGGTGTTGTTTCTTTGCCGCCGGGCAATTCCTCCGCCTCGAGAGAAATATCTGAGGTACCGACCACAAGGGACGATGTTATTGATGGAGACTGAAATTTATCAATGTCAATCATGACCGACTTTTGGTATGAATCCTTGGTCGCCATATTCCGTTCGAACGCTTGCTTCACTAGATTCTCCGATGGTATCTGCGGGATCGCTACAACGTCTGCGAAAGAAGTAGATCGCGACGGCAGCTCCGCAATGATAGGAAGTGGCTTAATGCTCATTCGTGGAGATGCGGCCAATTCTTCGACTGAACCTTCCAACGAAATTTCATTTTGCAACTCGCTTTTCGAACTGCCGGTTCCTGACTTCTGCTGATTAAATGAGGTTGTGCGAAAATATCCCCCTCCTTCACTTTTTGGTTTTGCAGGAGGCTTTCCGCCGTTTTGTTGACCGTCTTTTTTTGCACCTCCATTGCGAGGTCCTCTTCGCGGAAACGAATGTGATCCATTTCGGCTGAGTTGAAATGATGTCACACTCGGTCGCGATGCAGGACGTCCAGCAACTGAATTTCGCTTGCTAGAGTCTGAAAAGATGGAATCTGAAGAGCCAGCAACAACGTTGAAATAATCGTCGCCCGTCAATCTGACGCCCATGCTGACAGAATCTCGGCGCTCCGATTCGGCATTATCAAGAAGACCAGCAAGTTGATAAGCTTGAGGCCGTTTGTCGTGAGCGAGATCCACTCCAGTCCACAACATTTCCCGTTCAAGAAGAGACAGGATTTCCTCAGAACGAGCCATGACCTCTGAACGCAGCGCCTTCAGGTCGCGAATTGCACGGCTGAGGTTGCTCGTTTCCATGTCAGGTTTTCCTCCCAGGTTTGGATGTGACAATTGATGATCTTGACAATGTATTTCAGCGCGAAAGACGAGGTGGTGGCAGAAGGAAAACTGCGTTGACAGTTAACGTTGGTTACTACCATTCTAGCAGCTAGTTTGAGGTTGTAGCAGGATATATTGCACTACAAAAAAAAAGATGCGGTCACGGTTACAAGGTTCACAAGGGGGTGTTATTCTCTCCCAACTGCGGTTAAACAGCTGAGAGAAAAAAGTTCAATAATGATCCTACCGCAGGTTCACCTACGGTTACCTTGTTACGACTTTTACTTCCTCTGAATGACCAAGTTTGACCAACTTCTCACCAGCTATCGGGCATTGCTGCCCAAGAGCTTTCAATCCGGAGGTCTCACTAAGCCATTCAATCGGTAGTAGCGACGGGCGGTGTGTACAAAGGGCAGGGACGTAATCAACGCAAGCTGATGACTTGCGCTTACTAGGAATTCCTCGTTCATGTCCAATAATTGCAAGGGACAATCCCCAGCACGACAATGTTTCAGAAGATTACCCAGGCCTTCCGGCCAAGGTGAATACTTGCTGCCATTGTCAGTGTAGCGCGCGTGCGGCCCAGAACATCTAAGGGCATCACAGACATGTTATTGCCTCAAAGAATCATGGTTGACCTCGCAACAGATTCATACCTCCGTTGAATAACGAGGTAACGCGTCCATCTCGATGTGACGCCAGTTTATTTACTTCAACTAATTCAACTGACTTTACTTCGTCGGCAGATCTTTACTTTTTCAAACACCATACAAATCCATGAATGGCATTTCCTTTGTGGGCAGAAGCCAATTATCCGCAGCGTATACCGCCCCCTCTCCTTCAATCATGTGGAAAGTATAGATATTGCGACCTTTGGCACTCAAATTGTGCCCGCTTTTGTGTAGGACCTGCCCATGAATCAAGACAAGAGTTCCAGCCTTGGTGGGAACACACGTGTATTCCTCATTCGCTGCTGCAGCATCGGCCAAAGCAGCATCTGGCACCATGTCAATGAACTTGGTGCCGTTGGGCCCATCACGGACAAATCTCTTCAGTGGAGGATGGCCTACAGTTTTACAAGAATCATGTTAGATGGCAACACAATATAGATGGCTGATGCAATTTATGTTTGAGGCGTTACGTTTATGGGATCCTTTCGAAAACCACATGCACCCGTTTTCAGGGGTGCAATCTTGCAAGGCAAACCAGAAACCGACCTGTTTTTCATGTTAGAAAACGATGAAATTTTGAAATTGAGGAGTACTGACTGCGCTAGGAGGATCCGTGTAAAGGAAAGTGGAGTCCTGGTGAGGTGGCACTTCGCCTCCGATCTTTGGGTTTTTGAAACTGGAAATAATTAACGACCACTAGACGCATGAGTTTGGCATTTGTTGCCTTACATGACCATGCTCTGCAGTACTTTTGGCCTCTTGTACCCCAATTGCTTTGCAACATCCTTCAGTCGCGCCCTCGTGGAAAATTCACGGAAAACGGGCTCGAGCTCATGTAAAGCTGTATAATACGCAAGTCAGACTGCTACCAACGAGCCCCTAAGTAAAGAGTGAAAGAAGCGTATGAAGTTACCGTGTCCAATTTTATTGATCGAGACGGCCTTGTCCACGACCAATTCGCCGTTTTCGTCCAGAGCGTCTTCCTCGAAAAAGTAGCGCACCTTGTCGCCGCTGTTTAAGAAATAGTCGTCGCCCACGTGCGAGTCCTGATGATGCACTGAGAGTGAGTAAATGACTGATGATGACTGATGCAATGCTCATACCCGCGACGTGCTGAACTTTGTCTTTGGATGATCGTTGAGGTCTTTGGAGAGAAAATTCAAAACGTTTGAAGTTCGTAAGTGGAAACCCGGAGGATGTGGTGCCCCATCATTATTCACCAAACTGTTGAACGAGTTCTTTAGCCCTCTGCAGCAGCACCTGAGCGTCTTTCTCGTCGAAGAATCCCTCGATGGCAACGAAGCCGTCTCGCTCGAACCCAGCCAATTGTTCCTGTTCGCGAGAATGAGTGAACGGAGATGGCAAGCAGGTTCAGTGTGGTCCTCACAGCGTCCATTTATCAAGCGAATAAAATGTTTATTTTATTTCACATGTCTTTTATTTGCACCTGTAAAATAAAATGGCACAACCGCCAGCAGTGCCTGGGATGGTCCCTCTGCGCGTGCTCGTCGATGCGCTCGTGGCCAAAACCCACTCCGAGCTTGTTCTGCTCGCTGACACGTGCGCATATTGTTTTGCTGTGCTGTTTTTGGCAGTGTGACTCATGTTCTTTGCTTCAGTTTGCCAGCTGTGCAAAATGCTGCTGAGCGGAAAGAGCGTATGCTTCGATTCTCTACGCACTGGCGAATGCAGTGGGTCAAGCTGTTGGTGCTTGTGCGTTGGGCAAGGAGGGTTGGCGATCTCGGAAGTCTGGTGGTGAGTGCAACTTCGTTTGGGTTCATTTCTCTGCATTTCCTCATGAGCGAAAGCTATTCTTTCGGCGCTATATGTAGAATGCCCTCGCGTTTTTAGATATCCAAGACTCTTTTTTTTCTGGAGCCGCAGACCAGCTGTTTCGCATCCATTCTGACATGCTTCTAATGCGGTTCGACTTTCTTAAACCACATGAATCACAGTCGCTCAAGGTTTTGCGTTTAGGGATCCAAACTACGATATCGTCACAGCCGTTGATATGCTATCCAACGGAAACTTTCAGCGACTGCCCTCAATTATAAAGGTATTCGCTCTTCCATAAGCTCGAAACACGGACATTTTCGGACGCTAAAGGGGACTTTTGTCGGATGATCAGAAATCAACGATCCCGCCTGCACCGTTGACTCCAGCCCAAATCAAAAATACCCTTGTCCGCTTGCAAGATTTGATACGAATGCGTTTATTGGCAGATGATGTGATTCCCTATCCCTTCAGAAAATCCATGATAATTGGTATGACTTATGGCGTTTTTTCAATATTGCTCGACACTTACCAGTGACTGTTGCGCAGCTCGCGGATGTGTAACGTTTAAAGTTGAAAACAAGTTTCAAGTCACGTTATCACTGCAAGGAGGATCTCCCGAACTTTCTTGGAAAATCGTCGATCTTCAAATTCTCGTCAACTTTGTGAAGGAAGACTATGAGGGTATTAGCTCTGCCTTTCCCGTTCGCATTGAACTAATTTAACTTCATCGAAACGCAGGCGTCATTGGAATCCATGACTACCAACTAAATGGAATCATTGCAAGTGCCGCTCAGAGCTTAATACCACCTTCCATATCAGCATCTGGAACAGACACAACCGGCCCGCCAAAAGTCGAAGAAGTGCTGAAAACTCCCGAATTCCATCCATTAGTTGCTCTTCATGACCATCTCGATCGCTTCTGTGTCCATTTGCAAATGGAAATCTTGCGCGCACAAATCAATCATCTCGCTCGAACTCGATGGAATACACATATTGCGTATGAACTGACACCGAATCAGCCGGACGGGACAAGTTTACTCAAAATTCGCTATTGGTGCGGGAGTCGGGCTGTTCCTGCAGGTATATTAAAAAATCTGCGATGTGCTCCGTTGAGATTAAACTGTCTCATTTTCAGATGGAGGACTTTGGAAGCATTATATCGATATCCGTCTCTCAACCACGCAATCGGAATCCCACTCTTTTTCTGGTTCCAAAGACAATGAAGGCGCGAAGCCGGTTGCCTTGGCGAACACCCATTCTCGAGCGAACTCAACATACACGCGTCGCTACTTTGCTGTGCGAGCTTATAGCGTGTTACAACCACTAGCGCAAAATGGCGCTAATTTAAAAGCAAACGCCTCGTCTTCAAGCTCAGAGGTGCTTCTTGCAGACCATACGCAATCGCCATCTCGACAGGCCCATTTTGTCATTGATTCAAGCCTGTTAGATATTGAACAAGTATTGACACGCGTCGCTTATGTTCAGGCCAAAAACCTCGCCTTGACGATTCAAAAAAGCTTGACAGAGACAAATGGGGAGGAGCATAAAAAGGACGCTGATTTCGTTAAAGTGGTCGCACATTTTGGCGTTGGAGATCCGGATACTTTTCAAGATGCCCGAGTTGAAGTCATGTACAGGCCAAACAAAATCGCGTGTTTAACTGTTGATGCGCGGACGGGATTTGTGCACGTCTCGGAACTTGGCGAAGGCGCTGGACTGAATCCGCTGGTTCTGCTTGGAGGTGACGTAGTTGATGAAGCGGCACGCGGCTCCTCAGCGTCGAACGAAAGTTCATCGTCAACGTCATCAGCCGAAACGCTGTCGCAGCTGAAACAAATCGAAAAGGACGTGAACCAAGACGTCAGCCACGCGAAAATGGCAATTCAGCGTTTAAAATATTCCACGTTTTTGGCCGAAACACGAACTTACGCGGAGGCATGCAAGCAGAAAGGCATTTCAGTTCTCTCAAAATTACCTTTAAACGAAACACTGCTGAAGGAAATATGCAACCCAATTCCAAATCATTTTATTCTCATTTCTGTGTGGAGCGACTGCTTTATCTTCATTGCTGTCGGTGGTTTTGAGGAGATGTGCATGGGCTCATTAGTTGCTCGAGCGGATGTTGAGGCAAAACGCGAAGATGCGATTTATAGGGCATGGATGGTTGTGAAAAGGTACGATGGTAGCTGTTTTGAATATCTGCTGAGATCTAATCTATTGGTTAAGCAACGATGGAACGCGCGCAAATACTGTCTCCATCAAATGCGTTGTTCCAATTCGGCATGACCATGTCGCGATGTTTTTGCAAGCCGGCGGGACATCATCCTTCCAACAGGCTGTCTCTGAGCATGATTTGTTCGCAATGGATGTTGAAGAATCTGGAGGAAATGGGGCAAATGGGCAAGCGAAACTTAGAAGATCACTTTCGGAGGGAGTCGACGTCCTGCATCTTTTAGGGAAGCAACCAAAATATCATTCCTTCTGGAACTCCATGAGCCCCGACATTTTTGACGTGCTACTTGCGTATTCAAAGTTGAGTGTCATCAGAGCTTTGATTTTTCGTCCGTGTTTCATTTTAACTTAGGCCTCCTCCAGAAAGCAACTTTCATGGCTCAGTGTCCTGTCCCAAGTGGACAATCTGTCGGTAGAATATACTTTTTGCCTCGAAAAACCACTCGATTGCAACCCGATTCCGCCTGAACAACTAGCCATAACTTCACCGCCAAAAATCATGATCCATCCCTTCTTTTTCGATATTGTTCGCTCCATTCAGAGCCGCACCACTTCTTCAGAAATGAAAGACCGTCCAGCTACGGTGGAGGACCTGGGACTTAAATATTGCTTTGGAAGCTTATATCTGTTTCTCGAAAATGATGGCGCTATCGTCGGAAAAGTTCGTCTTAAAAATGAGCTTCTTCCCTCGGTTAAAACCGTTATTATGGATTGTACGTGCTTCCGAATTGTATCATGTTCTTAATTGTCGCTTATTTTGATTCATTGCAGCGTCGTTGGCTCAATTCAACTTGCAAACGCATGTCGTAAGCCTCTCAGTCACGCAAAGTGAAGACTGTGCTCGGGAAATTCTGCGCCATTGGAAAGGCTTGGCAGCCATTGCCGAAGTAGCATCTCAAATCTGGACACGCAAAAATTGGTTTAAAGAGCATGGGATTGATATTGAATCGTACAATGTAGGGACGCTCACCCTGCGGATTGCTGGGTGTCCGCTTTTGAGTAAAGGCAATGGCGATAATGACTCATGTCTACTAAGGCTGAGGTGGCGTCGGTTTGTGCCGCAAGCGTCCCAGCAACACAAATCGAGCACTCTGGATCAATTCCATGTTGAGATTGTGGACAATGAAGTGGTTGATGTGGATGCAATGGATGAAGGTTTCAGCCAGCCAAATGATTGCAAGGTGTGGGTTCGATTGATGGAACAGGTTTTGAATGAGTGTTTAGACATGGTTATATTCGCGAAGGTAGGACTTCTCCATACCATTCCATCCTTGCCACGTAACTAATACCTTTTTATTTTATTTTCCACAGCGAATCAAGGCAGTTTCAAACGTACTGTGCGTTTTGAAGGAGTTAGAAGCTCAGCTTACCCTTCCAGAGTACACTGCAGAAGGAAATCAGGTGGTGACGATTACTCCAAAGAGTCTGACGTGGGTGCGACTCGTGATTGGCAATCTTGGCATTGACGTGTACCTCTTTTCGAACGATACCATTCTGATTTACGATGCTGCTCATGGATGCGCTGATCAGACCTTGGATGGAAATTTAGTTCCAATCCCTTTCTTTACCGCTACACCTCCAACTGCACCCCTCCAGCAGCGTACCCCATTCATCTCCTCCCTTTCCGAATATTTGAAAAGCAAGGATCTCTCTGAAGGAACTCGTCTCAAACTTGCTGGCAATGGGCTCATGTTCACAAGTAACGTCATGGAACCAGTCCTAACACGAATTGCGCTGCACATGGACATTGCTTCGTCTCTTGACTGGTTCCAACATCGATGTGAGCAGCTGTTTGGCGAAAGTCACATCCGAGTCAAGAATGACTCGCTTCAGTTCAAACTGGTTTATCAATCTGTGGTGCGGACGGCTGGGTGGCTGGTTTCTCCAGACCGGAGCATGCTTTTCAGCGTAAAACGGGCGGGAGAGAGAGCGCCGGATGCCGCTATGCAAAGGCTTTGTACCTATATCAATTACAAGGTGTGTCAGTTTCGTTTCCACGACGTTGTTTTTCCCGTTTATTAATTTATTGACTTTTCCAATCATGGTGTGCAGTTACGATTGCTTACGCCTGCAACAGTCAACATGAGAATCATCTTGGACGCGTTCCTTTACATTACCGAATTACCAGAGCTCATCATCAATGATTTGATAAAAGTGGGCAGCGAATTGGATATGAAACAAACGGATACTCCACGTGCGGAATGGTGTCTTGTCATGCCGCCAGGTGGTCCAGACTACCTTCCAGCAGCAGGAAGGCTGTGTTTTCTCGTCGACAGAGACATTGGCCGGGTCAGCGCCGTTTTCCGACTCTACGGTGCAGATGGATCGCAGCAGCTATTCCCAATCCGCTACAATTATCAAACAAACGTGATTTCCGCATGGCGAAAAGATGAAGATTTGACACAAAGTCAGCAAGGAGCGTTTCTTCAAGAGCGACTGCAACAGTTGGGCAGGGATGTGAAACAGGAACCGTGTCCGTTCAACAAGATTTTTGTGCCTGCTTCAACCAAAGATGTTCCCGTGAATCAAGGAGGGCCAGGAAAAATGTTTGTCATTTTGAGACATGTGTGTTCAAAGTACGCTGACTTTAAAGACGCCTTTATGGATGAAGGGTGGGCTTTGTGATTTTTTTGCGATGAAAAAAAAAAATTAAAGAACTGGATGTTATGTTTATAAAGTATATTGAACTACTGCAGTAAAACCGGTGCATGTTTTGCATGAAAGCGGAAACGGAATCAGCGCAACATTTCGATGGAAACTTGGCCCAAAGAAAATGCTTCTTCACGCATTCCGTTCCCAACTCGTTTCGGCCGCGCAGTGTACAACCAAAGAGAAATGGCATGCCTCATTTCAACAAGCGGCACTTTGAACCCGACCGCGTGAATCCCAAGCTCTTTACAACTTGGAACTTGAACCCAGACTTTACGGTTCACATTCAGACTGCTGCTACGTGTTCCATCCTCATTCGCATCATTCATTCCAGTGTCGTCACTGTGAAACCGTACAATTGTTCTTGCCAATTCATGCACATCTTCCTTCTTGTGGCGTGAGGCGGAGGCTTCCACATGAGCCGATAGAACGGCTTCGATACGAAGTAGTGTGTGGATTGCGGGGTATACTTTGCAAGGTCACGTCCAGAGGGATACGACTGTCGGGCCCAGCAATCGTGCAAGGGGCAATGATTCTAAAGTTGGGTTGTTCCTGTTGGGTGAGCATTGCGCCAAACACGGTCGACAGTTTGGGTAACGCGTATCGAGATTGTTTTACGGGTTTTGATGATGTCGTTGAAATTGAGTGTGATGCTTGTGAGGATGAAGCGCTGGGGGAGGATGGATTGTTGCTGCTGTTGTTGTTGTTGCCGTTTGGGTCCAAGTTTGCGAGGGAGGACACGCGTGGTGGGAACGAGAAACGCTGTGTAACTAATCCACCAGAGATGCTTCGGTTGATGCCAGTTGTGGCTGTATCTGAATGGTATTCTACATCATGTGCATCGTTTTCAAATTCAAGTTCGCTGTCAAGTGCTCCGGATTCGTCAATAGTGAGAGGCGGCATTGTGGAGAGAGGTGACATTGGTAGAGAATCTTGAATGGAATACGGAGGTGCAATAACAGATTGCGCCAGTTCACTCTCATCAAAGAGGTCCTCTGTTGACTGCAGGGATGATTCAATACTCAGGGGTGGACCCGAAGCTCGCCAGCCGCAATTTCTGGATATAGATCGCCCAACCGCGCTTAATGATAGTCTCGATGAATCTTGGATGGATGGGGAACCAGTCGATGATGGCGTGGTGGGCGTCATGGAACGAACAAACGAGTCGCGCGTGACTGGAGTTACAGACACACGTCCTTCTGAAGATACTGGTGAACTACTACTGCTGAGAGCATCAAATTCAGAATACGCTGGTGTAGCCGCACGGTCGCGTTCAGGCGGGTTTGGGGAGTTTGTGAGAACTCGCGGACGTAACCATATAGTTGAATCCATTTCATTCGGTACAGACAGGACATTTAAATTTCCTTGAATTTCACCATTTGTATCAGCAATGACTCGGAAACCGTCATCATCGGGGTGCAGCGGTGGCAAGGGTGGGGGGATCAATCCAAAGTCCGGAGCAACGACTGTCACTGGTTCCTGAAAATCTTCGGTTACATAACCGATTCCTTTTAATCGCCCTGCGACTCGAAAATGTAGAGCGTAGTCGATTTTCGCTGATGGTGATTTGAACGAAACTGGCAGCACCTCCTTTGGTTTGACAAGAAATGCGAATGGGACAGCAACGAAACGACTTTGGGGCGTTGTGTGAATGCTGTCTGATAACGACATGAAATTCTGGAGATGAAAAGAATGCAGGCTGAGTTTTGGACGTCAATTTTGGCAGGGGTTTCATATGTCTCACTTTGTTGCGATAAAACGTCTTCTTTTCCGAAAACATCACAAATCCGAGGTCAAAAAACTCCGTATGCGAGGCACCCAGAAGGGTTATATCCATTTTCAGCCCTGAATAGTCAATATGCGAGTACTTTTGAAATAACACGATTCCCTTTTTAAAAAAAAAAAAAAAAAAAAAAAAAAAAAAAAAAAAAAAAGAGTGAGTGTTCAGTTTTCAAAGGTAGTTCCCCACAGCTTGCAATCCAACTAAACTAACATATAGATTTGAGCCAACGCCTTTGATTGGACTCAGTTCCAATGGATTGGCCGCATCAACCTTTCGATAAGCCGGCAGGCCGTCGAGTTCGCGGGCATACAGACCAGGCGCAAGATCCTGGTCGAGGATATTCGCATCGGCTGGTTCATTCGCATTGGGTGTCCGGCGCACGTATACGCGGGCATTCCGTGTGTGCAGAGAAGCCATCTTTCGTTGTTTTCTTTTGGGTGGGTTTATTTGTTGATTGCATAAATATGTGTTTGGATTGAACATGTTTGGGTTATTCCATCTCCATTTTTTAAAAACACTCGAACGACTAGTCGGACGCGGACGTGGACGTGACTCTGAGGCCGAGTGGGGTGATGGTCGCCGTCCTTTCCACGCCCAGAAGACGAGTGACGCGCATGGCTGGTTGGACAGCATCCATCGCAAACCAACCAGGTCTCGATTCCCTGCCTTATTTTACCCTGTAACAAGGTTCAACGCTTTTTAAGTGCAATCGTTTTTTGTATTTCATCAGCGCATGAGCAGCATGGACACAGAGCCAAGCCGGTACTCTTCATGCTTGCTTCCCCTTCCGACGAGTTTCCTTCGCATCGTGTGCAGGTTTATGATCATCTGTTGGACAAAATGGGGGATCGTTGGTATACACATCTATACCGACACACACTCCTTTCTTACCCGGTGGTTCAACTCAATCAAAGGAACTTTAAACTTGACGCCATACTGCTTCAACTCGTCCGCATCAGGAACTTGAATCCACATCCGTTTCTTGAACAAAAACCCAGGACTCTCAAAAACAACTCCATCCCCATGTTCTCTCACGCTCGCAAGCTCAATTAACTCATCATGCGTATGCCCGAATGCAGTACACGTCACTTGCGCAATCAGAATCACTTCAATCCCAGCAACCACCTGCCCATGTGGCACACTTTGGATCGCAATGTCGATGGGTACGCGGCTTCCCGGTCCAACCATTGTGCACGGTAAAATGACTCGGAACCGTGGAATATCGTTTATCGGAGCTGACAGGTATTCGAGTAATGATTCAGCGGGACTGTTGGAGCGGAGGGAGTAGTCGGCGGAACTGTCGATGCTTGCTCTCACGGGTGGATGTGCAGGTGGACGGATGGGATTTGTAGTGAGAGAAGCTACAGTTGGAACTTGAGATGTGTCTGTGGTGCTAGTGCTACCTCCAGGTGATTGGCTGCCGTTGTTGCCAATGGCGCGTTCCACCCTTCTAAAGAGTTTTTTGAGCATGCTGTTGGCCGAACGGGATGGTAGAAAGGTTGCTGATGTTGGTGGCGATGTTGGTGGTGTTGTGGGTAGAGATGTTGGATTCAGATGCGGTTGGTCAACAGCTTCAGAGTTTCGCGCACTTGGATGCGGTACGCGCGCATCATCTATGGTATTATGCTGGCTACTGTTCAAATTTTGCGAGATCATGCTTTCTGGCTCAATGACACATGGTTGAAAGTTCTCGTTCAAGCTTAATGTCACTTCAGGAAACGGAGTAATCGTGAGTGGATCCAAATTGATCCCTGCTAATGGATCTTTTTCAGCGTATTCCATGGGTGGAGTCCGAGGTATGGCGGCAATGGACTCGGCCTCTTCAAATCCAATTTCACCGCCCTCCACATCTTGGATTGGATCCAAATTGCGCCGCGATGTAGCATTGTTTCCATCCGACTGTGGATCCAAATCTCTGTACTGCGCAACAGGCAGATGTGATGCCTCGGACATGGACCGTCCAAGAATTGATATTCCGATGCCAACGTCAAGGGTAGCGCCAGACCCTCGCCGCACGTCCAGCACACCGGCACTGTACCCTCTTGCCATGTCTACACCAACACCACCAACACCACCAACAGAAGAAAATGTGCGCAGAGAATCGACGCTCGACCGTGAGTAACCCTCATCAAACCCGTCCACACTTTTCAAACTTGCGGCAATTTTTCTCTCAATCAGATTATTCAAAACGCGTGGCCTCAGATAAGCGTCCTCGTTTCCGCCACTTTGGCTGGCAGAGTTCAAATCTAGAGTTTCATCCAAAGATGTTGCTCCGTTGACTCTGCTGCTGCTGCTGGGAACTAGATTTGCTCGGCCTTGGTAGCTTCCCAGCGAGTCTACAACGAGACGGGTTCCATCCTCGCTGGGGCCGAGTAGAGGTGTTGGTGGAGGAGGTGCCGCGATCCATGGTGGATGCACTTGAATTGGGACAGAGTGAGTTACTGTTGCCAAGCCGTGGTGGCCCGGTTGCGTGTACATGATTTTTGCTCTAATGGCATAAGAGACGGAGGCAGTTGCGGACTTGAACGTGATTGGAAGACCATCGCCGTCTGCGTTGGTTGTAATGAAGAAGGAGAAGGGCATGTGGATGTGGTTGCCGCTGTTACTTGGGACGGGGAAGGGCTCAGTCTCTTGGTGCAGGACTTTCTGGAAACCGTTAAAGAGAAACAACGGTTGAGCTTTAAGCATTTTGGAATCAGTGACGTCCGCCCCCTTTTTTTTCACCTCTATTTCTGCAAATACCCGTTGCTGTCCCCGTCTCACCAGTCCGTCACTCCAGAGTGTACGTGAGATGCCCACGAAGGATATCTCGATGGAAATATCGAAGCATTGATGGTTGATGCGAGGGATGAGCAGAAGGACTCCCTGTGTTGTTGTGTGTGGGGATGGTGGGTCATGTCGCAGGATTACTACATCGCAGGACATCATCAGATGGTCGAGAGGGATGATTACGTATATGCTGAAGGTGCCTCCAGCATGCACAGCAACATGAAGCGGATGAGCATCGTCGATGCGGCGGTAGACTCCGCCTGCGTCAGCGTCAGGGTCTGTCAGCAGCGGCATTGGCGGCATCAGTGTCTCTGCAGCGTCCTCGTCGATGGCCAAGGGTCTCTGGATATACAGCGCAATGAGTGAGAATGGATCCATGTGTGATGTGCGCGAAGAGCCTGTTGCTGTTGTATTAATATTAAAAATTTAGAGATTATTGCGATTTTTAACCTTCCAATTGGGGCTTGTGAGCATTGCGTGCGTCAATTTAAAAAAAAAAAAGCGTTTATTTGCAAACATATTTACAACCAACGAAATGCATTTCGATAAGAGAGCGTCAGTGTTCTTTCCAAACATGCTGTGTCATGATGGCCCATCCCATGCATGCCTCTGCGTCTGCGTCTGCGTCTGCGTCTGCGTCTGCGTCTGCGTCTGCGTCTGCGTCTGCGTCTGCGTCTGCGTCTGCGTCTGCGTCTGCGTCTGCGTCTGCGTCTGCGTCTGCGTCGTGCGTCTGCATCTAGTGACGTCTCACTTCATTTGCATTCCATTAGAAGCCGCTCAAACAGTCCGTCCACCTCACAGGCAATCGCATGGTGTCGTTTTACCAAGCTGCGCTTTAACAGCCGCAGCTGCTTCACGCTATCTCTGAGATGGTCCATATCCTTTGCTGGCAATTGATCCGTGTCAAAAAAGAAAACAGCCGGATATGCATTCAGGAAGGATGGCCCTACATTCGGAAGCAAGTGCGACACAATCGATGTGTCCACAGTGCTTACTCCACAAAGCGTCTCCGCTGTTGATGATGACATGCGTGTCTTTGTTAATGAATCGGCGCTCGATAGGTTCATGTCGTCGATAAGACTGGCTTGTTGACTCAAGTTGTTCAAGTGATTCGATTCCGCTGCTTCGAATGCGCCCGATTCGCTGTTTGATTCTGAACCATCAATCATGTGACTGGTGTCTTCGCGCATTTTACATGATTCCAGAGCAGTTGTAGAACGAGCGCCCGCACCGTCAGTAATCCCAGTCAATTCGCAACATTCTGCAGAAAGAGCTTCCTCCGCAACGGCGTCTGGACGCACAGCACCGAGTCTTTCCAGCGAACGAAGCAGCATTTCCTCCAATTCTCTCAACTGCAGGACCGTCTTATTGCTGCTGGCAGCGATGGAAGGCGTATCAGAAGCGACTCCTTCAAACACAATCTTCCTAAGCACGGCCAACTGCGGGCTCAACGTGCACGCCAGATACTTTTCCGTGTCCTTGAAAACAGCCATTGCATTTCTCTTTCTGCGTTTGAATCTGGACATTGTCTTGCGAGTATTGTGGCTGCGGATCATGATCTGTAGACCGACGGTGATGGCTACGCCTGTTGCGAGAGTGGCAACCATGCCTGCAAACACAGTGACGGATGTGTGTGCCCATGATGTAAAGACCATTGATGTATTTGTGTGCTTTTTTTTTGATGGTTTCGGCACAGCGGGAATGGGTCTGATTTTGTATACGGCCAAGGTCTCGGACGTGGTTCCAATCAACGTGGCGGACAATCAAAAAAAAAAAAAAAAAAAACCATGCACCTGGCAAATATTTAAATAATCGTAAATAACGCAATATACCAGCATTGATCCAATCGTTCAGCAGTCTCGGGATTCTCGCTTCTGTTCTCGATTCATAAAACGAAGAATGAGAGCACGGAGCCGACTTCAAGGCACCTTTGATCGAGTTGCACCATTCGGTAAGCTATGTTTTTTCAATCCGGCAGCAGCGAATCCAGCTGCTGTCATGCATCCACATTTATTGTAATAAATACCTATATTTACTCGCGTCATCCTTATTTTCTGTACCATTCGCAGAGCGCTGTGTGCGTATGCGAAATCCTCCCGATGCACGAATTGGAGGTAAGAATGACTGACTACCGACTTTTTGCGTCAGTAAATTCGTGATTTTTGGCTCCTTTGTTGCGTAAATCCGCATCCAGCTGCCCGCGTACATTGCAAAAGTTGGACGCGTTGTTTCAGGGGCAACATGCGATAAGCACTTCCATTTCTGATATCGCGTGAGCATCCAGGCTAACTTTCTCGTATTTCAAGGGAAATATATTTTAAACTGCTGAAACTGTCTATTTTATACATGCTTAAATACTGCTAAAAATCTATGAGACACTCTAGAAACTGTACCCATTCAAACTGACAGAAAGAGAAAAATCGGCCCAAAGTCCGGAAATGGCAGAAACGGCAATTCCAACCGAGTCGCAAAAAAAAGACGGCTCCTCCCGCCGTGGCTGTACTGGCGGCTCAACCAGTCTTGGGTGGTCCCATTCCCAGGGCCTGTCCATGTCGAGGGCCTCATGGAGTCGTGGCTCCACCGTGGCTTGTACCGGCGGCTCATCCGACGACTCCGCAAGAGTCTCGACAACCGAGACACGGGGCTGGCAACGGCGGCGACACGTGCAGGACTCAATTGGCTGGACTACCAACTGCGGCGTGTCGCGCAGCTCCATGTCGCGGATGTCTTGACTCTTGGTGGCGTGGTAGTCTGGCCGCCTGTACTTGCCACAGTTCTGCCTGAGGGTCTCCCAGCGGCGCGCTTGCAGCTCTGCCAGGTCCTTGATCGACTGAGCTTGTACTTCAGGTGCCGCCGCGTCAAACTGGGCCCATCGCTCTTGGACTGTGATGGCCCATTCTTCCTCCTCGAGCGTCTGAGCAACCTCGTGCAACCTGTGCCGGTGGTTGTGCCACCAGTTGAGGCCCTGGCCCTCCGCCGTCCAGGGAGCGCTGTCCATCAAGTCCAACAGGCCGTGTTCACCGTCTGGGAAGGCCACACCAAGGAGTTGGCCCCACGGCCCGACGCCTACGTAACCAAACCGCACGCACTCTCGAAACGACATTTCTGTCAGTGGGCAGTAGGGCTCGTAGCACCGGAACGCAGGGTTGTCCAGAGCGAAACGCGCATGGTTCAGCTCTTGGACAATGCGGCGCCTCCAGTGTGGAAATCCAGTCAGCCCCGAGGAAGCGAACACTGCGTAGGACTGGTACGCGTCTTGAAAGGACGGGATCTGGGCCGGACCAGTCCATACGACGGCGTTCTCGTCCCACTCCATGGTGGCGTCAGTCTCACTACCGCTTGAGAGTTCGGCTTCTTTTGGAGTTTGGTGAGTTTGTTAGCCTTCGTGCAAGCGACAGTATTAAGAACAGATTCAAACCGTTCATGTCGCCATGGCCAGCGACTGTCTCATTGGACAAGAGGGTGTCTTCGGCTTCCGAGCCGCTGTCGTCTTCATCGTCCGACTCCGTGAAGTCGAGCAAAACAACAGCAGCCAGAGGCCCGCTTGCAACTTCCGATGAGACGGAACCTTGACGCGTCGCGTACGCTGGTGCCTGTTGACATTTATGAGGACATTAAGGTGGGGTTTCGCGTTGGTCTTGTCAGTTTTTCGCTAAGCAGGGCAGATTTTTTAAGCAGAGGTACTGTACCGTTGTTAGCACTGCCGCTGCTACTCGCTTACTGCCTCGCGTAACACTGATCTCGACGTGATTGCCATTCATGAGGTGTGTTTCACGCGTGTTTAATTTTTTCCCTTTTCAAACAATGAAATTGGAATTCTGAACCCCCTGACAAAAATTGTGCCACAGATTTCAAAAAGATCTCAAGAATTCCGTAGCCGTGTTTTCGTTCTTTTGGTTCGAAAAACTCGTCAGTTGTTTCAGCGATAAAATTCGATGGGTCGAAACCCAATGACTGCTCCCACATGCAACTGCTTTTCACTCTAATAGAAGCTGCATACCTTGATAAATCAAGCAATCAACTCCTGCTGCTGCAATAATTGTTCCGCCGAAATCTTTGCAATCACTGCTGTGAGTCCGACTGCAAACTGGTTTCACTGCAAGCAACTACAGCCGCTGCAAGCCCCATAGCGGCCCAAAGCCGCACACCCTCAGCTGCGAGATCACATTATGCCCACCGAATAGTGACATAACCCCATATGTTCATCAATGCCAGTAATGTCACTTGAAGGACGCATCCACCCCCTGCACTTGGACCCCAATCTTTGAAAGCGGATGGATCGGGGATCTATCCCTCTCGTGCGCTGCGTTGCAGCAGGTTTGGACACCAAGTTAGCCTCCGAAAGCCGCATTTTGAAACTGCGATTCGCATTGGAAATCTGTGGTGAATTCAAATTTGAGCTCTTCCCGCTTCGCTCAACGTTTCCCTGTTCTTTCTTTTGTCGTCTTATTAATATGCTCATGTGCAGCGGTCTCTCTTTGCTTGATGTGCGGCGATTTCAAAAGCGGGAGTGACGCCTCAATTGGTCGTTTGCGAAATCAACCTTCAACTCCCATTAGTGTCGTGCCCACATGAGCGATACATCCACCCCCCCGCTCTTAAAGTAGTGTTTCGAAACCGGAGTAACGCTTGAATCGGTCGTTTGGGAAATCGTGGACGTGCGAAATATATCAGCATCACTGTCCATGAATTGCTTTAATGAGAAATCAGCCGTGAGGCTCTGCTGAGGACTCGCGGTCATGTAAAATATGGTCGAAACTTGCAATGCTTACTTGCAAGGAGTTATTTCAGGCCCACAAAGTTGAGCATCAATGCCGTAACTGATCGACAGAAATCCTTGCACTCTTCCAATCAAGCCGATGATTTGTCCGAATGAGGTTTGCGATGGAAACGATAGTTTCCGTGGGCAATAAAAACTCATGTTAAAAAGGGAGGAGGAGACATATTGTTTTGTATCCCAATAGTGAGTAGTGTTGTGAGTGGCAGCAGAGTTTATTGCAGAAATAGAAATCACCTTCGAAACGAATTTGCGATCATCATATGATCATGAAGAAAATTGGCTAAGACCGGAAGTGAAAAGAAAATACTCTCGGCAGAAGCAACCCACCGAAACAAAAGAAAGCAAAAAGATCTTGCCCAACACTGGAACGACCACAAAACCACACATAACCGACCATGCAAATTAACCACCACGCAGTGCGTTTTTTTTAGCACTGAAAAACATACAAACATGACCTCGACTTGCCGCTCAATCCAAATCGACGTCCTCCACAATCTTCCTCAAAGTCCCGACCCTCGCTCCAATCGCCCGAAACTCGTCCTTGTTCATTTCGGCGCTGGTTCGTGATTCCACAAGCCCTTGTCGTTTCACCTGCGAGTCAATCAAGACGCGTTGAAACTGGTTTTGGAATTCCCAAATGGCAAGCCGGAGAACGCGTCGCGTTCCTTTAGCGATACGTTCGCTGTTGGCGTCCACAAGACCGGCGCTGACGAGGTGAGTCTTGATTTTACCCAAGACTTTACGGTCGACCACATTCCTCATGTCAGAGAGAGAATACAGGAACAAGCCAACCCCTGATACCAGGTAAGCTTAGACACAACTACATATCTGGTAGGATAGAAAAGTTATGATACATACCCGCAAGAGATAGCCCCAGGAACGCTGTTTTACCCTTCACCATTGTCGCGTCTCCCCTCCAAATCCCTCGCGTCACCCCATGGTATCCCAGAACACCCCCAAGCACCATACCTAAACTTGGCAAATATTCACGGCAAATCTCCACCTTGTCCACAAAATCGAAGAAATCGCCGAGTTCCAATGGAACAAACATGCTCATGGCAGCAGCACGCCCTGCCTCACTGCTTCCATCTTCAAATGCAGTCGTGACAACGGCCATATCAACCACGGGCGGGGTTTCCATACATGATGCAGCCATGGCTTCAATATTCTTGACACATCCAACACTACTTTTGACGGCAAAGTCTTCACACCGCCGCAGTCGAACAGCAGCATGTCTATAAACAGCATTGCGCAATTCCCGCGCGTACGTCCACATACCTAGGATGCCACCCCATTCGACATCTTGCTCCACATATGTCTCCACACTTTCCAAGAAATTGCTCAACTGATCGCGAGCAAAGGCATGCGCACGGTTTGCAGTTTCGTCAATTGTACGAGTGGCATCATCAAGGAATTGTTCTTTGATACGGAGCATGCGTTCGTGTGCAGGGGCAGTTTCGCTAAGCTGCGCGCTGATTTCGGCAATGCGGAATGTGTTGAGGGTATGGTTGTACGTGCAGAGAGTGCTGAGGTCTCCGAGTAAATTTTTCAGGTACATTTTTGCGGGATTCAGTTTGGATCGAGACCGTTTTTCGAGGATGAAAGATCGAAGGTTGTCCTCAAGGCATGTGAAGGAGTCTTTCCATTCGGCAGGTGGGGATTTTTCGAGCATGTACTTTGCTGCAACAAAATGGACGAGCTGGTCGGCGTGGTTATAGGTCAATGGGGAGATATCTTTGATTTGTGTGAGAATTTCGCGCTTGCATCGATCTTTACGACGGATTTGGTCGAATCGATTCACGACAATGAAGATGTAGGCTTTTTCTTTCCCAGCGTTCTGTAGGAATTCCCGGCCCTAGTGTTCGCGATTGTAATTATCAGAAAAAGTGAATGAACAGAAGAATTACATGAACAGGACTTACACTGAGCGTGAAATGGTTTTCGGCATTTACTAGAAAGACGATCACATCGATTTCTTCTTGCTGTGCCATCAGCGAAGTCGTCTTCATGGAGTCAATGTTGAGTCCCGGCGAGTCGATCAAAGACACGTCGACGATTCCATTGTGCAGAACTGAAACTTCATTCGGCCGAGTGTCGCGGCAGTACACTTTCAGCATTTCGTATCCTGGCTCATTGTCTTCGACAACCTCCCGGAGAATATCGATGGAAAACGGAGTGTATGTGAAAGGGTCATCCCGGTTATATTTGGACGCATCCGGAATGCCGTGAACTTGCTCAACGTCGTTGTTTTGAGATGCATCGACAACTTCTGCAAAGAGAGCGGTGCAGGGCTGCTGGTCATCTGGAACAACCTGTCTGCGCAAGAGAGCGTTGACGAAAGTTGATTTACCGCCATTAAGATCGCCTAGAATTGAAAACAAGACACATGGAGGCAAGCAAAGTAAGAGGTGGAGCCGGAAATATTAAACAAATTGGTTTGATTAGAACACACACCTGTTACAAGCACTCTTGACCGCGTGTCGGCAATGCGCACCAACAGTCTGTCCAGATAATGCTTGGCATCAGCCATTTTCGTGCTCAATACGTGAGTTTCAATGTCTCCAGTTGTGGTTGAAAGTCCGTCGGAGGCGTCACTAATTCCAAGGACGGTCAGCGGTGGTAGCCCTTCTGCAGCACGCGACTCTGCCGAGTGAGCCGAATAAGCAGTGGGCATTGCGCGGACGGGGACGGCGTTTGTTTGGTGGATGGGAGGAGGTGGTGCCTGGGTCAAGGCCTGACTGTCGAATGCCCCCTGCTGACCAATGGACTGACTTGCAATCATACTTTGGTCAACGGCACTCTCGCTAACGCTCAGATCGTCCAGAATGGCCCGTGACTGAGCGATCAGAGACAGCATCTTATCGCGTCGTTCGGCAAATTGCGCATTCTGCTGCGTACTGCTGGCAGCAATATGTTGGTGGAACACTTCCTCAGTCGACGAAGCCGTGGAATCGGTGCGGGATGGTGCACGCATGCTTCTTATTTTTTCCTTTTTTTATTCCCTTATTTTTTATTCTCATTTCCTTTCACGTGTTGATGAAGGAGTAATGCCACATCAGCTGTTTCAGAGGGCACCTTTCCCTCATCTCAACGTGCTACTTTAGCAACTCCAACAATGCTTCAACGTCTCCACCGCTCGCTTTTTCCTTCGCGGCACCAACAAACAGCACCCCTTTGTCAACATGCAAACTGGCAAGTTTCTGCACCATCCCACTCAACTTTCCCTGGTTTTCTCGCAGCTGTTTATCGTGGACTGCGTTTTTGCTGTACTCAAACTGCATTTTTCCGTGCAGTTCATACAGTGCTACCGTATCCTTTTGAAATCCGACTCTGAAAACGGGATTGCAAGTTAGTCCAAGTCCACCAAATTAAATTCAGAAAAGAAATAAGGCAAAAGAGTTTGACATCTTACAAGTCGTCAATCTCCAAAGACATATTCTGATGCATCTGCAAGCTCCTCAACTCATCTCCTCCAGCTCCAAAACTCATCTCGTTCCTTCCCTCACGCACAGCCCGTTTCAAATCTTGAATACTGTCCATCCAATCTTTTAAAGACGCCATTGTCGCGTTGCCAAATTTCCCGTTCGTCTTCACCCGTAAGGCTGCTTTGTTTTTCACGGTGAACCATGAGACATATGAATTCAAAATGCGTGTTGCAAGCTCGACATCCATAGTTCGCATCGCAATAATTTGCGTAGGAGAATGGAATGAAATGATACAGGGCGGGTATAGGGGCGTTTTAGTGTCGAGAAACGCGGTTTGGATGTAGTCTGGTTTTGAGTACGACGGGAGGGGATGCGGAAAGCTTTCATTAAGCCAAGCTATGTACTGCAATTCCGCTCACGTTTATCTTCCAGTCGATATCATTTGAATGAAACTTACCTCAGAACTTGATTTAGATACATGTTGAAATTTGATCATGAGTTCTGGAACATCCACATTGTTCCCAAAAGGAATAGGCGCGAGCTTTGAGAAGGGGGATACTCTCAGAGAACACACGGATACATGCAAGTTGCGCTGTTGAAAGTCCGTTCTTGTGGGTTTCTTGGTCTCTTCTGTGTATAGAATTTGAATACGCGTATCTATGAAAGCAATGGCGTCATTGCTGGTATCCAAGAGGATAGAAGCTGTATATTTAGGGTGCTCCAATAGCCTTTTTTTGTTTGTTCATGAAAGCAGGCTTTTAGAAAGCTGATAGACGGCGATGAAAAGCCGACAACAAACTTGGACTCGCTCAGATTCTTTTGATTTTGATAATGCACAACAACTGCGTGAATCAACTGATTCCGAGAGACGGACTCAATGTGCAGAAAGCATCCCGAAGGCTGGCTCGGTTCATCGGAGACAGTTGTTTTTATGTCAACAGAAAAGGAATCTGCGCGCACTTCAACAAAGTTGGCTTGCTGCTTCAGGATTCGCGTTTCCTTGCTCAACAAGGCCTGGTAAAGTGATGAGAGCCGTTAAGTGACTCGCTGTATGTTAAAGTAAGGATTCACAAAGTGCCTGTCGTCGCTCAAAAGCTGCCTCGATTTCCTCCTCAATTTCTTGGCAAGAACCAGACAGATCAAGAGTTTTTTCGTTCAATCGTGAAAGCAAATGCACTGGTTTGACCATGTGAAGGTCAGAATCTCCACCAAAGTCACTAACACCGAAAAAGATCACCTTTTCCATTGGCGAGCACCACGGCAAGTCCGTTTGCGGCCGTATTTAAAATCGCGGCCACCCCATTGGTTTCATCCAAGAATTCATTCCAAACAACCTTTCCGCTACGAACGTCACGCATTTCTACTTTGCCATTTGCGTAGCCAACAAACACGGCACACTCGCTCATCACCGTTGAGTCCGAATCCGCAGCGCTGCAAACTAAAAAGCAGGTGATTCCGGGGCCAGAGTGCCGCCAAGCCAGTTTTGTAAAGTCAGAGTGAATGCCAACGGAGACATCTTGCGTCATGAACCTGCGGCGTTTTGATTGAGTAACCAGGAACGTTTTTTGAAGCGTTCAAAATGTCAAACCCGAATCCATTTCCTTGGACAGGCAAAACTAATGAAACGACACTGGGCATCTGCACGTCTTGTAAGCTTTCGTCGTTCTTGTAGTGTCTCACTTGCGCGTCCTGCGTTGTACAAACTTCTGAGAAGCGATAAGAGAAATTTCAAAGGGGAATTACCTCGGACGCAACGAGCATTTCAAAGCCTTCACTGCTTTGCAATTGTTCATGGACACTTTCTGGATTCGGACGCGTAAACACAGCAATGGACACTGGGATATCCCCCGTCATTGTCCAGAACACTTCCTCCCCTTTGTAGTTGTATCCCTTGGACCCAAAAGTAAGTTTGTATTCTATACGGGCAGCATTCAAGATACCTGAATCAGAAAATCGCCCAGTGCGGCGAACACGATCGGAACTTTGCGGTCAGTCGCCACTGCAACGCTCTTGACACCCAACGGCACATCAATGTAAGCAATATCAGCGTTTTCATAGACATTATACATCCATAGCGACGTGTCTGTTGCAATAATGAGATGATCGATTAAGCCGTGAGGATGAGAGCGTGGCATCAGTTTCGCGGCGAGAAGATGGTTGACATGTGCCGTGGATTCGATGAATGGGTATTGGATTGCATTGGATGCAATGGGTTTGAATGCGATAGCTGTCTTTACTGAGTTTGTTGAGGATAGGGTGTAGCAGATTGTTGATGGGTTGTTGTTGTTTTGATTCCGTTTGGACGCGTCTAAATCAAAGCAACCAACAGTCACATTCTTGAAGCTGAGAGTGTGGCTCGTGTCAGCTGACAGATCTAATACAGCACGGCAGAGCATATGTGAAGTTGAAAAAAGGAGTCTCGAACTATTTCCGTAAATAAATAAAAATTAAATAAATAAACAACAACAGAAGAAGTGTCCGACCAGCATGCAGCAACACCACTACTCGTTCCCGATGCTAAAGCCGTCCGAAATCGTGACGTGCATGAGTGATTTGCACATCCATGTCTCGCTTGAAGACCTCGAGCGCCCGACTCCATCTCGCATGGCCGCCGTGTTTGATGCATTCACATCCACATTCATGGGTGTGTCGCGCGAAAGTTGCGCCGTTCCATCATTCCATGTTGTTGATATGCTCGAGCATCCGGATCTGCACCAGGACGATGTGGCTCTCATGGCATTCTATCGTCAACTGTGCGTATTTTTTAACCCTTTGATTCAGGTTACTTGAGATGTTTAAAACAGATACACTTTCACTCTACCTCGTACAGCTTCAAACTCGTGACGGAAGTTGGGATCCACGACTTTAGCATTCGAGACCTTATCAAACCCGAACCAGGCCATGTGCGCAAGATCCTATCTGCCATCATCAACTTTGCAAAGTTTAGAGAAGAGCGCGTTTCCGTATTTGAACAGTGTAACAAGAATTCGGTATGAAAGAGTGCAAAAGTGGCTGTTTGAAAGGTGTTCTAAAGCACGCAAAACTTTATATTCCCGCAGGCAGAACATGTCCAGAAAAAAGCATTTCTTGAGGAAAAAAACCAAGAAATCGCAGAAACTGTAAACACAATCAGGTACTTCTAACCTTCACCCACGCGCGACATGGAAGCAAATTCTCAACTGCCTAAAAACACAGACTTCAAAGGGCGGAAGAAGAGCCAGCATACCAACGCGTTCGTGAAAGAAACCTTGCCCAAACAGCTGAACTGCGGGAATTGAAGCGTATCCAAACCGCATTAACGAGCGACATTGAAAACCTGAAAAAGACAAAAACTGATGCAGTTGAAAAAATGGTATTTTTGGAACTCAACGTTTTCCTTCATTTCGGTTTACCCCAGTCCTCTCATTCCCCACCTTTCTCTCTTTTCTCGTAGAACAACACAAACTTCTTACTGTCAAACACAAAACAAGACTGCGTGCGTCTTCGATCGCGGATTGTTCCAAACCCGGCAAAACTGCAGCAAGCCTTAGTGGACATGACCAATTCAATCAGCAGCGAAAAGACCAACCTAACTGTGAGGGAACGGCAGTACCGTGATTTACTGACGAGAATGGAGGCCATTACCGTCGTACAGCAAGACATTACAACGTGCACCAAACTGATGGAGGAATGTGAGTTTGAAATGAAGAAATCAAGCACAGCCGAAAAAAGTCTCGTTCATGAACGTGAAAATATTGAGCGAAAGAATCAGGAGCTGCGCGAAGTGAATATTAAGGAGCAAGTATGTAACCAATGAAATTAATCGTTCAAAAAACTCATGCTGACGTTTCATTTTCCACTTTTCGCCTTCTTCCAGCAACTCAAGCGCCAGTTGGCCAACATCTCGGACAAAATTACGCGTCTCACGAAACAGCAGACTGCGAAAAAGGAGGCCAACGATTTGAAAATGAGCGAGCTTGCGGCAGCTTACGAAGCTGGGGTCACAGAACGAGATTTGAATCAAGCTAAGATTGATAGCAACCAAGCAGTTCTTGCTGAACTTGAGGAGAAGGTGCGTTTCTGCCGTCCCATCTGTTATGAAGCGAGGAGGAACAGATGACTTAATAATCCACTTCCTTTCATACAGATTGTGGTCACAAAGAAAAATGTGGAGTCTGAGATTGCGAGATTTTTGGATTGTTATTCGAAACTGAAAACAAGAGGCGACCGATACTGCGCAGAGCTTGCCAGGGTAAGAGTAACTTGGAAATTGCGTTGCTTGTATTTTGCGCTTACACTTTTATATTGCAGATGATGTCTTCTTAGAGAATCGTAAAACACTTGTATTTATCCACACTGTTTTCAAAATCATTATTCTAATAGAGGCAGTAGTTTAAACTCTTCTATAAACATATGCTAGTTGAAAAAAAATGCTCGGTCTTGTGGTTAAAATCGTGTGTGTGTGTGTGAACCAGTTTAACTTGCCCGCTGCATTCGGACGCTGTTAATTGAGCACGCTCGGACATTTTTAATAAAACGGCAACTGATTGGGTTTGAAAGGTGAGAGAGGCACAGGAACCACCAGTTGTACTGACACCCTTCATCCAATTAGAAGTGAACGAATAGGTGAAAAAGGACAGCTCGCAAAATGGGCAATCGCAGAGGATCAGGCGGTGCTCCCCTGGCAACTCCAGTGATGGAGGTGAGCATCCACCTCTCGCAAAACAGGCGGCGATCCAGAAGGGATACTCGACGACAAGAAAAGAATCGAAAATTGGAACCAAACCGCAAAATGCTTCCCCGGTCTTGGAGCCATAATTATATGATGAACGCAAATTCGTTTCGAAGGTGATTTCTATTTCTGCAATAAACTCTGCTGCCACTCACAACACTACTCACTATTGGGATACAAAACAATATGTCTCCTCCTCCCTTTTTAACATGAGTTTTTATTGCCCACGGAAACTATCGTTTCCATCGCAAACCTCATTCGGACAAATCATCGGTTTGATTGGAAGAGTGCAAGGATTTCTGTCGATCAGTTACGGCATTGATGCTCAACTTTGTGGGCCTGAAATAACTCCTTGCAAGTAAGCATTGCAAGTTTCGACCATATTTTACATGACCGCGAGTCCTCAGCAGAGCCTCACGGCTGATTTCTCATTAAAGCAATTCATGGACAGTGATGCTGATATATTTCGCACGTCCACGATTTCCCAAACGACCGATTCAAGCGTTACTCCGGTTTCGAAACACTACTTTAAGAGCGGGGGGGTGGATGTATCGCTCATGTGGGCACGACACTAATGGGAGTTGAAGGTTGATTTCGCAAACGACCAATTGAGGCGTCACTCCCGCTTTTGAAATCGCCGCACATCAAGCAAAGAGAGACCGCTGCACATGAGCATATTAATAAGACGACAAAAGAAAGAACAGGGAAACGTTGAGCGAAGCGGGAAGAGCTCAAATTTGAATTCACCACAGATTTCCAATGCGAATCGCAGTTTCAAAATGCGGCTTTCGGAGGCTAACTTGGTGTCCAAACCTGCTGCAACGCAGCGCACGAGAGGGATAGATCCCCGATCCATCCGCTTTCAAAGATTGGGGTCCAAGTGCAGGGGGTGGATGCGTCCTTCAAGTGACATTACTGGCATTGATGAACATATGGGGTTATGTCACTATTCGGTGGGCATAATGTGATCTCGCAGCTGAGGGTGTGCGGCTTTGGGCCGCTATGGGGCTTGCAGCGGCTGTAGTTGCTTGCAGTGAAACCAGTTTTGCAGTCGGACTCACAGCAGTGATTGCAAAGATTTCGGCGGAACAATTATTGCAGCAGCAGGAGTTGATTGCTTGATTTATCAAGGTATGCAGCTTCTATTAGAGTGAAAAGCAGTTGCATGTGGGAGCAGTCATTGGGTTTCGACCCATCGAATTTTATCGCTGAAACAACTGACGAGTTTTTCGAACCAAAAGAACGAAAACACGGCTACGGAATTCTTGAGATCTTTTTGAAATCTGTGGCACAATTTTTGTCAGGGGGTTCAGAATTCCAATTTCATTGTTTGAAAAGGGAAAAAATTAAACACGCGTGAAACACACCTCATGAATGGCAATCACGTCGAGATCAGTGTTACGCGAGGCAGTAAGCGAGTAGCAGCGGCAGTGCTAACAACGGTACAGTACCTCTGCTTAAAAGATCTGCCCTGCTTAGCGAAAAACTGACAAGACCAACGCGAAACCCCACCTTAATGTCCTCATAAATGTCAACAGGCACCAGCGTACGCGACGCGTCAAGGTTCCGTCTCATCGGAAGTTGCAAGCGGGCCTCTGGCTGCTGTTGTTTTGCTCGACTTCACGGAGTCGGACGATGAAGACGACAGCGGCTCGGAAGCCGAAGACACCCTCTTGTCCAATGAGACAGTCGCTGGCCATGGCGACATGAACGGTTTGAATCTGTTCTTAATACTGTCGCTTGCACGAAGGCTAACAAACTCACCAAACTCCAAAAGAAGCCGAACTCTCAAGCGGTAGTGAGACTGACGCCACCATGGAGTGGGACGAGAACGCCGTCGTATGGACTGGTCCGGCCCAGATCCCGTCCTTTCAAGACGCGTACCAGTCCTACGCAGTGTTCGCTTCCTCGGGGCTGACTGGATTTCCACACTGGAGGCGCCGCATTGTCCAAGAGCTGAACCATGCGCGTTTCGCTCTGGACAACCCTGCGTTCCGGTGCTACGAGCCCTACTGCCCACTGACAGAAATGTCGTTTCGAGAGTGCGTGCGGTTTGGTTACGTAGGCGTCGGGCCGTGGGGCCAACTCCTTGGTGTGGCCTTCCCAGACGGTGAACACGGCCTGTTGGACTTGATGGACAGCGCTCCCTGGACGGCGGAGGGCCAGGGCCTCAACTGGTGGCACAACCACCGGCACAGGTTGCACGAGGTTGCTCAGACGCTCGAGGAGGAAGAATGGGCCATCACAGTCCAAGAGCGATGGGCCCAGTTTGACGCGGCGGCACCTGAAGTACAAGCTCAGTCGATCAAGGACCTGGCAGAGCTGCAAGCGCGCCGCTGGGAGACCCTCAGGCAGAACTGTGGCAAGTACAGGCGGCCAGACTACCACGCCACCAAGAGTCAAGACATCCGCGACATGGAGCTGCGCGACACGCCGCAGTTGGTAGTCCAGCCAATTGAGTCCTGCACGTGTCGCCGCCGTTGCCAGCCCCGTGTCTCGGTTGTCGAGACTCTTGCGGAGTCGTCGGATGAGCCGCCGGTACAAGCCACGGTGGAGCCACGACTCCATGAGGCCCTCGACATGGACAGGCCCTGGGAATGGGACCACCCAAGACTGGTTGAGCCGCCAGTACAGCCACGGCGGGAGGAGCCGTCTTTTTTTTGCGACTCGGTTGGAATTGCCGTTTCTGCCATTTCCGGACTTTGGGCCGATTTTTCTCTTTCTGTCAGTTTGAATGGGTACAGTTTCTAGAGTGTCTCATAGATTTTTAGCAGTATTTAAGCATGTATAAAATAGACAGTTTCAGCAGTTTAAAATATATTTCCCTTGAAATACGAGAAAGTTAGCCTGGATGCTCACGCGATATCAGAAATGGAAGTGCTTATCGCATGTTGCCCCTGAAACAACGCGTCCAACTTTTGCAATGTACGCGGGCAGCTGGATGCGGATTTACGCAACAAAGGAGCCAAAAATCACGAATTTACTGCAGCCTCTCTTACCTCCACGTCGTCCTATAACGTGCATCGGGCAGATTTCGCACACGTGCGCAGTCTCTGCGAATGGTACAGAAAATAAGGATGACGCGAGTAAATGTAGGTATTTATTACAATAAATGTGGATGCAGCAATGTGACAGAAAAATAAAAACGAAAGCGTGTGTGTCGTCATCGTGTGAGAACCATGGACACGGATCCCAGATTGTAAAGCTTGCAAAATTCTTGGTTCTTGACTTTGTCTGCGCGCTTTCTGCGGCACGAGTACAAGTTGACAATGACCTATAATTATCGTTGGAATTTTGTTTTAGCAGCTGAATTCACTGCCGGATTGAAAAAAAAAAAGGCTTACCGAATGGTGCAACTCGATCAAAGGTGCCTTGAAGTCGGCTCCGTACTGACTCATCTCTTCCGCTTTAGGCACTTGTAACCAAAGTCGCTCCTTGAAAACGGAAGAGTCCTCTGTTGGTTCCACTTTCTTTTTCATGCTGGCCAGCTCAATTCGGTCTTCATGAACCGCTCCGAATGCCATGCAGACTACTCGAGCAACAAGGATAGCTTCAATGGCGCACAAAACGTGACCGTGCGGGACGCTTTTGATGAGCACATCAAGAGGTATTTTGGTGCCGGGGCCGATCATGGTACATGGAAAGATGATTCTGAATTTTGGAACGTCGGAAATACTCGTGACTAGAGATTTGATAAACTTCATGACTGGATTCTTGGAGGGTTTAGGAGGTGCGTGCACGAGTCTGTCGTTGTCTGGAACCAAATGAGAGTTTGTTCCAGGCGGAGAAGAGCTGCTTGAATAATACGACAGGTCAGGAGTGCCAGAGTGTAACTGAACGCCCTCGTCTCTTCTGTGAAACGTATCATGGCTCATGATGGATCCTGGGTAAGAACTTGGGCTAATTGCGGGATCAAAGCAAACGCTGTGATTCAGCTCATCAAACGTGGGTGACGTCGGCGACATTTCGCCAGGGGAGCTTGCACCATGCTTCCAATCACTGCTTTCGCCTAGAGATATCGATAGAGGATCGACTTCGGAATACCGCATAGGTGGACTATTCGGCAATTCGCACTCAAAAAGTCCCTCTTCCTCCGTCACGAAATCGAGAGCTGGAAACACGGTTGTACTGCTTGATGCCACAGATCTTTCTCTCCGAGTATCATGGTCGTCATGGTCATCCATTTCTGGCAGGTTGAATGTTGGAACATTCTGCATGTCCCAGGGCGCAATCGGCGGATAACTGTTCGACCCCACTCCTTGCTGGACGTCAGGCATGTTCGTTAACACTTTGGTCCGTAAAAACGCACAGGAATCGTCGTAATAGTCTGGCAGCCCGTCGCTTCGCAAAACGCTCACTCTCCCTTGGCACGATCCATCCTCCGGATCCAATACCCAACGAACACCGTCCTCTTGGGGCCCGAGCGCCGGAGTTGCCGGAGGAGGTGCGTTCAACCAAGGTGCTTCAACTTTCACGGGAGCTTCCAAAGTGACAGACGATAATCCATTCTTTGGATGTGAGTAAGAGACACGTGCACGAATAGCGTACGTCACTGATGAAGATGGAGAGCTGAAGGTGATGGGGAGACCATTTCCTTCACTGGCGGTGGTGATGAAGAACGAGAAAGGGAGGTGAATGAACGGGGATTTGCCATCCCATGGGAAAGGGTCTGATTCGACGAGGAGTGGTTTCTATGACAGCGAGTGAGAAGCAAAGACAAGTCAACATGCATGGCTTCCGTCTTTTTATGAATTGAGAACAGGAAAAGTACCCGAATGTCAATGAAGACCCGCTTTCTGCCTCGCATGCAGAAGCCGTCCTTCCAAACTGTTTTTGAAGTTCCGAGGAAGATGATGCTGATGCTGATGTTGGAGTACTCAGCGAACATCTTGGGCGTGATGAGGAGGACGCCCTGTTGGCAGAGAGAAACAATGGTGTCAGAAAGACAGGCCATCAAGCACTTGGATTGAAGAATGGGTATGGATTACATAAACATTGAAGGTGCCGCCGGCATGCACCGCCACATTCAGAGGGTATGGCTCTCCGATGCGGCGGTACTGGCGGTCGGGGTCTGTCTCGGTGTCGCCAAGCATTGCTGGCATCAGCGTGGCAGCCTGATCCTCTGAGGGAGCGAGTGGTCTGCGCACGTGGATATCGAGTCTGTCGAAGGGGTCGAAGGTCATTGGGAACTGAGGCTGTTTTTGGGATGATTTATAAAGATGCTGCGGAGGCTGCAAGTGACAAAAAAGTGCCCCGTGAATTCGTTAATGACACTTCCGTGACTGTGATTAATAAAAAAACCCTTGGGGGCAAAGGAGGCGAAGCACGATTCTGGAGTTGGCTCTGAAGAATCAGGCACTTCTGTAAAGGGGCAGTCAGCAGGGGGGCATGTGGGAGACCCCAAAGGATGATGTGCGTTCAAGACCAAATGTTTTCCACCCCATTCGGATGACATGGCATGGCATTTCTCGGAGAAACACGTCCAATAAAGACTGAATCAACTGGGTGACACTGTTGAATATCTTGCCTGCAATGTGTTCTTTCTGCCCCCTTCTCTCTCACTTATCACGTTGACTTTCTTTTTGTTTTCTCGGTTTCTTTTGTTTCCTTTTACACTATTCCCCTTTAGGTCTCGATGCTTCGGAGCTGCTGGCCCAGAAAAGGGAATCTCAATGTGCAGCAACCCTACGGGGCACCTTTTGTCGATCAAAAAATTAAATTTTGTGCCACACAGATGAAGCACAGAAGGTGCTAGAAACTTTGGATCTGTGTGATCAGTCTGGGAGGTGAGACTTGCTTGCATCGTTGAGAGTGTGTACGTACTGGCCCTGTTTGACAGCATGACATGCAGGGTGACTCTTCAATGCGGTGCCCCATGACGCCACCAACAAACCCTAAAATGGAACCTTTTTGTAAGGGGGCACGGAGCCGTGAAAATGAGGGTTTGTTGAACACGGCGATTGAAGCTTGGCTCTTTGACTGCGACGCAAGCAGCACGCGTGGTGTTGGGGTCACACTGTCTGTCTCTGTCTGGTTCTGTCTCTGGCCAGCGGCTGTGTCTGCTCTACGTTCTGTCATCATGACTCATTCTGCCTTGAGATGACAAATCGCAGTGCCAAGACCCAGTCCCAGTTGACATCACCACACTCGAGCGAGAACATTCCTCCACACTGGTTCACTTTAGGTACCTTGCAGCAACGGCCAACACTCTTCAGCCAATGCAACACTTCATTCGAGTGATGCGGGATCAGAGATATTTTGCAACTCCAAAACTTGACCCGTACAATAGTATGTTATGTAAGTGAAAGCGCAAAGCGAAATAAAGAATGTACACATCTTTGACAGAAAGTCAACAAGTACTCTCTTCGTGCGCACTGCGATGCCAAGCGCAAGTTTCTACGGCGATTTTAAATTCCGATAACTCGGCTTTCTCCTCAGTCATTGTTCTTTTGCCATTGAAAGCATGAACATTTGTTTGGGAAACAATTATTTAGCATTTTGATTTGACGATTTAGCTGGATTTGCTGCAAAAATATTTCCACCGGATATTTGCCAACACTGAACAACTGGCTCCTCGTACAACATCAACAGTGAAAGGCACCATCGCACTACCAAACATCGCAATTCTTCAAAAACACAACACACCACACCAGTATACTCTTTACTTGTACCAAATCAAAACCTCCACCGGCAGCCACGAAGCTACTTCTTTGCCATAGATTCCGTCAAACCTGTGTACTCTGCAATCAAAAAATGGTACTGCTCCTCCTTTTCTTTCAAGGCAGCTTCCAGTTTTGCGACTGTGGCCACTTTGGTTTGCAACTCCTCCTCCAGTTTGCCATGCTCTTCGGACAAGTCCAGAAACCTGCTTGTCACGTCCTTGTGGTTAAAATCGAGTGTATCGTGAAGCTCTTTTGGGACAAAGTCGTGTTCTTGCGCTCTTCGCAGGTCCGCTATTTCTGTTGCTTTCGCCGAGTCCTTTTTTAAATGTGATTGACGCAAGCCATTGAGTGTTAGGAACTTGAGAAAAAACAATAAGAGGCATGCGCACCTCTTGCGTAAGTCTCTTGATCTGCTGTTCGTACAACGTGATTGGATCTTCCGCGCCGCCTGCACCCTCTCCTCTACGAATACTGCCTTCAATCTCAGAAAGAATGGCATCGTCGCGCTTTCTCTCGTTCCAGATTGCTTGTGGTAGATACCCTGCATACAATGCAAGTTTCCTGCGCAACTCTGCGTTCAAAAACTCGTTTTCGTGTTTAAGTCGCGCAATCTGCGTTTCCATATTCAAGCTTTTCTTGCGCTCGAATTTCAAGAGTAACCGATTTTCGTTCTGTTTTATTTTTTTATTTTTTTGTTTGAATGTTATTTCGCATGCTGTTCTTTGTGGGTAAAACAAACAACAATCGTTGGGCGGGCACGATCCGATACATACCTGCGCGAGAAGTTTGCGAACTTTCGCTCGGAGGAAATTGAGCTCAGTTTGGTCCATGTCATGGCTCTCAATGAAGGAGTCATATTCGCTCTGCATCGGAAAGGGGAAGTAAGAGGATGACTTTCTGTGTTTTTGATTCAAAAAAATGTGTCACCTTTATTTCGGCGAGAAGCGGTCCGTAATGCCGAAAGTCGGAAATAATACGATCAAACACGTATCGATACACCTGCAGCCGCTTCATGTCCGGGCCTGGGTGGGTGCAACCGAGTGCCTCAAGCTCCTTTTGAATGGTGTTAGGTAGCGACAGGCACTATTTGAAAACAGCAGAATACCGTTTTCAGGAACGTAGACAGCTCGCTTAGTTTGGAACTTCTCAGCGACTCTTTTTTTCGCGTCCATTCCGATTGCACGATATCGTGATCTGCCACCTTCAGTGCCTTGTACTGTTCGTGCCGTGTCGTGTTGAGCTGATATGCCGGCAGATACCGGCGCTTTGTCAATTCTTTTTTGGGTTCCAAGGATCGGAATTGAGTTGCTGTGTTGACGGGTTGTGGGGGGACGTGTTCATCATCCTCAGCGTCACTTGCGGACGAGTGGTGTGCAATGTAATTCTGCTTCAGCTTCACCGAATCGAATTGCTCGAGAAGCTGGTGCATGTTGTCTGGTACGTCAATGTGGCCGACAGACTGATGCGATGTTTCAAGTGATTCGTCTTGTACAGCGACTTGATCTTCGGGAGCAAAGGTAGGTTTTTCTTTCTGTTGCTGTTGCTGTTTGGTAAGATTTGCAGGCGGTGGATGTTTCGGTGCTCCGAATCTTCGTTGTTTCAGCGCTTCATTTTCGAGGATCCTGTTGATGTTGTTGTGGTTCAAATGTCCCGACCACAAGACATCAATATCCTGCGCGAGTAATCCAAAATGGGTATAAATATGGATGTAATCGCGCAAGGGGTAGACAACGACTTGCCTTTTTCTGGTTGGATGAGATGCGATCCAGAATGGTGTGCACAAAGACGCGTTCCTGTTTTACTCGCAGGCCATGATCAGACTGTGTCAAGTTGGTTTTCGACGTGTGTTTGTGTGGAATGTGGACAGGCTCGGGCTTTGAAGGTTTGCGGTGCTTTTTGCGCGTTGCAAAGACGGCTCCGTTTGATAGCGGTTCATGGAACAAAGGGTCCGTGCCCATTTTACGCCATCTCTGACAGGCAACACCGGTTTTCGTTGTTAGATTGATGGTGGATTACGCTCACGTAGACGAATGGAGAGTAGTGCTCGAGTTCAATCTGGTACCTTCAAATCGTCGTCCATCTTGGCCTGAGTTGTTTCAGTGCGAGATTTACTTGCAATTTTTTATTCATGGTGGGGAGGGGTATGAGCGCAAGACTTGCGCATATTGCCACCTAAAAGGCGTGTGCTAATGCAGTCATCGAGCTGAAGCCATGATAGGTGTTGGCACCACTCTTGAAGACCCACCTGACGAATTTATCGCTTTTCGTTTAGACCAAAAATCATCAATGTGAGTATTGCAGCCAGCACGAACACCAGCACCGCAAACACATACGCACACGGACAAATGCAAAGGAGGGACACTGGAAGCGAGCTCCTCAGACTGCAGCATCTTTGCCGTAAGCTTGCCGCTTTCGGTCTGGAGTCGGGGCGTCGGCACTGCTGGAGTCGTGCTGACATGTTGACAACATGCTTTCAGCTTTGCCATCGAATCCATCAACCATCCCATCCTCACATACTCGAACGATGAATGCAAATGATGATGGCAATGCGGGAACTGCAAGATGGCTGGGAGGGTCTTGATGGGCGCATTTTCGATACCGGAAGCCTTGATGACTCATCATGACTCGAATTCTGACTCCCTTCCCTCCTCTCATAGGGCCCGCTACGCCCACACCGAAACCAGCGCCAAGTGTGAGTGCCTTCAGCTTCGATCGTATCAGCATTATCTGTAATCTGACTTTTCGAATGTCCATCATCTCTCAGCCGTCAAGTCCCGTGGTTCTTACCTGCGTGTTCACTTCAAGAACACCCGTGAAGCCGCCCAGGCCATTAAGGGTCTCAACCTCAAGAAGGCTGTCGACTACCTTGAGGCCGTGAAGGACCACAAGCGTGCTATTCCATTCAGAAGATTCAGTGGAGGTGTCGGCCGTACCGCCCAGGCCAAGGTCTTTGGAGTCACCCAGGGAAGATGGCCAATTAAGTCTGCCGAGTTCCTGCTCGGACTCTTGAAGAACGCCGAATCCAACGCTGAAGTGAAGGGACTCGAAATTGAGAACTTGGTTGTTCGTCACATCCAGGTCAACCAGGCCCCACCCCAGCGCCGCAGAACTTACCGTGCCCACGGTCGTATTAACCGTGAGTATAAATCTAAAAATGCGTTCGAAATGACTCAAACATCAAAACTAAACACCCCCGATTTCTTAGCATACATGTCCCACCCATGCCACATCGAACTCACCCTGGTCGAGGCCGAGAAGGAAGTCCCCAAGGCTGAAGCCGTTGCCCCACGTCTGACCAAAAAGCGTGCCATCCAGAAGGCCATCAAGGCTTCCAGAGCTTAAATCCATTCTCTCCGTCTTTTTAATCATGGGACAAAATGAACTTCAGTACCTTTTCTGTCGTTTCTTTTTGTTTCTTTTAGTTGGTTAGTGCTTTATGAAGGAGCAAAAAAGAATGAATGAAGGGTTTTACAGTTCAGGCGTTGGTTGGGTTTGTAAAAACCAATACAATTATGAAGCAAACACTATCCTCCTGAAGTGTATGTCGCATAGGCTCAAAAGGCTGATGCATGTGAGCGAAACACACTCACTCACGAAGAGAAAACTGATTTTCAGTTGCGCGCACTTCAACAAGGCATCACAAAATGCAAGAATAAAGTTCAATCGCGTTTATTCCTGGATGGGAAAATATTTTGAACGGGGCACAGTTGATGCGGAGATTTGATGAGGAGATTTGCTGAAGAAGTGGTTGAGAGCAGTTCAACAGAAAAGGTTAAAAAAGTTGGTTGCAGGGAAATATTTAAAGGCAAAAAGAAGAGATCAAGTTTATTCCCTCTTCTTTTTAGTGGCGCTTCCCTTTTTGGGAGAGATGTCCATGCCAACATCGCTCTTCCTTTTGGAGCGCGTCTTTTCTTTTTTCACTGCTGCGTCTGATGGAGTATATCTCCCCATGCTTTCTTTCAGCGCTTTCCCCTCTAAACACAAAAACAGGCAGATAAACAAGCGAGATCGTTTTAGGATTTTGATATAACTGTTGAAGGAGAATTGTTTTTACGCACCGGTCTCAGCTCCAAAAGGAACGTACTGAGGTTTCAAACCGTCAGGATGCACTCGCGCTTTGTATGGAATGTTTTGAATGTCGTGCGCGCTCTTGACAAAGTCTGCTGGTGTTGGCAGTTTGGGTGCAACAGGCGTGATGGAAAAATGCCGGGTAAACTTCTTGGAAGCTAAAAGTCGCGAAAAACGTTGCCCGATTAGACAAGCGTGACCGTTGCAGTTTTAAGAGGGGAAGGAAGCGGGCATTTTCGTTGCGAAAAGAGTTTTCCTCCCAAACGTTTCCTTTTCCTTTGTTCCAGAGTGCCTGATTATGATCTCGATAGAGGACACGCATGGTCCACTTTCGCTTTGACCCCACAGCCCCATTTCGTTCAGGACACGCCACATTTCCTCAACTTCCGATTCAAATTACAAGACAAAAATGAAAACAGCAACACTCACAAATCTTGTATCCTCCAGACTTTGCATCAGGAAGCAACGCAACAAATTCGTCCATTTCGCCAATCTCTCCTCCAACAGCCGTCACTCCGGGCACAGGTACACTTAAGCTGTTGAGTGCATATTTGGTGATCGGCTTTGAACTGGCTGCAGATTTCGATTTTGTTGGTTTCTCCACTTCGATGGTTGTCAGAGAAGCTGCCGCTGATAAATTCTCCAAAGGGATTTCGATTCCGTCCAAAGCGTCCACAGGAAACTGATTTCGTTTTGGCCAATTTGAATGTGTACGTGTGCATGAAGAAACAGAAGACAGCGGTGGTCAGCAAGGATTCAAGGAAGAACGCTGCAGCGAAACACAAGGAAAAGGGTCACGGGGACTCACATCGAGTGGAACTCGAATCACGACGAGCTCCGAGTCCTGCGAAATAGCGAGACTGTCGTCTTGTTTGATTTCGGTGGCTTTGTATCCTTTTGGGGCAACTCTCAGACGCTCGACGGCGACGGGCTCCTGCTGTGTTGAAGAGAGCGGTTGGGATTCGCTGACCAGAGTACGGCTTTGCAGTGTGCAGGATCACCTCAGAATCTGACTCTACGACGTGATCTTCAGAAACAGGTCGGGCTTCTTTGGCTTTCTTGTCCTTCTTCGCCATGTGGAAATGGGTGGTGGGAGAAATAAAAAAAAAGAAAGAAAATGCAAAACATAAAACATTGCGCACACCTTCACAAGTCCTATTTTTTGTCAGGCAACAGATAGGAGGCATTGGAAGGAAGAAAAAATACACAGCAAGGAAAAACTGTCTGTAAAGTCGTGGCAAGGAGACGTCTTGTCTGTTCTGAATCTCTTCAATGAACGACATTGCACTCAAGCAAGAACTCAGTCGTAAGTGCATGTCCAACAGCTTCAAATATGCGAAATATGCAAGGCTGCAGCATGTTTGTGATGTATAGTGAGTTTCTGGATTCACAAGGTGGTCCCAGGTTCCAGCACTGGAATATGGGTGGCAATGATGGCTCAGAGATGAGATGGCCCAACTCTGTGGGATATGATGGCTAACAGCTGCAAATAACAACTCAAAAAAACCAAACACAATAAAAGAAGACCGCAGGCCAATGTCATCAACTTAACCTGACTAACAAATTCACAAGTGCCCCATAGGTTTTATGTAAAGGAGTAGACAGATTTAAAGTATTCTACTTTGTTTGGTCTTGTCATGCTTTATAATCCAGATTGATGATATAGTCTGAGCAGAGCAGGAATGCTTTGAAAATAGGTTTAAATGCAGGCGTTTATTTTAGGGCAAGTGATTGTCCCAAGACAATGCAATAAGGATGGTAGCTCTGAACTAGACGTGACACAGATCAGATTCCAGTTCAAGTATAAAGCTCCAGCTCATTCCACTGGGAGGATCCAAACATGTTATTGTTCCATCAGCTCATATGAAAGTGCCTTGAACCACTCCTCTTTGCATCAGAGGTGGCATTGGCAGTCAGTGTCCAAAAGTGAAAGCTGGAAGCTATGTGAGTTTTCTAATTGCAATAGAAAGATATTTGAGGTGTTGTGCTACTTTTCCTATTGTCATGAGCAGAACTCATCCATGTCCCATGTAGTGTAGCTGGCAGGACAAGGATACTATGATGCTATCAGAGGACAAATGCTTTTTGGGAAAAATAGTACAGGGAAGAAGAGTACCAACCACATGTGTGCAATCAGGCCAAAGTCTAGGATGCATAGTGCTATAGTTGATTCTTGCAAGGCAAAGTCCTTGGGATGGTATGGTGTCAAGTGTGGATTAGCCGAGGCCTGGGATGGCTGAGGTGACGGTTTGGGTTTTACCTTTGAAGTTCTTTTTGAGTTGTTGTTTGTTGTCTTTGTTTTGGAAGTTTGTCAGATTTTATTTGCGTTTAGGTTAAATTACAGAAATGCAAGGTTCAGGTGAGGTTCAATAGAACACCAACAGCATTGCTAATGCTTGAAACACACTTAGGGATCTACGAGTTGGTCCAATGTCTGGCTCTCCACACATCTACCTCATGCAACACATCCACTGCTGCCCTCAACAAGCTCCTGCAAGTTGAACCATTCAAACACCACGCAATTGAGCTCAACCTCATGTGGTCATCCTGCCTGCACAACTCCATGGACCGTTCTATCCCGGCTGCTCGAATCTGGCATGGTGCCCTTCTGCAAACTGGATCCATCAAAGATCAACAAGCATGCAGCTCATTTTCAAACCACTTTTGGAGCACTGCCCACTGGCCACCCTCAACCTGGACCACTTGCACTTGAAGTGATACAATCATAACCTACCCCTGAGATTTTTGCAATGGATGCGGGCAAGCGCAATCTCTGGGCTTCCACTCGGCAAGGCTACTGGTTCAGATGGGATCCTTGCAGAACTCATCACATCTGGTGGTGAAAAAATGGCTGTGGTGCTTGTCAAACTTCTCTCAATGATCCATGCAGCTGCCACTATCCCATCTGACTAGAGGAAGGCGCTCATTGCACTGGTCTTCAAGAAGAAGGGCTCTGACTAGGACATTGCAAACTACCAGCATATTGCTCTGATGTGTACAATCAGGAGACTCTATGAGCAGCTGCTTGTTCCTGAGCTTGGCCCAGTCCTTGACAACTTCCAGGGTGGCTTTTGGCCTGGTCACTCCTCTCTTGATCAAGCCATGGTTCTTCATGAGATGCTCAGCACAAACAAGCATGCATCAACCATCCTCCTGGACATCAAAGCAGCATATGATAAAGTCGTATGATGAAATGGATTGACATGTCCTCTGGCAGATGCTGTCACAAGTCTTTGGTCTGGACAAATTCATGCTATCACCCCTGCAGGATCTCTTTGACCACAACTCATGCTGTCTTGTGGTGGCTGGTGTGATTAGTGATCTGATTCCTAACAAACAGGGTCTATTGCAGGGTGCTACTCTGTCACTGATCCTGTTCAACTGTCACATCTATGGACTATCCATCCAGCTGAATGCGCGTCTCATCTGTGGTGTCTGCTTCAACAACCTCTTGTTTGCTGACAATACCTGCCTTATGGGGGCAAATCAACATGACCTTGGGATCCTTCTCTGGACATGCAAGGAATGGTCCAACACTGTCGGAATTCAGTTCTCACCCTCCAAGTGCATCTATCTCAGTCCTGCCCCAGCATTGCATGAAGTGCTCCTCAAGCTCTACAATGTGGACCTCCCGGCCAAAGAATCAGCTCCCTGCCTCAGAATCCCCTTTGGCCACCACCATATCAACTAGTCTTGGTTGGCCAAGGAATGAGCAACCAAAGTATGCAACGTCACCATCTCACTTGCCTCAGTTGGCATGAATGCAATGGGTTAGGCCTGGCTGCATCTGTTACCATCTACAAGAGCTTTATCCGGCCTGTTCTCAAGTATGGCTTTGCTCTCATGATCCCATCAGCAATGTTGGTGTAAATGGTGGTGGCACGCTGTACGAGGGTTTGTGACTTGACGATGATTTTGGTCTAAGATGATGTTTATTTGTCTTGTGGAAGCTCTACCATTTATACCCTTTTGGAATAGAACATGAAAGAATCACTCATGGGTGGAAAATTGTAGGTATCTCCCTGGTTTTCTATTTTTTCTTGGTAGAAATTATAAAGAACCAAGATGGAAAATCCCCAAACATCCTCAAGGACTGTTGGGCCTTTACTAATCCTAAAAGTTACCTTTTCAGTTTCATTTAATCAAGTTACGCAGTAACACAAGTGCTAGATTAAGAGAATACAAAATCACTCAAGAAGTTCAGAAGAAATTTCGACAAAGTCAAAAATACAGTGCAATGGTGTTAAAAACAGATGGTCGATAAGTAAAATAGAGTACTGGTGGTCAGTTGGGGCTTGGAGTGTGTTTATCCAGGCTCTGGGTTTCACCGAGGTTGTCCACTTGAGACTCCCCCGGGTGGGTTTATGCAATTGCGCAGTTGACATTGTGGCAGTGGGCATGCTGGTGCATCCGGCTTGGCCCAGTAGCCATTGGCTTGCTGTTGGAGATGGCGGCATTTGGTGTAGATGAGTGCAACAGTGGCAGAGATTTCGTTGTAGGTGTCAATGTCAGAGGGCGGAGTATTCTGGACTTCGTTCAGGACGATGTCAAGCCATGTCATGCGGCCAGCAGGAGGAGTGAGTGTTATCCAGTTTAAGCGTAGCAGGGCTGTGGCGCTGGAGCAGTCAGCAGCATGGGATTGGGTCAGGATGTCAGCACACTTGAGGCACAGTTTGTGTCGGGTAACAGCACCAAGAGTCCAGCGGAGGATGTTGTTGCGCGTCTTGCAGTTGATTCCCTTGCAGGCAGTCAGATACTGCCAGATAGGGTCTTTTGTTTCAACTTGGATGGCACCAGCAATTGTGTCTGGGTTATTGTCCAGGCTGACAATGGATTCCTTACGCAGCTTCTGGCGGACAGTGTCTGACAGGGCCCTTTGAGGTTTTGGAGGGTGCGTGACTGGGACTGCAGCTTGGGGCGGTGGGGTCAGTGGGTGCTGTCGAAAATCAATCCATTTAGCATCCACATAGGTCACAAGAGGGTTGGAGCGAGCAAGATGAGGAAGACATTCCTGATGTGGTCTGTCGACCTAAAAGTTACCTTTCAGTTTCATTTAATCAAGTTACGCAGTAACACAGTGCTAGATTAAGAGAATACAAAAATCACTCAAGAAGTTCAGAAGAAATTTCGACAACGTCAAAAATACAGTGCAATTGTGTTAAACACAGATGGTTGAGAAGTAAAATAGAGTACTGGTGGTCGGTTGGGGCTTGGAGTGTGTTTATCCAGGCTCTGGGTTTCACCAAGGTCATCCACATGAGACTCCCCCAGGTGGGTTTATGCGATTGTGCGGTTGACATTGTGGCAGTGGGCATGCTGGTGTGTCAGGCTTGGCCCAGTAGCCATTGGCTTGCTGTTGGAGATGGCGGCATTTGGTGTAGATGAGTGCAACAGCGGCAGAGATTTCGTTGTAGGTGTCAATGTCAGAGGGCGGAGTATTCTGGACTTTGTTCAGGATGATGTCAAGCCATGTCACGCGACCAGCAGGCGGAGTGAGTGTTATCCAGTTTGGGCGTAGCAGGGCTGAGCAGTCAGCAGCATGGGATCAGGTCAGGGTGTCGGTGCACTTGAGGCACAGTTTGTGTCGGGTAACAGCACCAAGAGTCCAGCAGAGGATGTTGTTACATGTCTTGCAGTTGATTCCCTTGCAGGCAGTCAGATACTGCCAGATAGGGTCTTTTGTTTCAACTTGGATGGCACCAGCAATTGTGTCTGGGTTATTGTCCAGGCTGACAATGGATTCCTTACGCAGCTTCTGGCGGACAGTGTCCAACAGGGCCCTTTGAGGTTTTGGAGGGTGCGTGACTGGGACTGCAGCTCAGGGCGGTGGGATCAGCAAGTGCTGTCAAAAGTCAATCCATTTCGCATCTGCATGGGGTCACAAGAGGGTTGGAGCGAGCAAGATGAGGAAGACATTCCTGATGTGGTCTGTTGACGCCCAAGAGGCGCCTCGCCAGAAACGAACAGCTGGAATGGAGCGATTGGTGGAGTTGTGCAGGCATGACAACCACATGAGGTTGAGTTCAGTGGCTTGATGTTTGAACAGTTCGACTTGCAACAGCTTGTGGAGTGCAGCAGAGGATGTGTTATGGGGTGTGGAGGTGAGGGCCCACAGTGCGAGGCATTGGACTGACTCATACAGCTTGAGGGTCCATGCAGACAGAATCTTAAGAGCGACACCGTACTTGAGAACAGGCCGGATGAAGCTCCTGTAAATGTTAACAGATGCAGTGGGGGCCCATCCCATTGCATTCATACCAACCAACACAAGCACCATGATGACACTGCGTGCTTTTGCTGTGCATTCCTTGGCCCAGAGAGCCCAGTTGATGCCATGTAGACTGACGGGGATGCAATGTTGACTGAAGGGGATGCCAAGGAATAGTGCCATCTGTGAGGAGGGGAGATCCGTGCCATAGAGCTTGAGGGAGACATTGCGCAGAGCAGGAGTTGGACCCAGGTAGATACACTTGGATGGCGAGAACCGGATTCTGACATCGTTGGACCATTCCTCGCATGTTTGTAGCAAGACAGCGAGATCATGTTGGTTGGTGCCTGTTGCGGATCCTGGTCAAGGTGGACCAGTGGTCTCCTCATGTACTCAACATAAAGGAGAGCTCAAAATCTCTGGAATGCATGAAGATGTGGGAAACAGGTGTTTGAGCACCTGCAGACCCCATACATAACAAAGATGTGAAATACACATGACTTCGTGTGAGTATAGACAAGCCACGGGGACGGTAACACACCGTCGATCACACACACAGGTCTCTGGCACATCTGCCAAGTCCTACAAGCACCCACGTGCCATCCATGGCTATTTATGGTCACTGGATGAGAAGTTATGAGGCATACTGCCAAGACCCCAATAAAGCTTTATTTACACAAAGTTGGGACTTTAAACGATCCACCACAATAACACACCATCAGATGACACCCTCACCAAGTTGTCATAAGGTGTCAGACTGAGGAGACCACTGGTCCACCTTGACCTGGATCCGCAACATACTATCTTCTTCCATCTCAGCATCTGACCATCTTCCCCCAATGGCTTCGCATTAGTAAGAGTTAACATAGCATTATGCATCCTGAATTTTGGCCTGATTGTAAACCAATTTCACACGTGGTCGGTACTCTTCTTCCCTATACTGTTCCACTAGTAAGTATTCATCCTCTGATAGCATCATAGTTGTTGGTACAAATGGTGGTGGCATGCTGTACGAGGGTTTGTGACTTGAGGACTAGGTGCTACAACAATGATTTTGGTCTAAGAAGATGTTGGAAGCTCTACCATTTATACCCTTTGGAATAGAACGTGAAAGAATCACTCATGGGTGGAAACTCATGGGTATCTCCCTGGTTTTCTATTTTTTCACGGTAGAAATTATAAAGAACCAAGATGGAAATCCCCCGAATGTCCCCAAGGACTGTTGGGCCTTTACCAATCCAAAAAGTTACGATTTGAATAAGAAACTATCCAACCAACGTCCAAAGTGCATATGACTGTATCCTTGGACCTCTGACAGGGTCTCTCCCACCTGGGTAGGGAGCCATGGGTCCAAGTGACGGTGTACCAGTAAGCAGTGCTGCCTGCTGTCCATGTACGTTTCAGCGTGTCAGTTTGACTGTTGGTGTACTAACTTTGAACTTTGCTTATGCAAGATCTAGGTCCTCAAGTGATACCTATCCAGGCCCAAACCTTCGTTTCAACTACACAAGTATCTGGTGTGTTTCTGCCGAATGCTTGGTGTTGCAGGTAGTTTGGCTTAGTACTGTTGGTATTCTCTAGAGTGATGGAGTCTGACACCTTATGACAACTTGGTGAGGGTGTCATGTGATGGTGTGTTATTGTGGTGGATCGGAGAATTCTAAGACCCAAAACTAGCACTCCACTAGCTCCTAGGACCACAATGCGTCAGATTCCTCCCAGAGGAATGTGTTGCAGCTTTTTACTTGACAGGAGTTTGATCTGCGTCACATCTAGTTCAGAGCCACCTTCCCTAGACAATTGATTTCAGCATACTTCTAGATTTATTGCATTGTCACGGGGCAGTCTCTTGCCCATAAATAAAATGACAATGAACAATAAGTAAAACAAAAGAAAAAGGAAAGAAAGAAAGAAAAGAACTAACAACTAGCAAGGAAGAAGAATAAACCCTACGAATAACAGTCATTACTTCACAGTATTCTCTAGAGTCTGACACCTTATGACGACTTGGTAAGGGTGTCATGTGATGGTGTGTTATTGTGGTGGATCGTTTAAAGTCCCAACTTTGTGTAAATAAAGCTTTATTGGGGTCTTGGCAGTATGCCTCATAACTTCTCATCCAGTGACAATAAATAGCCGTGGATGGCACGTGGGTGCTTGTAGGACTTCGCAGATGTGCCAGAGACCTGTGTGTGTGATTGACAGTGTGTTACTATCCCCATGGCTTGTCTATACTTACATGAAGTCGTGTGTATTTCACATCTTTGTTACGTATGGGGTCTGCAGGTGCTCAAACACCTGTTTCCCACATCTTCATGCATTCCAGAGATTTTGAGCTCTCCTTTATGTTGAGTACATGAGGAGACCGCTGGTCCTCCTTGACCAGGATCCGCAACAATAGTATCCTTGTCCTGCCTGCTACACCACAGGGGATGTAAATGGGATAGCTTCTGTTAGTGACAAACAGGAAAAGTAGCACAACATTTCAAACCCCTCTATTGTGAATAGAGAACTCACATGGCCTCCAGCTTTCGCCTTTGGATGCTGCTGCCTTTCATGCAAAAAGGAGCAGTTCAGGGCACTTCTGTATGAGAATTCAAGACCCAAAACTAGCACTCCACTAGCTCCTAGGACCACAATGCGTCAGATTCCTCCCAGAGGAATGTGTTGCAGCTTTTTACTTGACAGGAGTCTGATCTGTGTCGCGTCTAGTTCAGAGCCACTTTCACTAGATGATTGATTTCAGCATACTTCTAGATTTATTGCATTGTCAGGGAGTGATCTCTTGCCTATAAATAAAATAACAATGAACAATAAGTAAAACAAAAGAAAAGGGAAATAAAGAAAGAAATAAAGAAAAGAACTAACAAACTAATAAGGAAGAAGAATAAACCCCATAAATAATAGTTATTACTTCACATGCAAAGCATAGAGCGTATTGCAGTAACATCATAGTGGCAAGTGACAGTTTTTATTCCTGTTGTTTACTTTACATATTGTTTTGTTTGGATTGATTGATTAGATAAATACGTCCATCTCTACATCTATCTTGATTCTGTTTACCAATGAATGTAGCCACCCATTCCTCAGACTTCCCTCAAGGATTTTGGACCACCTTGAGTGCTCAGACGCTTCTCCAGTCCAAACCAGTACCCTCTCTGATCTTAAGTTGTAAGATCAAGATGGATTTTTGACACAATCTTTGTAAGACCATAACTATCACTATAACAGACAGTCCTCAAGTTACAAACCATTGTACCGTGTTTTGCCACTGAACCTGATAAAAACAAACCATCAAAAACTGCAAACATCATTGTCTTCCCCAGTAAATTCACCTGTTTTTACATGGAGTGATTGGAACTCCATTCAAAGCAGTAGACAGGATGCCCTTCTTAGAGAGTTTTGGCAGATATTCTGAACATTGGTGACCTTGAATAAGTTTATCCAGATGGCTCTTCATATGTGTTCCATTTGGAATAAGAACTTCTGTGATGAACCCCAACAGATGAAGCGTGGTGTGAATTTGATTGTCATTGTTGTTCCTTAAAAAAAAAGGTAAAAAAAAGTCAAAAAAAGATACTGTCAAGACAACATACCTAGAAGATTAAATTGTTTGATCTTGGAGTCTCGGAAATAAATGGCCTTTCCAACTGAGTCAAATGTCCCCATCACTGATGTAGCCAATGAACATATTTTCACCAATGTCTCCAGCTGAAATTCAACATGAAACAGGTAGTTGTATGTCTCAAAAATCCCTTCTGCAATCAGACAAATGTCATCCTTGTGAATTCCAACCCCTCCAGATTCTATAATATCTGTAAGATCTGAAACCAATGACCCCACACCCCCATTACCAGGATATGATGGAGGTGCTCCCAATCTAGTTTACAGTTGCTGTCCTTGACTGGGAATGCATGCAAAAATATTGTGGCCCAAAGCTCAATTTTACAATGTGATTCATTCAGATTTTGCCACTTCTAATGGAGCAAACATGAGGACACCTGTCAATGCAGAAAAACAGCTCCAAGTCTAGTCTGTGAATTTCCATTGGATAAAACGTGTTGGCACTGACAGAGAGAGACTGTTCCATTCCCCAGTTTAACTCCATCAGTAATAGTCTCATGTTCATTTTGCATGTATAAGAATGCTCTCTTCTTGCTGTTTTTCTGCTGAGAAAACATTGGGGACTTTTATACTGCAATGTGGGTGGTGTGTGGGGACAAACTCTGAAATGCAAGCAGCAAAATAGAGCAACGCAATGCTCAACAAATGCCTGCATTTAATATATTCTGTATGCATTATGCTCTTGAGGTCTTATATTGTTGATGTCTATGTTCAATGCACTTGAGATTTACAACGGCACAGTGAAAGGGAATGGTGGTCAACAACTTAGCAGACTAAAGTAAAATGCCAATCTGCATCACAGAAGAGGGTTTGAACATTTTAAAGATTTGCTGAAATGCCGGTTCCACACCCTTCTGCAAAGGTTAAGCAAACATGGCACAGAGAATGCATATATGCGTCTCTGTGGAGTATGACAATGACTGTTCAGGTTCTTGAAAAAAACCCGTTCATTTCACAACCAGCTGAACTGGCATGCTATGTTCACGGCAACGCATAACTGGTGCATCACAAGACATTTACGATGTCCCAAGTGCCATTCGGTCGCAGGGGACGTGGTTAATTTTAGCAGGAGAAGTAACAGTCACGAATCGATTACTTCTTGACGTCTGTTTATGCTGCAACTTAATTTATTCATCGCAATCTGGTCAAAAGGGTGCATTTGCAAACAGAACTACCGGTACTGCGTAAAAGCTGGACTCTTATTACTGCGGGAGAAACAATGTTAGGAAAGATTTGAATGCCATGCAAAATGAAACCGCGCTCACGTGGTCGAGTTGGAGCCTTGAGATGCTTGATTATTGCCGCCAAAAACAGACCCACCGCCGCTTCCAAAGCCCTGCGCTTGCTGTCCCGAAGACGAAAAGGGGCTGGCACTGCAAAATATCCGTTAGCCAGGTATTGAAAATGTACCATCAACGTCCATACTTTGCAGGTGATCCGAAGCTAGTTGCTGCTGTAGTTGACGCTTTCCCGAAGACGCTGCCAGTTGAAGGCGAAGAGCTTCCGAAACCGCCCTGGCCAAAACCATTCTGACCAAATGCAGGTTTCACAAGACCTGGCTGACCAAATGCAGACTGAGATTGGGAACCGAGAGGAGACTGCCCGAACGAAGACTGCCCAAATGCTGAACCTGTAGCAGCTGCTTGACCGAATGTGGATTGCCCAAACGCTGATCCTGTCGCAGGTGCTTGACCAAACGTGGACTGCCCAAATGCTGATCCCGTCGCAGGTGCTTGACCAAAAGTGGACTGCCCAAACGCTGATCCTGTCGCAGCAGCTTGACCAAAGGTGGATTGCCCAAATGCTGGCTGAACAGGCGCAGGTGCAGAAACCGTAAGTCCAGAAGTATTAGAGTTGGATCCCCCAAATGCCGCCGAAGCAGGGGTTGATTGTGTTGCGCCACCAAAGACCGATCCGCTTGGGCCACCAGTTCCTGAGTTTCCAAATGCGGACGGTGCAGTGCTACTGCCTGAGCCGCCAAATACAGAAGATGACAAAGAGTTAGCGCTTGGACCACCAAACGCTGAAACAGGAGCCGCATTGGTGCCTCCAAAAACAGAAGGTGGTGCCGTTGTAGAGTTCGAGCCGCCCAGTGCAGAAACAGGCACATTGTTTGAGCCTCCAAAGACAGAAGTTGGGGTATTCGAAGCGCTTGAAACCCCGACAGTAGAGCCACCGAAGATGGAAGACGTGACTGCTTTAGTGCTTGCATCGCCAAAAGCAGACGCTGCGGGACCACCAAAGATGGATGTCTTCACTGAGCCCCCAAATACTGAGGCAGATGACTGACCGGCTGAGGAGCCCAATGTGCCGGGAGGTTCAAAGACAGATTGTGCTCCAAACGATGGTGCAATTGGAGTTGATGTTGCCAACGGTCTTCCAAACGTTGATGATGGTGCACCGAAACTGAAACTGGACTGGGCTGCCGGTGCTTCGGCTTGAATCGCAGCGGTGGTCGCAGGCAGAATTGCTGCAGAGCTCAAGGAGAAACCGGTTGGATTTGAAGACCCCGCGATGGCTGCACCAAACAGCGGATTCACTTTGTTTGTGGACTGAACTGGGTTGCCCAAGCTGAAAGAAGTACCAAATCCTCCGAATCCTCCAGAGGTTGCTGCCTTGGTGCTGTTGAAATAATTTCAGTGCGTCTCCTCAAATAATACTTTCAGCATCTTATAAAACATACGTGGATGGCTCCGCATCTGGATTTGCAACTAGCTTCAGCCTATCTTCATTCGAGTTTTCGTCATCTGAGTCGTCAGTGTGTGACGACTGCAGTGCAGGAGCAGCCGGGAGATTAGCCGGGGTGGATACCGTGGCATCGCGCGACGAGGCTTCTGTTGGTCTGAATGAATCTTTAGAATAAGAGAAGGCGAAGGCCACAAAAACTTACTGAGCAAACGAAAATGCTTTTGATGGAGCTCCAGCGACAACTAATGGGATGATATATTGTTAGTAGCTGCCATCCGTATTTGGTTTCAACGTCCCACCTGTATTGATGTCTTTCGGCCCAACTTCTCCTGTAAGTTCAAATGCTGGAGATTCAGCTACATCTGATGACTTTGCGGAAGAAGGGATGGCTGCTTTCGGTAATCCGAAAGAGAAACCCCCGCTGGAACTTGAAGTATTTGATGCTGCGAAAAGATTTGCCCCCTTGGAAGTGACAGATGTCGTGTCGGTTTTTGCGAAAGAAAATCCAGACGAAGGAATTGAAACAGGCGCAGCAGATGATTTAATCACATCGAGCTCACATGCCACGCACTTATGCTCGTCTGCTGGATTATTGATCATACACACATCACATAGCCAGGTTGAAGCCGGCTTTTGCGCGACATTGGATGATTCACCTTGCACTTGCGTGGAAAGCGGGGACGGTATCAATGGCTTTGACGAGCCAAGTCCAAATCCGACATTAAATGCGCTGGATTGGCCGCCACTTTTTGAGGAAATGCTGGTAATGCCTGACGATGGCAATTTTGCTGCCGGAAACCCTGCAGACTTCGAAGCTTCAGCTGGCATGATCGAGGATCCGAAAACAGTTGGAGCCACTTCAATTTTCTTGGACTCCTTTGGCTTCTCGCAGCCTCCACACTTACTCGATTCAAAATCATTGGAGATTAAACATGTGGCACACGTCCACTTCGGTTTCGACAAGATAGCGCTTTGGGATGCTGACAAGGACGGGGTCGTAGGTTTGACAGAAAGAGTTTTCACAGTTCCGATTTTGCCAGATGCCACAACCGACAGGAGCGAGGCAGTAAAATGTTTCTGCTTTTTGATTCCTTCTGGCAGGGATACCGCCTTACTTGGATGGAACACTTCGTCATCATATTCAAAAACTGCGGCGTAGGTTCCTTTTTTAGCGCCAGCTGTTGAAACAGCCGCCTCTGACTGAGATGCCTTTTCAACGTTGACTTCATGGAGTAGCACGTCAAGCTGCTTGGAAATGGACAAGGTATGATTTGAGATCCGCCGAATGTTACGGCAGATTGTATCCCAGTCAGGAAGCCTACAAGACAGTCGTCAAGTTGAGTGTCTTCAAAGTTTACCTTAATAAAAAAAAAAAAGCATACTTAATTGACTTTGCAGCCCCGGCTTTCATGTCCAAAAGGCCTTTGATTTCCATGAGAGATGCTTTTACTTCACTCAAAGCTGTTTCAAGTTTCTGCAACGAAATCAGTTTTTACATTGTCACACAAATTGTTCACAGGAGACACACCTTAACTTTCAAGCACAGGGTTTCTCGGAGATGAGAAAATTCAGGGCCCAAAGTGTCCATATTGTCAAGAAGCACTTTTGAACCTTTTTTCAAAACGTCAAGTAGTTTCGAAGAGTGCTCATGTTTCCCTTTCACTGAAGTAAAAGTATTTTAATTGTGGGGCCAGAGAGACATAGGCGAGCTTTAACTTACGTTGAGATAACGCATCATTTAATTTGTATTGAATCGACGAATTGCTGGCGCTGGTTGTCTCTGCAGCTGAAACTTTGGTTTCAAGCTCAGAGATTTTGAATTGCGTTTCCTGCAGTATGCGAGATGAGTTCGCGATACCCATGTCGACAAATGCCCTGGAATCGGAAACCGTGGCTTTCAGCTGCAACAAAAAAAACCTGTTAGCTATTCATTAGCAGCCAAAGAATTTTCTCTCACGTCGGATATGTCATCTTCAAACTCGTTGCATAGCCTATCAAATAATTGTGAAACATTTCGAGGTTCGGGGTACTGCTTAGAGACTGGTTCACGTTTTGGCGGTGTTTGCACAACTTTCAACGCTGCTGTAAGAGGCAGAGGCGATTGACCTGTTGATGCCTTGATTGGTGAGTCGATGGCTTTTGATTCGACAGCGGGTTTTAGCGAAGACGATGGTGCCGGGAAACTTGATAATCCGGATGTTTTGATAGGAGTAGTAATACCATCTGCAGGTTTAGCAGCGACGTTCGGCATGTGCGGGGTGAAGGACGGCGCTGCGCGCTGGGTAGACGAAGGCAGGGCAATTTTCTGATCGGCTTGAGATGCTCCGCTTCCAAAACTGACAGTTGCAGGCGTACTTTTGCCAGTGGAAAAGCTGAAAGCGGGCACTTTCGCTGAGGTAGGTGGGTTTACAAACGAAATTGAAGTCACTGGCGATGATGAACTTGCCAAGGAAGTCTTTCCTGAATTATCTGCTGACTTGGGAAAGGCAGTAACTGGCTGATTGGAAGATTTGGATGATTCTGGAGAAACAATACTGGACGCTCTCTCAGCCAAATTTCCAAAATAACCAGACATAGGTTTTGCGGCAATGGGGGGCGTAGTGGCAGCCGAAAATCCCTCAGAAACTTTCTGCGACGGAACAGGAATCGCAGTTGGTTTGGCAGCAGAGGGTATCGCGCTTGATGATGGGTTCCATTGGAAAACAGGCTTCGCGACTTCAGCGTTAATTTTCGGAGTGGGAGTTGATTTTGATTGGGACTAGAAGATCAGAGTAAAATGTGAATGACTGTCAAAAGAGTAAATTGGCAAGGACTGAAGCAAACCTGAGGGCCAGACAGAACACTCGCAACTTTCTTCTCTATTTTCTCGTCCTTTGACAGAAGACGCGAAGGAGTTTTCATAGCAGGGCAAGCTTTGTCTCGACTGGCAGATGACCCATCCAGGCAGTGGTAAACCAGAAGAGATCCTTCATTGTTTAAAACGTAGACCAATGGTGCCGCACAATACTTGGGTGTGTTTGCCTTGGGGTCTGCAGCAATAGGGCTTTGGCTTGTGTAGTCGACATCAAGGCCGAGAGGTACCGTGTCCACGTCGTTAGAATCCAAAGGCAGAGTCATCATCTCAGAGGTCTCCCAGCTGGCCCATTCTCCGTCTTTCAGACCAAAGAATCCTATATCCGTTGAGTGGCGAGACGAATATGGAATGAGGTATGTAATGTCACCCCTTCAAAGGAAAATTAAATATGTGATCAGAAATGGATGGATGGAATTCACTTACAAAGCACTGATAACTTCCGAAAAGTAATTGGATCTCTGATTTCCGCTGTACACGATCAAATCTGTAAGCTTTGTGTACAATGTGTCAAGCCCGCTTTTGGCTGTGCCAGACTGTGAAATGATAAACGGCCCGCTTTCCACGTCGCTGTCACCGCCAGAAACAGAGTATATGACGAGAAAAATTTTGTCCTCGAGCCAAGACAAATGATTCACTGAAGAAACACATTTTGTTGGTGGCAATTCTTCAGAACTGTGAAAACTGGACTCACCGGAAAGTTTTGAACCGTTCAGTTGCGGGGGTGGGGTGATGACATTTTTGATCACGCCATCAGGAGATACTTGCTTCAGAGCACCATCCCAATCGCCGATCGCCAGTTGCTTCCCTTTTTTGCTCCAGCACATCACCGACACCCCTGCGACCTTTTCAAGAAGCTTGAATTCATCCGACTCTTCGTTCAACATATATAACGCTCCAGATGACGTCATAACCGCGCACAAGGTTGGAAAAGAGTCTGGATTTGGCTGAAGAATCATCCATCCACCAACCGGGTTTTTGTAAGATTTAAATGGCACCGTATCTCCCGAAATAACACTTGCTGCTTTAAAGATTAAAACTAAACCGGAAAGTGAACCGATATAAATCAGTTCCTGATTGGCTGATAGACGAATTTGAGTGACAGAATCCTTGTTCACTTCGACGTCCACCTGTCCATCGATCAATAAAGACGACCCTTTCGCTCCCTATATACATCACCAGCCATTCAGCTTTCCATGCAGATGTCATTCAAGAAAGACAAACCTGCAAAACTGATTTCTGGACTGCACTGGACAAGGCCAATCCGAATCCGCGAGTGGTACCAAAAACCACATAACCCAACTTATTAGATACTGCTAGCAGGTTGAAGGGGACATTTGCATCTGCATCAGCAAAAGGTTTCGACACGACAAGCTTTGCTCCCGTTTTCGTAACTTGCTTTAATGCCAGGTTCTGAATGACAGAATGTGCGTGTGAGTGTGGAATTTTTTTAGCAATGTAATGATAATCCAAACCTCCGCGAAATATATCTGTCCTTCATTTTGTTTGACTTCGCCAATCTTGGCTTTTGGGCGTTTATCTAACTTCTTCCCAGGTGCCTCAGCTGCAGGTTCCGTCTGCTCTGCCTTTGCTGGTGCAGTTTCCGAGGAAATAGTAGGTTTTTCCGACAAATCTACTTTTGCAGGAGCAGAGGGCTGTCACGGTGAAGGAAGTCGGGTGAGAGAAATAAATTGCAAATCATAAGTCAAAGCAACCTTCTGAACAACTAAATCATCTTTAGTCGGACTTGAGGCGGGCAGAGTAAGTGGTGCTGCCATTGAAGGGCATGCAGTCTCACGTGCGGACGAAGTTGAATCCAGACAATTAAATACCACGAGACTACCGTCGCTTGTCAAGAGATAAAGAAGAGGCGCAGGACACAACTCCAAGGTGTTCGATTTCATATTTGCCTCAATTCGCTTCGTACTTGTGAAGTCTGCTACCACCCCCAATGGATAGGTATCTTCATCCGAGGTATCCAGTGGCAGAGTCAAAGACTCTGTTAGGTTCCACGTCGCCCATGCGCCTTTATCGCATGCCAACAAACCCACATCGGTGGAGTTGATGGAGGTAGAAATCATGATATCCGCATCACCCCTGCAGAGAATACTCAATAATCACCCAAACTACAAGTGCGCAGTCACTTACAGAGATCGAATGACAGCGGAATAGCAGTTTCCAACACGATCCGTTGTGCAGATATATGGCTCCGGCATTTTGGTGTAAACTGTGTGAAGACCCGTTTTTTGAGTTCCTGTTTGCGTAACCACAAAATGCACAAGAACGGGTGGCTCTCCATAAGATTGGTCGATTGAGTAAATGACTACAAAAACTTTGTCTTCAAGCCAACAAAGACTTTCGACTGGATGAAAGCAATATAATTTAAAAAAACTCCAGAAAACACCCAGGATAAAAAAATGCGTATTCGAACCTGCAATTTTTGAAGCGGCATATTGTGAAGGTGGTTGGATCACATTCTTGACAACACCTTCAAGGGAAATTTGCCGGACAACGCCTTTCACGTCACCAACAGCAAGCTGCTTCCCTTTTCGGCTCCAAGCCATGGCTCTTGTTCCCTTCACTTTGTCCAAAAGGGTAAAGTCTCCGGAAACTTCGTTCAACATCAGCAAGTCATGCCCCGCAGTTAACACTGCGCACATGTCGGCAAACGTTTCAGGGTTCGGTTGCAGAATTAAGTGCGCTTTCGAAGCTGATCGGACGGTTTTGTAAGGTGCGTAGTTGTTGGCCATGACGTTCGAAGCTTTAAAAAGCAAGACAGTTCCAGACAGAAGTCCGACGTAAATAGTCTCCTGCTTTGCAGAAAGGCAAATTTGATTCACTGTTTCACCGCCCACGGAAATGTTATGGCTGTTTTGAAGCTGCAATATTTTCCCCTTGGGACTCGGCTGAAAGTTCAAGTCAATGCTTGAGTAACTGGCTGATCAGAAAATTTTTAAACTGCTCACCGATTGAACGAGGTCTTGTACGTCCTTTGTGGATGCAAGGCTGAACCCAGACTTCGTTGCAAAAACCACATACCCATACTTGTTAGATATGGCCAAAAGACTATATGATACTCTCTCAATGAATGGTCCGAAAGGCTTCGATACCGATATCGTTCCACCAGCGGGAACTTGCTTGAAGGCCAAATGCTGGAAAAAAAGAAGTCATTTTTTTTTCAGGTTGGAGAAACAGTGGTCACTTTACTCACGTCAACCAACTTTTCGGTTGCTTCGGTTTCAATGAGACTTCCAGGTTTAGCACTGACTGCGGTACTTTCTTTGCCAGATTCTGTGGCAGGCTTACCGGATTCTGAGGCAGGTTTATCACTTTTTGTGGCAGACTTGCCCGCTTGATCCATTTTGGCCACTGGTGAAAGCGGAGAGGGCTCCGATGTTTTTGGCGCCTTCTCTTCCACGGCTTTTTTCTGTCGAAAATGGCTGGTTGTCAACGTTTGATCGTGCTTTGTTCCATAAGCTGCAAACCTTCACAAGCACCTTGGCTTCTACTGCGTTGGCATTCTTGGTGTGAGACGGCTTTCCAGGAAGTGGCTCCAACGCAGGCACCATACATGGGCTTGCCATTTCGCGATCGGTGGAAGTTTCATCGAGAACATGATACACCCACAAATTCCCGTCGCTGCCAAGAACATACGCCAGTGGTACAGGTCCATATGCAGGTCTCCCAGTTTCAACATCGGCCTTGACGCGATCAGTGCTGGTAAAATCGATTCCGAATCCAAGCGGATACGTTTGCATGTTGTGTGAGTCGTTTTGAAGACTGGGCGCTTCGGCGAGATCCCATGTGTTCCATTCGCCGTCCTTGCACCCCAACACACCAATTTCACTAGAGTTCGAACTCGCATAGAGAATCAAATGACCCACAGACCCCCTTCAGATATCCGAGATGAGCATAATCAAGTTAAAAATGAAACTGCAACGCAGAAATGAATTTTGACGTACAAGGAGCTGATCAATCCAGAATAATATGTCCCAAGAAGGTTGGAGTCATGATTCTGACAAGGATCCCATAGTTTGGTGTAGGTCGTACTAACTCCTGTTTTGTTAGTACCCGTTTGCGTAATTACGAACGGCTCTGGAACGTAGGGTCCCTCTGGATCCTCGTCATCTTCGACAGAGTAGAAAACAACCAGAGTTTTGTCTTCAAGCCATAGAATGTGCTCAACTGGGAAGAAATAGAGCAGTCGTGCATCATTAGTTCATATGAAATAAAAAAACGAGAAGATAAGGGAAACCTGATGTTTGAACGTTTGCATACTGCGGCGGGGGTGGGATTGTTTTTTTGACTGCACCCTCTACAGATAGTTGACGGACAAATCCAGAGCTATCCCCAACCGCTAGCTGCTTTCCTTTGCGACTCCAGCAGATTGCGGTTGTGTTTGCACTTCCTTCCAGATTTTTAAACTCCCCAGACGACTCTGACAGCATGTACAGCTCTAATTCTGAAGTAATGATGGCGCATAGCTCTGGATAGGTCTCAGGATTTGGCTGCAGCAGCAGGTTGCCTCCAGAAGGGCATGTCAAAGTTTTAAACGCGTCATAGTTTCCATTTGAAATTTCGGCAGCCTTGTACAGCAGAATTGTGCCCGTCACAAGACCAATGTAAATCATCTCCTGATTTGCCGACAGGTAGATTTGATTCACAACGTCATCATGAATTTCAACATCATGTTTTGAAGTAACATGCACGAAACGCTCTTTCGAAGCAGACTAAAGCAGAGGTTAAATCACAAATATGATGCGCAAAAAAAAAAAGAATCACACCTGCGAAACAGCGGTTTGAACGTCTTGAGTGAAAGAGAATCCGAAACCAGTCGACGTTCCAAACACGACGAAGCCAAATTTGTTCGAAATTGCCAACAAATTGTAAATCACCCCATCCGCAGGGTTCAACGGTTCAGAAATGGTCACATTTGCGTCGTCAGGGATTGATTTGATGCTCAAAAACTAAGACGAAATGATATTAAGATTTGCAACGCGGTAAACATGCGGCGTAATATTACCTGAGCATCAAACTCTCCTCCATCAATTTCCGTAACATTCCCTAATTTGGACTTTGCCGGTCGCACAGCAGCCGCCGCCGCCGCAACAACAATATTTTCACCAGAATCTTCAGCTGCTCCATCGGTTCCAGTGGGTGAGGAGCCCCTAGTGTCGACAGTTGAAGAAGTGCCTCTTGACGGAGATAAATCTCTTTTCACAAACCCAGTTTTAAGCTCTTGTTCCTCAAATCCTTTTCTGGCATCGATTGGGGACACCGCACCCCCAAACACGGATCCCCCGGCGGACGCACCAAACACAGATGTTGGGAAAACGGATGTAGTGGCTGCAGACTTGGAGACTCCAAACTCAGTCACACCTGCTGCTGGTGCGCCAAATGCTCCCACAGGGGTGCTGAATACGGAAGCTGATGATTTCGTTGGAGTGCTGAATGAGAATCCGGCAGCTGCACCAGAAGAACCAATCACGGGATTGGTGCTGGCTGCGGTTCCGGCAAACGATATTTTGCTGATTGAAGAAGCGGATCCAAACACAGAAACAGGTTGCTCGTTTCCCATTTTTTCTTCAGATTTCGCTGACGCATCTGCAGGTGATTTTGCGGTTGCCTTGCTGAAGGAGAACCCACCTGATGATGCACCACCAAAAACTGACGTGTTACCGAACACAGATGGCTGATCCTTTTCACCAGCTTTGGTGTTGGCACCGTTAGCACTGCCAATCACTGACGAGTTTCCAAAGGAAGGAGCGCCGAAAACGCTCTTATGAGCAGCAGGACTGGATGCACCAAATGAAGGCGCTCCAAACAAATGCGAAGAAAGTGCCGCAACTGCAGAAGGTTTAGCACCGGGAGTCGAGTCTGCAGCTGTTGGAGTTTTAGCGGCACCTGCAAAACTAAAACCGCCGGCACCCATGGGCGTCCCGAATACTGATGCAGGTGATTCCGATGATGAGACAGCTGATCCGAAACCAAATGATGCACTGCTCGTCATTGGCGTGCTAAACACAGATGGCGATCCGGCGCCTGCGGCTCCACCAAAAGAGAACCCGGACGCAGGAACAATGGTTTGCGATGATGGAGTAGCAAACAGTGATTTAGCAGCTGGAGCAGAAGATTTTTTCCCCGGTTGATCATTTTCACATGCTGCGCATTTCATAGCTTCGAGAGGGTTTGTGATCATGCAAACGTCGCAAGTCCACTGGGTAGCGGTGGATGCAGATGCCCCTCCAAATGAGAATCCAGAAGACGGTACAACCGTAGATGCAGTTGGGGTAGAAAAAAGATTTTTAGATCCTGCAGTCGCAGCACCAGAGGCAGGCTGAAGTCCCGGTTGATCAGATTCGCATGCAACACACTTTTTTTTGTCAAAGTCGTTCGAAATCATGCACACGTCGCAGGTCCATTTAGCAGATTTCGCGCTGGTTGTGGGTGCATTGAACGAGAAGCCGGACGCTGGTACAACAGTAGATGTGGCTGGAGCAGAAAATAGCGATTTTGCTCCAGTTGGTGCATTTGATTGAAGCCCCGGTTGATCAGCTTCGCATGCAGCACACTTTTTTTTGTCAAAGTCGTTCGAAATCATGCACACGTCGCAGGTCCATTTAGCAGATTTCGCGCTGGTTGTGGGTGCATTGAACGAGAAGCCGGACGCTGGTACAACAGTAGATGTGGCTGGAGCAGAAAATAGCGATTTTGCTCCAGTTGGTGCATTTGATTGAAGCCCCGGTTGATCAGCTTCGCATGCAGCACACTTTTTTTTGTCAAAGTCGTTCGAAATCATGCACACGTCGCAGGTCCATTTAGCAGATTTCGCGCTGGTTGTGGGTGCATTGAACGAGAAGCCGGACGCTGGTACAACAATAGACGCCGATGGAGCAGAAAATAGCGATTTTGCTCCAGTTGGTGGGTCAGCTTTAGGTCCCGGTTGATCATTTTCACACGCAGCGCATTTCATTAAAGTTGCCGCATTTGAAATCATGCATACATCGCAAATCCAGTCATTCGCAGCAGATTTGTTCGTCGTGAAGGAGAAGCCGGTCATTGGACCAGTTTGCTTGGGAGCAGGGGCACTGAACAGTGATTTTGAAGCTGCGGGAATCGCGGGTTTCAATGAACCTGGCTTATCCGTCTCGCACGCAACGCATTTACTTTTGTCTCCAGGATTATTCACCATGCACACATCACAGCTCCAAATAGTACTGCTACTTTCATTGCTGGGCTTTGCTGCATTGCAAGATTTACATTTTGTGATATCACCGGGGTTATTGGCCGTGCATGCATTGCAAATCCATAAATTGAAGCCGGTAGCTCCTTCAGCAAAAGTCTTTTTGGATGGTGATGGGTCTCGTTTCGCTGAACTAGCAGTTGGAGTTTCCCCTTTTTTCGAGAAGTCTTTCTTGACAGGCTCGGGAATCTTGGAAACAACCGCCTTCTTTTCTTGAGTGCCAGAAATTCTAATTTTTTCGGCATTTTCTTTTTTCACAGGAGTGTGATCTGTTTTCTCACTTCCAATTGCGGACTTTGCTTCTTTAGTTGGGGAACCGGCACGCTTGGGAGATTCTTGGCCAATTTTCTTGGGGACATCTTTCGAGGGTGTTTTATCTTGTTTGTCTGCAACGAGTTGGCTTGGTTGACTTTCAACCGGGCGAACGGGTGAAGCCTCACGGCGAGGGGACACAGCCTGGGGGTACATACATTTTTGGTGAGTCTCGATCAAATATGATTTCAAAAAAAAATGCACTGAACGCGTTTGATCAGGGCTTTTGGTCGGCACATTGCAGGACAGGCGCGATCTCTATCAACTGAAGCCTCGTCAATGCACTCATAGGAGAGCAAACTTCCATCACTCGTCAAGACGTGAAGTAAAGGTGCAGGGGGAAGATCTTTCCCCAATGCTGCGGCTTTTTTGGTTTGAACGGATTTCATATTTGAGAAGTCGAGCGCAAGTCCGATTGGGAACATGTCTTGATCGTTCGAATCAAGCGGAAGGGATAACAAGTCTGGCAATTGCCAAATGCTCCATTCTTTGTCATCGCAGCCGAGAATTCCGATCTCGTTTGAGCTGGAGCTTGCGGTAATCATGACATGCTTCATATCACCACTGATTTGCGATTTAATAAAATGACGCGTTGAAAGGAGATTGGGAACTTCAAATACTCACAGGGTCGGAATATATCCGGTGAAGTAGTGCATCATTCTGCCTTCTGCGTGAAAGCATGGATCTTCGAGTTTGAGGTATTCGGTGTGAAGGCCGGTTTTGGAGGTTCCCGTTTGAGTGATCACGAAAACAACGTTTTCTGATTCTTCGATGATTGAATATATGACGACAAAAACTTTATCTTCCAGCCAGGCCATACTTCTAACTGCAAAATGAAAAGCGTTATTCTTGAAACAAAAGCAAACTGGAAGATATGAGTTCTAACCTGACACTTCTACATCGGCAAACTGTGGTGGCTTAGTGATACAATTTTTGATCACTCCCTCAAGCGAAATTTGCAGCACGGCTCCATTTGACTGTCCAACCGCCAATTGTTTCCCTTTTCGACTCCAACACAGTGAGGTGACACTAGTTGTAGATTCCACTTTTGAAAATTCGCCGTTGGCAACATTCAAGAACCAGACAGAATTATCGGACGCTTTCAGAGCCAACGTATCAGGGTATGCTTCTGGATTGGGAAGAAATACAAGGGCGCCTTTGATGGGACACGGGAATGATTTCACCGGTTGAGGTTGAGATTTCTTTGCCTGGGATGGTTTTTAGATCAACTTGACCCTGGTGCCTGAAAAAGACTGAAAATACCGAAAACAGATCACACGTGTTGAATTGAAGTATTTGCCCTGAATCGAGTGAAATGTAGACGGATTCTTCGGAGGATGCGAACTGTATTGTGCGGATGGGCTCGGAAATGGTAAATTCGCGTTTTGGTTTCGCCTGGTGAGACAACAGAAAAAACCCGTCAGCCGTTGAAGAAAGAAATGCACGCAAGGTCTTTCGGGGAATGCTGAGAGGCAGAGGGATGTCGAAAGTAAGCAAGGATTACTTGAACGTCGGCTGTATGGATTGCAGCAAACGATTTCGGACTTGTCACAAAGACTGCCACACCGAACACACTCGACACGGCCAAAAGCTCGAGCGCATTCTCAACTTCAACGTGAAGATCGGCCACACGGGTAGTTTTAGTGAGAGACAGTTGCATCTGGAAAACCGGGCGATTGAAAACTCTTAAGCGAACATTCGGGAGTAATTCCATGGAGTCCAGCGATGGAATCCAGGATATAATCGACGATTGGTTTTTTACATTGCTGTCACGCTTGTCGCCGATGCGTTCGCTGCTTGTCGCTGCTTTCGCCTTCTGCTTGGACATGTGTTTCTTTCTTTCGTTTTTATTGGATTTAAAAAGAAAGGGATCCAGAAAACCGGCCAAAACTAAATCCCGAAACTGGGTTTCGTTTTCGCGCATTCGCTCGTGTCCTTGGAGATTCAGCAGAGCCCATTGGGTTTCTGAGCTGATCGGCAGGTTAGATTCGAGGGGAAGCTGCGAACTGAACACGCGTTATTGCTCTGTCCCCGTTACTTCTAGTGAGCCCAGAAGGGGTACCAGGAGTGCAGCCATCAAGCAGGTCATCATACTCAGAATGCAACAAATAAAAATATTCCAGCCCCACTCAATTTTAAATCGCATCATAAAAACAACAGCAAAGATGCAGATTCGGCACCTCAAGTCGATTGTGCCCGCTGGCGAATCTCCTTCACGCGTTTCTGCTTCCGCGTGGTCTCTGAACAATCAAAAACTGGCCGTTGCTGGGGCTGATCGCGTTATTACGCTCTATGACGAGACCGGTAAGCTGACAAGCGCACTCACTTATCTGACACAGATATGTCCGATTCCAACCCGCATTCTTGGTGGATCGATTTCCAGTCTGAGAGTATTGGGACCATGAAACGGAGATGAGGATGCATCTCAGGAGTGTCAAAACAAATTTGTCAGTTTCGGCAGCACACCTTCAACGACGACCTTCCGCACAAACAATCATCGTAACGTCAGACTAAATGAATCATTTATCGATTAGGCGAAAGGAAAGACCGGTTTTCGACAAAGCCCGCCGACCCAAAATCTGCAAAATCGTACTACATCTGTTCCCTTGCCTTTTCTCCGGACAGTACCAAGCTTGCAGTTGCTCAATCAGATTGCGTCGTGTTTGTGTACAAACTGGGCCTTGAATGGGGCGAAAAGAAATCCATCTGCAACAAGCTGATTCAGACTGCCGAGATTACGTGCCTTTCTTGGCCAAAAGAGCAGCCAAATGCGGTCGTGTTTGGAATGACGGACGGAAAAGTTCGGTATGTGACCCACACCATGACTCACTGTCACTTTTGAAATTTATAATGATTGGGAACAGTGTTGGAAATTTGAAAACAAACAAAGCTGCCACCTTGTACCAGACGGAAAGTTGTGTTGTTTCTGTGAGCAGCAGTTTGGATGGAAATGCCATCATTACAGGTGAGCAGGCATAAATACTGACTGACTTGAGCGATCTCAACAGTCCAAAAAAAAACAAAAACAAAACATCACAACAGGGCATTTGGATGGATCCATCAACCGCTTTTTTTTCGATGATGGCATCTCTGGGGTGCGTACTCCTTTATACGCCTGTTGAAACCCAAAAAACTATGCTGACTTATTTCCAGGCTTCTCAAGGAAAGTTCACTACGCATACATGTGTTCCGAATGCAATTGGATGGGGCGAACATGTCATTGCAGCTGGAAGCGATAAATGCGTCGTGTTTTACAATAACGACGGCCGCGTTATGCAAGACTTTGATTACAGTCGAGATGAAGAGGAGCAAGAGTTTACAGTCATTGAGTTTTCTCCAAGCGGTCAAAGCGTAGTTGTTGGAAGTTTTAACCGGTGAATTTGCGGCAGCGCTTATTTCTGTCTTCCAACACACTCACACCCATTTCCAGATTCCACATTTACAACTTCTCCATCGCAAAGCGCACTTGGGAAGAAGCCCCGTTGAAAATCATCGACAACTTTTACACAGTCACCAGCTTGGCATGGAAGCCAGATGGTTCGCGTTTGATTGCTGGGAATATGTGTGGCGCGGTCGAAATGTTTGATTGCTGTCTGCGACGATCTCGATACAAGGGCAAATTTGAATTCACGTACGTTAGCCCATCGCAAGTGATCGTGAAGCGACTTTCGACAGGTGAGAATTGGAAAAAAGAACTGCATGCATTTTGAAACTGTCGCTGACGCAACTCCAAACTCTCAAGGGTCACGAATCGTTTTGAAATCCCACTACGGCTATGAAATTCAAAAAGTAAACATATTCCAAGACCAGTTCCTGATTGCAAATACGCCCGACACGCTCCTGATGGGTGACCTTGCCTCCTGCAAACTTTCGGAAATCCCATGGCACGGAGAAGGCAACGAAAAGTTCCACTTTGAAAACGCAAACGTGTGCATGGTTTTCAACGCAGGGGAGCTGAGTCTGATCGAATATGGCGTAAACGAGATTTTGGGAAGCTGTCGCACTGAGCACATGAACCCTCATTTGATCAGCGTTCGATTGAATGAGAGGAAGAGCGAGAAGGATGTCAAGCGGATCGCGTATTTAATTGATTTGCAGACAATTCATGTGATGGATTTAGTGTCTGGATTGAATTTGGCGGCGATCAGCCATGATGCCAAAGTAGACTGGCTTGAGGTAAAAGCGTAATTTTTCACAAGCCAAAGACGCTAACTGATTTTTTGCTGCAATGGAAAATGCAGCTCTCAGGCAAAGCAAACAAGTTGCTGTTCAGAGATCGCCGACAGCAGCTGCATTTATACGACCTCGCAACCCAGAATCGTACCACACTCCTGCACTACTGCAGTTATGTCCAATGGGTTCCCGACAGTGATGTTGTCGTTGCCCAAAGCAGAAACAACTTGTGCATTTGGTACGCCATTGACAGCCCAGAACGTGTCACAATGTTTCCAATTAAAGGAGACGTGGAAGACATTGAGCGAGAAGGTGGAAAGACCGAAGTGGTTGTGGATGAAGGTGTGAATACTGTGTCGTACACTTTGGACGAAAGTCTGATTGAGTTTGGAACCGCTTTGGATGACAAGGACTATGAACGGTACATGCGAATCTTCCGCCTGTCAGGAAAGGAAATCTGATCGAATTTTACCTCTGTTAGAGCGATAGTCCTCCTCGAAACGTTGGAGACAACACCTGAAAGCCAAGCCATGTGGAAATCTCTATCCGCTGTTGCACTTCACGATGAGAAAATAATGATTGCTCAGCGATGTTTTTCTGCTCTTGGCGATGTCGCGATGGCTAGATATTTGGGTAATTTGAGCGACAAGGTTGAGAGTATGGACGGAGAGGTGAGCCCAGTCCCTTTGCTTTCGGTGGCCAATAGTGACAACTTTTGCCAACAAATGCTAGAGCGCATATCTCGTTCGAGCAAGACTCGCAGTCTTGGACAAGCAGTTCAATCTTGCAGAAAGCATCCTATTGGAAAATGTGAGCTTCAAATTGCTAAATCGAGAAACGTGAAGGCAAAATATTCTGACACAAACGTAACCAAACAGGGTAAAATTGACGACTGCATGAAAATGTACCAAGAGATGCACAAGTGGGACAAGTCCATCAAAGTTGCCGAATTTAAGAACCACGCGGACTTGGATCACATGAAAAAGAACTACTTCCAGTGGCTCATTGATTCAGGCCAAGAGGACAAGGCTGGAGAGCTGAAAGAAGAGGAGGGCGAAATCATCCCAGCCATCAACTTGTACTTGAAAGGGGGCATGCCCGCTCGAGCCGCATTCCTGCTGAACAAAAGCGGTTTGAAAAACGTGGATATTATGGAACGTGTTGCATCAGCATTGTTTAAATCTGGGCTATTTGAAAAGGTAAACAGTTTCACAGTAAATAGTCTGCATCAGCTTCTGTTTAATGCACTCTTATTCCTACCAGGCTGGAGAATTATTTGAAAAGCTTGACAGCTGTGATCGTGCTTTGGACGCGTACAAACGTGGAAAGGCGTTCCGCGCAGCCGTTGAACTATCGCGATCCATGTACCCTCAGCAAGTTATTGTCCTTGAAGAGCAATGGGGAGATCATCTAGTTTCCCAAAAGCAGATGGATGCTGCAATCAATCATTACATTGAAGCCGGAAAGTCGTTTAAGGTTCTTGGGACTTATGACAGAGATTTTGACACGCTTATTAAGATAACGGTGACCATATCTACAGGCCATCGAAGCAGCGATTGCTGCTAAACAGTGGAAAAAAGCTGTTGGAATTGTGGATTGCCTTGACCCCCCAGAGAGCGGCAAACCGTATTTCCTCGAGCTGGCAAAACATTTTGCGTCTGTGCCTGACTACCCTCTCGCAGAAAAGTATTATGTTGCAGCCAACAAGCCACAAGAGGCAGTGGACATGTATACGAAGGCCAACAAATGGGAAAAGGCGCACACATTAGCGACATCGTTCATGAATCCAGAAGAAGTTGCATTCCTATATGTCAGTCAGGCAAAAGAAATGGAAGCTGCAGGCAAGCTGAAGGAAGCCGAAAAGCTGTACTTGACTGTTCGAGAGCCGGACCTCGCTATTAACATGTACAAGAACCACAAGCATTATGACCAAATGATTCGGCTGGTCACGAGCTATCACAAGGAGCTGTTGACGGAAACTCACTTGTACCTCGGTAAAACGCTAGAAACCGAAGGAAACTTCAAACTCGCAGAGCAGCACTACGTGGAAGGAAAAGACTGGAAGGCTGCAATCAACATGTATTGTGCTAATAACATGTACGAGGATGCTTACAGGGTGAGAGCGACTTGTATGAACTGCAATATCCAAGCTTGCTGATCAGCACTGTTGATAGGTTGCAAAAAGCTACGGTGGAAGCAACTCCACGAAACAAGTTGCATACCTCTGGGCGCGATCTCTTGGAGGAGAATCGGCCGTGAAACTGCTCACCAAATTTGGTCTTTTAGAGGCAGCCATTGATTTCGCTACGGAAAATGGAGCCTTCGACTTTGCTTTCGAACTGAGTCGCTTCGCAGACAAGTTTAAGCTTTCAGATATACACTACAAGCATGGTATGAACTGAGTTCACGCAAACTTTTGAATGGTGTCTTCAATAATTTCTGTTTCACAACAGCCATGTTCTTGGAAGACGAAGGAAAATTCAAGGACGCAGAGAGCGCGTTTATTCTCGCAGGAAAGCCAAAAGAGGCTATTTTGATGTATATTCACACAGAAAATTGGGCCGAAGCACTGCATGTTGCCGAAACATACGAGCCGTCAAGTGCGCCAGATGTTCTGATCAGTCAGGCAAAAGTCGCCTACGACCGCAAAGACTATGGCGCGATGGAAACGCTGATGCTACGCGCGCAGCGACCGGATCTCGCTCTCAAACTGTATAAAGACAGCGATATGTGGAAGGAATGCCTCCAGTTTGCAAAGCAGCATGCTCCAAACAGAGTTGCTGACTTGCATGAAGAGTATAATCGAGTGTTGACGAGTCGAGCAAATTCGTCAGGCGGGAAAGAAGAAATTCTGCAGTCTATCCGCGTGTTGGAACAGCAGAAGGACTTTACTCGGGCCATTGATTTGTATCTGAAATTCAACGTTCCACAAGTCACAGATGTGGACTTTTTGGAGCAAGTCTGGGAAAAGGCTGCTGAGTTGGCCATGAAATTCGTGCCGGACCGTGGCCAAGAGGTTGTCACGACCGTGTGCTCGCGTCTGATTGGCATCAAGAAGTTTGAACAGGCTGCCGAGTTCTACATGTCAGTGGAAATGTACCGAGACGCCATCGACTGTTTTGCCCGCATCGGTTTGTGGGACAAGGCCAAAGAAGTCGTCAATATTGCGCCGAGATTCGGAGAATACTTGGAAAACACTTATATTTCACACTTGAAAACTCAGCAGAATGCCGATGCTCTCGTCAATGTGGATGCCACCGCTGGGTTGGATCTGTTTGCCCAACGTGGAGAGTGGGATAAATGCCTCGAAAAAGCATCTGGAGTTGGACCGGAAGTGATGCACAAATACTTGACCATTTACAGCGTGAATCTCATCAAAGAAGAGAATTATGACTTGGCCGCACAGACAATTGTAAAATATGGTGTCCAGCAAAACTCCACAAATCTTGACATTTATCTCCGATTAACGAGGGAAATCCTTCACCGCGGCTCCTTTCAAGGACTTTCAGCAGTCAGAGATTTGCTTTTCAAACTGGTGAGAAAGTTGTGAATTTTTGAAAAGGGCTGCAACTGCCGTCGATAACCTTGACCCACAGATTGCAATTTCACCAAATATCAAAGACACATTCCAAAAGTACCTTTTCATTGTTCATATTCTCACGCTGCGGAATTACTGTGCCAAGAAGCGCGAGCTTGCCTTCCTCGCAGCGAGGCAAAGTATCTCACTTCTTCGATACATTGGAGATATTCCGCCTGATCGTGCGTTTTACGAGGCTGGGCATTTTTCAAAGGTATAATTAACTTGTTGTATTTTTGGAGATAATGGCACGTGTTGATGGTCATTCTCAGCTGGCTGGCATCAACAATATGGCATTCGTCTGCTGGAATCGCTACCTCGACATCAGCGATGCGATAGAAGAAGGAGATGCATCGCTTCTTGAAAATTCAGACTTTGCAAACACCGATGTTCCCTTTGATGTGGAGCTTCCAACTGAAAATTCGAATGTAAGAATACTCACTTGCATCAAAGAAATATATATGAACCTGATCTTTAAAATTTCCGCAGGAAAAACAAAGAGACACCGTGCGTGACTGGGTTCTCCAGGTATCTCTGGATCAGAAAATTAAGCAGGAGGTGGACAGAAGAAACTGCGACGACTGTGGAACACGGATTTACGACGCGTCTTTGAGCTGTTTCAACTGCCGGCATACTTCGGAAGCTTGTATTATCACAGGTTAGTTCACCTGTAATCACTGTTCCTGGGATAACTTGGACCCGCTGAACCATTTCTGTTGCAGGCTACCCAATATCTCGAAACAAAGTCAAGTGCAGCAACTGCAATAAATGCGCCAACAAAGACGACTGGAATAAGTTCACAATGATTGAGCGAGTCTGTCCGTGGTGTGGAACTAACCAGCAGCCCGTGTTCTTGGGATAAACTGATTGAGAGTCGCTGTATAGACACGCTTCCTACAACTATAATTCATTTTCTGAGTGTTGGATGTTATCGGATAATAAAACAAAGTGGTTATATCCATCCATTCTGGCCTGGTTGAACAGCGTGCTGATATGCGTACATAGCAATGAGCTATGCAGCGCTTGTTCACTTTACGGCGCAACTTGATGCGCTCAATGGAAATGCAGACGAGTTTAGTCTTTCATGGATATATAATATTATATTCAGATCATGCATGCGGGTTTATTATTATTTTATGCAGACAGTGCGACAAGACAAAGCAAGAGTCAACCAAGTTCAAGTCATAAAATTTGCTTAAAATTTCAAACCGTCACAGCACCACCCACAACCATGAACGTACGTCACCAGGCAAGTCACTATGAACAAAAGATGCGCAACAAGAATGAGAATGCGCATCTATTTGGGCCTCACTTACCTATTTGTGATTACAAATCAATTATTTAATTATTTAATTATTTAAAAAACAAATATGCATTGACGTCAATATAGTGAAAGCGTGGACATGAATCAAAATAATAATGCTGGGCGAAAGGGATGTGCATGAAACAAGCTTGACCTAGCTGATTTGTCAGAGTAAATAAAGTAAATAAAGCCAAGAAAAAATAACAGTGAAAAACCCACGCCCTCTTATTCCACGTGCCTGATATCGCCGCTATGAGCTTATGCTGCCCGAAGTCTGGACGAAATTACCTTTCGAATTGTGTGCGAGGTGCAGGCAATGGCGCAAGAGACTCAGCAGTCTTGGGAAGGACTTAACTCAATATGTTTCTGCGCGTGGCAATGCTGAGTTTCTCATTCTCGGAACTGGACTTGTTCTGAGTTTGAGGCAACTCAGGTGGATCAACGGATGGATTGCAGTTGCATGAAGCATCTTTGCTGAATCTCCAAAGAAATCAGGACGGTGGCTGGACAGGCGTGTTTGCAGGAAAGAGGTGAGGCTTAGCAGCAATTCAATTGCTGATGACGATTGGATGTTATGCTGATTGCGCAAGGGTGTTCATGCGCGCATTGCTCATAATAAAGTTCACTGTACCCTGCGAGGACGCCCGTGAAGAATTTATGAAGCACTTTGATTCATACCATGAGCTGCCTGAATTGGGTTGTCATTATCGCATCAGTCTCATGGTTTATTTTGAGCGGGACACTGGGTTCTTGCTCCCACTTGTTAGAAATTTTCTGTGAAATGTGTTGCGCTTCTCCTCATTTGCCAACCTGACACCGCTTCTCACTCACGCCATCAGCATTCACCCTCATTGAACGAGAAAACAGCTTTCTGTTGATACCCACATCACTTGTTTCACATACAAGAAAGTCCGCCAAATTCTCGTGTCTGCCATATTTTAAATTTGAGAAATTTTAAAAGTGCTATAACTTTTGATCCGCTCTTTATTTTCAACATGCCTATCTCCACGACAGTCATCATCCTTCTGGCTATCTGGCCTAGTTTTCTGTTTTTCGTTTGCGTGCGGTGCCGCGGAGCAGAAGTCCCTGAAACGGTCGCAAATTTCACCACCAAGAAAATTTTATGACTCTTGCTTTGTTGCACTGCAGCCAATCAATCGCGATTCAGTGACAGCTCAAGAACTTCTTCATCAAACACTAATTTTTCAAACAGCTGCTGAATAAATCGCCGAACAGTCAACCGGTAATGCATCCGGGACAAGAGCGACATGACACACAGGTACAGACTCGTGTTCCTGAAGTATTCCTCGTGATCGTACTGCAGCCTGCGATCAAAAAACAAAACGAAACTTGTTAACACGGATTCAATTACCAATTGGAAAGTTCTTACCTGGCAAGATTCTTTGAAGCAGCTTTTGCAAGAATGTGATTCGAAAGCATGCCCACGTTCTTCAAAATGTCTTGCTCAGTGGGATCCAAGTTGCTCGACCGAATCAGCGCTTGCGATTCATCTGCCTCCGGAAGACTGCTCGTAAAATCCCACGGTTTTAACTAGATGAATTCAGGTATTAAAGTTCGGCTTAACGGACGCTTTGTGCAAAATAAAACGGATCCTGTCTTATATACTTACGTCGAGTAGGTTCAATAAGTCTCTCGGAAGCGCGACAGGGGCATGGCGAGATGACTGCAGAACATCCCAGCCAAGTTCTTGAAGCATTTCAACACCCCGAGTAGATTGTCCGACAAGGCTCAGAACGTACACACATGTTCTGTTCAAGAAAAGTTGATCGGGCTATAAATAAATAACCTTTGAGTAATAAACGCGTGAATACCCGCGAAGCGACAAAACTGAAGAAGTTGCAGCGATTTCAACAATCGAGTGCAGCAAATTTGAATCTAACAGAAAACCGACTCCGCAATTGGAAGCACCAATGTGCCCCTGATACGTGCATTCAGTTAATGTTCTGCCTGAAAATCAATCTCGGAATGCCACGAAGATTTACCACTGCCCATAAGCATGCTTTCAGACATGAAACGTTGGCTACAGAGTCTTGTTTTTTGTCCAAAATTATATTCGCGAATAAGCGAAAGTGACCAGACTCTCGCAGGAAATCACAGCCTTGTGCAGTTTGCGTGAGCTCGCCGTAGAAATGCAACGGAAATGACAAGCTGGACAAGCTTCAGATCATGCAACAGATTTCAGTTTTCCAGCAAAAAGTTTACCTGTTGGTTGTTTGCGAGCTGGGCTTGAAATAAAATTCATCCAGCAAAAGTTCCACTCGAGTCACATAGTTGAAAATTCCAAACTAACGTTGGGCCATGCATGAGCTAATGTTGCACAAATATTCCAAACGAGAATGAAGAAGAGAAAAAAAAGGTTCGGAAGAAGCTCACCTGAATCCATGCTGCCAACTCCGCTCGAATGTAGTCGTAACTGTCGAGATACGCAAACCCAGCGGGCAGGCGCAGAAACCGCATATAAACTGGATTCGTAAGGGAGTCCAGTTGATACGCAGGATTTTGCGATAGAATTGCCTCCACAACACCAGGAAGGTCGCATGCAGCTTCTAGGCTAACTTTCGCCTTGTCGCTTATTTCTTTTGCTGAAGATCAGAAAAGCCATTAAAAAGCTGAAAAGTCACAAACATATTTGAGTAATTCCTCACACGCATCATAGATCTGTGGATTTGAATTGATGAGATGACTTTCAGGTCGTGCCAACAGGAAAAAAACAACAAACATCACCTGCACAACAAGGACTTCGACACACCATTCCCTGGTTCCTTCATCCGAATTTTCAAAAAGCAGCTTCCCAACAAACTCAGTCGCAAACAAACGAACGTCTTTTTCTCCAGATGTCATCAACTTGCTCAAAATTACTCGCTCATGCGTTCCATCGCGAGTGAAATCAACACTGCCAACTAACGCGAAAATCAAATCTTGCCGCGACTGCAGCTCTGTAATGAGGTAATACATGTTGAAGATTTTGAACCGATGCAGGATGCTCATGCCGCTTGGGCTGTTGCTCAGTTCGGCTAGAAAATGGAAGTAGATTCCACTTGCATCGTGCTCCATGCGCGATTTTACAAAGAGCGCATCAGCGGTTAGCGGTCCATTTATCTATTGCGTACCGATGTTAGCACTTGATCCAAGGCAAAGAAATGGCGGTTTCAAGCAGGTTTTTGGGAAATAGTATCATATGCCTATTGTTGGAGTATTGGAATCGCTACTCACAGGATCCAACTTATTGAACTCCTCTGCAATTTCCGTCATGAATTTGCTTTCGGCTAGTAATCGCACACCTTCGTTGCAACTCAGTAGAACGCGCATAAGATTGCAACCCGTGTTTTTTAGAATGTCAACATCCTCCAAGCTCATGTCCGACCCAAAACCACTTCCAATTGGCTTGAAAAAAGCGAGAAGCCTCTTCAGAATTTTCGTACTTTTCAACACTTCGTCCGCTCTCCGGCTGTTGTTGAGAAGTACAAGCAAAAACTCTTGGATAAAGTCCCATCCCCATTTTCCACTGTCTCGCAGGAACATTTTTTCCGCCTCTGCGACAATCGCTTTAAATTGAGTATCCTCAATTTGACCGCCAACCACTTCTTTCACATCAGCGAATCGAATAGCTTGCGACTTTTCGTAGAATGAATCAATGTGGCCGAACGCGGCGGTTGCGCAATGGCGGTCCATTTCGTTTTGGAAGTTGCTCGCCATTTCGAAAAGCCCCGCCATGGATTGAATTTTGGCAGCGTGTTTCGCTGGAAGAGTTTTGGATAGTTGCTGAATTTCGCTTGCAAAGATCGTTGCAAGTGTCGCAATTTCTTTGTTTTCGGTTTGGACAACCTGAGACAGAGTCTGAGGGACGAAACGAAGGAACGTTGAAATGACTTGCAGTTATAACGGCAAAAGTAAGTCTACCTCAAGAAGTCCGACTTCCATAAAAACTACCAGCAGCACACTTTGAAAATGGACTAAGCTGCCTCCTGCTTCTCGCTCCACGATCACGTTATTGTAAACATACTGGTGTTTTTTCGACGTTGAGGCTGGCGAAATCAAAGATGGAGTCGCCGAAGAGTTCCCGGTTCCAACTTTGACGCCCAAAACTCCAAAGAGCATTTCGAGTACGGCAGTTCGACAAACGTCGTTCGGTAAACTCAAACAATCAACCACTGCTTTCAGACTTCTTTTTGAGTTCATTGAGAGATAGATGACGCCAGTCCAAGTTTTTAAGAATAACGCCAGAATTTGAGTGCACGCTTTGATTCGATCAGGGGAAGAAACGGGATCCGTTAAGCCTGAAATGACAGACTGCAAGAGATGTTTAGACAAACATGTTCTTGATGATTAAAGCGATCCCCATCCCCCCAACCTCTAATTCGACATCGGCTCTGAGAAATCGGCGCGTTGGATGTGAATCGAGCAAATGAACCAAAGTGGACACCATGACATTCGTAATGGCAGGTTTCCCAACAACATCGCCGAGGGCGGCAAACAGCACGCGTATTCCAGCGCACGATGCGAGCAGCTGAATATTCAGAACTGCAATTTCGCAGATGGTTTCCAGCGCAACGATCCGCATTTTATCTTCCGGGTTTTCAGCTAAAGAAACTAAAATTCGAACGACTCCGGGACTGAGAACCTGTTATTTGCGCACGTTGTACGCCTTTAGAAGGGCGCAATGACTTCCAGCAGAGCACCTCACCTTCGCACCCCCCTCGACATCCAAAAGCGCACGCACTAGTTTGATGGCCTGCTCTCTTTCCAGGTCGAACCTGCAAACTTCGCTGTTGAGTGTGTCACCAAACACGCGAAGAAAAGAACCTGTTATCTCTTGTGAGGGCACGCACGACAAACAAGTCAATGCCGCATCGCATGCACAGAACGACTGAAGAAATGCCTTCGTTCGTGACAATGTGCCGCAGAATTCTGAATGCATTTGCGCGTATTTCCTTGCCACTGTCCGTGAGACACGCTCGAAGACTGGGGATAAACAAGCCGCACATAGCGTTAAACGACACACAGACAGGAACACAGCGCAAGAACAAAGTCTCGGATGTGCGATGCTATCTCGAGTCATCATTGACTTCACCTTCGCATTACGGCAATCGAAGAGCCCGCCGCCGCGCCACTGCTTCCGGCCGATCGCAGCTCCTTCAACAATGAGTTCATGGCCGCGAGACGCACTTGTGGCATTGGGTTGCTGCGGAGAGATTCGAGCAGCAACCCGACATCTACTTTGGAACTCATTTTTTGATGTGTTTTTATCAGACAAGGTCAACTGATTTTCACCCGACGCTGTCCAGGAACGATTTCAGTTGTCGACAATCATACGTACAGAAGCATAATCATACGCATACTGCCGCCTTGCTTTTCATTGTTTTGAAATTGAGGGTACTTCAAAATTCAATGTCCGCACGCAGTTGTCTCTTGTCCAGCATTCATTTTATAACACTGCTGGTCGCCAACAGCCACCCTCTTCTTACCTCAAACTAAAAGTGCTTCCTTCATGTTGACACGTTTTACACATTGAGGTGAGCTTTCCGTTCATTGAGGAAGTGTTCACTTCAACATTTCATAACTCAGATTGAGACTCTGCTCACGTCCACTACCGCAAGAACACGTCCTGAGGGCAGCAAGAATGCGCATTTTTGGGTAAACCCCCACAGGATGTGGTTTTGGGGATTTGGGGTGGCATGTTTTTTTTTTTTGATTTCAAGAAAAACAGTGAAGAAAACACCTCAGAAATGGATGCTGGATACGATCGCATCATTCTGCAGAATCTGCGAGTAGACTGCCTGGTTGGAGTGGATGCGTGGGAGCGTCCCAAACATCAACCGCTGATTATAAGCGTGATAGTTGCGAGCGACGTGAAAGGTCAGTTATCCTTCCATGCTGAAGCAGCAGCATCGCGACATTGTGAACTCACTCTCAAGCATAGGATCTGTGTCCAGTGTGGGCGACGGGCTTTCATCGCAGCACACGGTCTCTTACGGCGATATCCAGACGCGCATCCGCGAGTTTGCAGCTGTGCACTCATACCGCACACTCGAGGCTTTGGCAATGGCCATTGCACATCACTGTTTCACTCAATGCGGTGTCCGAAGTCTGAATGTATGTTGGCCCTTGAACATCGGAATGCTCGGAAAGCTGACGTTTTCATTCGTGCAGAACGAGGGCGGCGTGTCGGTCTACATCGAGAAACCAAAAGCACTTCTGCATGCTCAGTCTGTCGGCATTGAAATTACGCGAACAAGACAGGAACTAGAGGAGCTTGATGCCTTGCTCACAGCGAAGGATAACGGACCGTCGCAAAGTCTCGCATCTAAAATTCCGAAGAGCCCTCTTCCTTTGGAACCATATGATTTGCAAATCGGCGCTGATAAAATCATCATTCGCCAGCTCGCTTGCAGGTAATCGGGATAGTTTGTATCCGTTTGTAATAACTTAATAACGGCTGCTGCTGGTATTTTGCAGCACAATCATTGGAATCAATCCCTGGGAACGAGTTCAGAAACAGCGCCTCTTCATTGACATTACAGTGCACCTTCATTTAGTGTCATCTTTTATCCTGGTTGACAAAATCCCGAACGTTTTCAATTTTCGCACCATGGTGAAGGCCATTGCTGAATACGTTGAATCTACAAGCTTCAAAACTCTTGAAATGCTGATTGAAAACATTGCTGGCATTTTGGGGCGCGAATTCCATGCTCCGAAAGTATGGGTTCGCATTTCGAAACCAAGTGCAGTCATCTATGCGGACACGGCAGCTGTAGAGATTACAAGAACTCGTGACTCTGCCGGGCCCATTAGGAAAAAAGTGCGGCTGGACGGGGATGGTGTTTCAGACGCGGATTTGCATACTGTGTTCATTGGAATTGGATCCAATTTGGGAAATCGGTAAGTTTGTTTCCATACTCATTGACTGCAGCCCGATATCTAATATCACGGATACAGAGCCAAAAATATTTCGTTCGGCATTCAAGAGCTTTGCAAAGATTCGTCAGTTAACCGATTGCTTGACACGTCATTTCTGTACGAAACCAAGTGAGTTTTTCTGCCCACTTGATGCCTGACAGTTGCGCACTGATAACATGCTTTTCAAGGCCGATGTATGTGACGGAGCAACCAAACTTTCTGAACGCGGCGTTCAAAATTGAAACGAAATTGACTCCATCAGCTCTCCTGACTCATATTAAAGATATTGAAGCAGCCGCGGGTCGAAATTTCGGCGAAATTCGAAACGGTCCGCGACCACTGGACATGGACATTCTATTCTACGATTCTCTCGAGTTGAAGACGCCAACGTTAGAAATTCCCCACAAGCTAATCCATGAGCGAGAATTTGTACTGAGGCCGCTTTGCGAGTTGAGATCATCATCGTTTCATAATCCGTCAACATCCGGCTGATACAATTAATTATTTCCTTGTGTGACAGTATTGCACCAACGTTCCCACATCCAACCCGCTTTCGAACATGCTCGCACCTTCTCGGCATACTCCTTAACACGGAAGGCTATGATACAAGCATGCCTATGCTTCAAGTCACCCCCTTCCACACGCGCCTGACAAGCTCTAAAGACAGCCCCGTCTGGACGTGGAGCACGCGTACGCGTGTCATGGGAATCTTGAACGTAACCCCAGACAGCTTCAGTGACGGCGGCGAATTCACAGACTTGGAACGCGCTGTTGCAGCTGCGAAAGCCATGATCTCAGCTGGGGCGCATGTCATTGACATTGGTGGGCAAAGTACGAGACCTGGAGCGGATATGGTCACAGAGGAAGTGGAATGCGCACGTGTGGTCCCAGTGGTGGAAGCTTTGAGACGGGAGATTGGTGAAGGAGTTTTGATCAGTGTCGATACGTTCCGAGCCGCAGTTGCAAAGAAAGCAATTCTTGCCGGCGCCGATTTTATCAATGACGTTACTGGGGCTGCTTTTGACCCCAATATGGTCACAGTAATGGCTGAACTGAATGTGCCAGGTGAGAATGAATTTTGCTGCATGGGTCATCGTTGTCGTTGTGCTGAAGCTTGTTGAACCCTTCTCCATTAACAGTCTGCATCATGCATATGCGCGGTGATCCCAAGACCATGCAAAGTTTGACCACGTACGAAAACAACGATGTAACCTCTGAAGTACGGACAGTTCTTACCGCGCACGTCTCCAAGCTTATCCACGCCGGCGTCTACCGCTGGAACATCATCCTGGACCCTGGCATTGGATTCGCAAAAACGGGTGATCAGAATTTCAAACTGCTCCGGGAGTTACACGCCATTACAGCAAAAGGCGCTCTTGCTCGTTTTCCTTTGCTTGTTGGGCCCTCGCGTAAAGGGTTTTTGAAGGCGGGGTTGGACGAGAAACGGCAGGCTGATCCTAAGGAGAGGGTTTGGGCAACTGCGGCTGCGTGTTGTGCTGCCGTTATGGGGGGTGCTGGAATTCTGAGAGTCCATGATGTGAAGGAGATGGTTGATGTAATTGCAACCTCTGACATTTTGTACCGCCGGTGAACCATTGAATAATGAATACAGCTTTCCGTTCTTTGTCAGTGCTTTTTCTTTCCCGATTTTGGATAGTGCAGGTCAAAAAAAGTTGTACAAATAACGTTTTATTTTATTCTTTTTCAAAGCCAACAGAGCCGACAGCTCATTGATAATTTAGAGCTCGTCCTTTGCAGCCTTGGTGGCACTGGGGTCTACATCCCCGGCAATGTAAGTTTGAACCGTGAAAGTAACGAAATCACGGTAAATAAGCAAGCCAAAAAGACCAACGTCCCATTCATGCTCCTTCCACTTTTGAGGAAGTCGTTCATTGATGAAAAAGTCGCGGGTGACATCAACGGGCAGCTTTCCATTTTTCCCAATCACCTTAAGTAAGATACAGAAAAAGAAAGGGTTCCCAATTAATTTCTTAACTCATTGATGCCAGGGAGTGTTTCTCACATTCATCAACTTTAGGGATTCATAGATTGCAAAGAAACGTTCCACGAGTCCGAATTTGAAGTTTGGGTTTGCGGCTTTAGATTGGGCGTATCTGAGACGACGCGCCCTGGCCAAGTCAAAGGTCGTCAAATAACTCTTGTCTCCAGCGAAAGAAAGAAGTTGCTCCTAATTTTTTTGATTTGGAAGCTTCAGCAAAAACGTTATTACAACAGCTTTTGGGTCAATTTATACTCACGACGAGCTTCTTGTCGGCCTTGGTTGAGTTTGCAATTGCGCGGTCGTGACGGGTAAGCGAGGCGTCATGGTCCCACACTGTTTCAATTTAGTGGTGCTGGTGAGAAATGACCTCGTCAGTGATCAGTACGAACCGTTAAAGTTTTCGAGGTGATGATTCATCAGATCTGTTTTCGGCATCCAGAATCCTTGGAACATGGGAAAGATGAACGCCATAAGAGACGGGAACTTCATCTGTTCCAGAACAAGAACGATGCTGCCCATGCCAATGTCTCTGCCACTGTGAGCGATGTAGCCGTGGTTTGCTAAGGATACTGGCTCAGCTTTCCAAAGTGAGGGATAGAAAGAGTAGTAGGGGGCTGACTTACCCATGGCGTTCAGCATGGGGCACTGGGAGCGACTCTCACCCTTCTTGGCAGCTACCCACGGCATGCGCTGAAACGGCACAGGAGCGGGCTTTGGCTTCTCCTCCTGGCCAAAGGTGCTGGGTGCGCCGGGGCTGCCGGGAAAGTAGGCTGAGACAACACAGGCAAACAGGAGCAGAAGAGGGGCTGCGCGCATTCTGGACTCAATTTAAATTGACGACCAATTTTAAAATGTGGCATTTTTACGTCTAAAATCAGTGTAAATCGCACGCCTTGCAGCATGCAGTTGAGTGAGGACAAGCCGCGATGCGCCGTCTTTGTCTTTCCAGAATCGGACGCGGCAAAACGGAGAAAGAAGACACTGCGCGCGGACTCGGCCATCGAGTTTGACTGTCTCGCTCCGTCTGTCGGCTCCAGCAATGTTTGTGTCTCGTGCGAGATGCCATTGGTAACCACCACAGAACCCCCTCGTGTTGGAAGGAATGCGTTGCATCTAACTATTTGCTCACAGATTTCTGGTGACCTTTCGTTGACAACTGCGAGAAATGAAACAAAGCACTGGTACCGCACATCACGCTGTGGATCCAGCCATTGTTTTCTCACAACACCTTGGATATCACAGGCGCTGTGTTTCGAATGAAGAACTTGCTTTGATTCAAGCAACTTCGCGATTAGACCGATTTGATGCACTGCCCGCAGTGTCCAAATTTATAATATACCGCGCGTTTGTGCGGGGTTCCGCCGAGGTACTTGCATATCCAGTTGTTCTACCTTTTGCTTTCAATGTCGATTTTCTTGTAACGCTTTCAATAACTTCTCGTTCCAGGAAACCCGCCACTCTGTTACACCCCCTCTTCAGCAGCATCGCGAATCAAATATACCCCCCAACCCAGTTTTCGTGTCTCTCAAAAAGTCTCGCAAACAACACGAACTCCCACCAACGACCCATTTTCCGCACTGGCTCGGTGGAGATGCACCCACAACCTGCGACACACCCTCAGAAGCAGCCGGGCTTTCGGATCGCCCGTTTGACATTACTGAGTCGCATTCCGTGTACCCCTTCATGATGTCAATTTCTGAGCCGCTCTGCCGTCGAGTTGTGAAACGCTTAGAGGACGCAAAGAAGGCGCGTGTTCTTGCTCAGATGCTGCCGGCATCGTTTTCTGGTAGTGCCACTGTGAAAGCAATGGCGGATAGGCAATGCGAGGACGAGAAACTGTGCTGCTCAACAAGCGATATCTCATCGCTTTCGGACGTTTCTGATAGTGACGTGGAAATGGCGGAAGACTGGGATGCTGACTCTGAACTGACAGACATGTCCTTCACCTCATCCATTTCATCTTCCGCTCGACAGCAGCCGAAAGCATTTTCGTCAAAATCACGTCGTTTTTCGCAATCAACCGCTGCAGAAATGGATTCAGGTTTTGACACGGAGTCAGTATTGACCGAATTGTCATACCAGTCATCTGCCGCGTCGGATACCGGTCAAGCAGCCATCTCTACCACTGCATCTGTATCTGCATCAACCTTCTTTCCCTCGCCAAATGCAAATCCTCCTTTATGGCAATTTCGCATCAACCTGTCTCATCGGAAACCTCCACTTCTTGTTGCAAGTTCACCACCGGAACAAGATGACGAAACCATCTCAGTGTTGACTGAAGTGTCACACATCTTGAGCGAATCGGAAAGGGAGTTTGATCATACACTGCGCAAAAACGATGCGCGGTACAGAACGCAATCGGGATTTTCAAACTCGCGAAACACCAACGCCGCGCTTGCCACTGCTGCGCTGGCTGATTTCAATATGGACCGAAGAGACTGTTCCACCAAATCAGCTATGAAGCGTAAAAGGGAAGACTTGAAAACCTGGTGCAGTGATTGTGGAATTTTGTTCAGCCGCCCGGATGCCTTGAAACGGCACATTGTAAAGAAGCGCTGCCGAGAGAAAAGGAAACGCGTGTCTCGGGAGAGTACTGAATCTATCCTGGGAAAAGAAACTTAAACTGCACAGAAATGGCTGTTTTTTTTTTTTTTGGAACACACAATTATTATTTAAATGCCCATTCGAAACTGCTGCAAATCATCCGTTCTTTCCAAAATGTGGTGAATAGATTCTCTGTCCATGTCATCCACGTTTGCTTAACCTTTGCAGATGTATTGCGTCATTCTATTTAGCTGTTTGCATTCTCAGGGGTTGCTCCCACACCCACCAACCATTCCTACACACATACACGGATAGGAGTATAAAAATCTCTCATGTTTTCTCAGCAGAAAAACAGCAAGAACAAAACATTCTTATACGTGCTGCAAAATGAACAAAATGGAACTCCTCTGCACACCACACGTGATGGGAATTTCTGGTGCAAAACAACAATGTTGGGAACATAGCACCAGTTGTAGTTTAACATTGAACAGTTATGACTGACTTGTTCTTTCCAGAAATCCAAACATGACGTTTAAGTTAAAATCTGGAAGTTTGGTTCCTGAAATTCAACTTCCCAACGTCAAGTACTTGAGGTTCTACTTGCAAACAGACGGCATCGGCTGCACTCGGCAGACGGAAGTTTCCAGCCATCAGCCTTCCACATTTGACCCACACGTTCTCAAGTCACTGGACCCAAAACAAATCAGTGTAGATGACGATGTCAACACCATTGATCCGGGAGCAACCACCCTTGCTACATGTGTTAACCTGAGGGAATTGAAAACTCAACTTTATCGTTTGTCATTAAGGAACAAGGTGCCCTGTGGGGTGGGATCAGAAGTGCTTGCGATACATGGAGCTTCAAAGGATAGAAGTGCGCAGGATGTGCAGGATGACTTGCCTGCTACAGTTTCCGACTGGGCTCTTTGAAATCAAGCAAGCGCAATGCATCCTCCATGTCCCCGTGAGACTGATTAAGTACTGACTGATGGGGTGCAGCAAAGATTTCATCCCGTGTCTATTGGCAGAGAAGAATACTTCCAAGTCACTGGAATTAACGATGCCAGAAAGCAGCATGAATTTCTGAGGAAGAAGGAAGGTCCTGAGGTAACCCAAGTTCATCCCAATTTAATTTTTCATGAATTACAAATCAGTTCAAGGAAATACAGACTCAAATGCCCACTCGCAAAACCACCACCCTAAGCACATTGCTTGAATATGTGCAGTATTCCAGCCAACACTACCAAACCATTTACACCCATCACAAGAAGCTGCAGAAACTCAACTGTATCAAAAGGTTCGATGGGGAATTGGGATGGGAGTCCTTGTCAAGAAATTATGTCGAGGTAATTTCCTATGTCTTGAGTTGTCAAATGTTTATGTGTGTTAACCAGTCAGTGACACAGGGAGAAAAAATCGCGTGTTTTTGCTTAGTGACACAGGTGAATGGTTTGGTGACTGCCTAGTTTCAAAGACTCTGAAAGGAAACAGGACGGTTCCAAATCAGAAATTCTGGTGACAAGTGCGGCTCCATCCATGGGTGAAGGGAGTAGCCATGGTCAACGAATGGGGCACTTCGAAGACCTGTTGCGATGTAAGGTGACCCATCTTTTCTTCGCTTCAGTTGTTTATTGATCTGACACCAGGAGTCTGGATAATACACGCTGCCCAAAATGTTCCAATGGAGACCAAAATGTCAAGATTCATTCAGCTCAAAGGTGCACAGTTGTCTAGTGAGACGTGTTGGGCAGCTTTGGACATCCTGGTTGTTGGACTACATTTGATCCAGGGTTATGTGTATCCAATATTACCATTATTTCAAGCAGTCGTATGTTAGTGCACACTGCCGCATGGCAATGGAGGTGCGGCAATTTGCTGAATGCTCGTCGAAACCCAATAAAATATTTAAACATAATTCGCAAATAACCGTTCGGCATGAGTGGACCCTTAGCCTGGCTCTTTTGGCTCGTCAAGAACATTGCCATCATGTTTGCAGTGATGGTCTTTGCCAACGTGATCCTTCCTCAGCTAATGAAGGCCCTCAACCCACCTCAAATTGGGACGCTTGTCAAACCCATTCGAGGACTCAAATTTCTGAAAGGCCGCTCATTCACCATTCCTGACGTCGAAAGTAAGCGTGTGACAGTTCTCGAGAACTGGGCGACCTGGTGCGGGCCGTGGTGAGTGCCTTTTTATTGGGGGGGGGGGGGAACAACAAGTTGACCTTGTGCTTGACACTGAATCCATTCCTGCCTTATTTCTGCTTAACCATCTTGCCTTGCTAAATTGATTTCTGCTCCGTCTCTGGATGAAACAGTGTCCGAGGCATTCCGCATCTGACGGAACTTGCGAAACGGTATCCGGATGTGAGCTTTGCCGGCGTAACGCAGGAACAAGATGAGTCAGTGGTGCAGGCATTTATAGATAAAATGGGGGACGAGATGGACTATTCCGTTGCTGTGGACCCGCGTGGGCTCACGAAGGAGGTTGTGGCAGCAAGTGGGGGAATGGGGATCCCGCATGCCATTCTGATGGACGCAAAGGGTGTCATGGTTTGGGCAGGGCATCCCATGGACGCAAAGTTCGAGGAAGCGATTCAGAGCGCGTTGAAGGCGCAGTAAGTTGGAAGGGGGTAAAAAATAAATAAAAATGGACTGGATTCGGTGGGTTTGGGCTCCCAGACTGGGAACTCGCGTGGCGCCCATCAGGGATCTAAAGTTTATCAAAGGATCTGCCTTTGACATTCCGAATCTGCAAGGAAAGAAGGTGGTTGTGCTCGAGCAATGGTGTGTTGCTTTCGAATGTCGTCAAACAAGGCCCAAGCGTTGACTTTCGTGACTTCAGGGCAACTTGGTGCAAACCATGCATTCACTCAATCCCGCATCTGACACAGCTTGCCCAACAATACCCACAAGTCCTCTTTGTGAGCGTCACGCAGGAAAAAGACCACGCGGCCGTTAAAGCGTTTGTGGACGCAATGGGAGATGAGATGGGTGTCGCCGTGGCAATTGACGATACTGGGTCCATCAGTCAGCTTGTTCGAGATTCTGCTGGGATTGGGATCCCCCATTGCATGGTGATTGATGCGGAAGGGTACTTGGCATGGGCGGGTCATCCGCTGGACGCTGGAATGCGAGAAGGATTGGATACGGCGCTGGGACTGTACAACTAGGGCGTGGTGTAGTCCAAGACTGCGTGGTGACTGGACGCATAAAACACAAGTAAACTCCTTGTTTGTCACCGGGTGTCATGTTCCAGAGTGCACCGATAACGTTCGCGGATAACGAACGAGAGGCACGGTATCAGTTATCGTGCCTTGCACAAGGGTCCCATATCACTTGATAAGGCTTGTCATCCCGACGTGCCGTTGATAAACTCAAAACAAGGGTTTCTGATACCTTGAATCGCGGTTATAAAAGGAGCCACGCACGCACTTCAAGGACCCAAAACAACCACAACCCAACTTAATATGCCCGCCATTGCCTCGCAAGAACTGCCAACCGCCCAAACTGTCACCAGCGGCGACTACCAAGAACACGACCCCGAGAACGTGTACCCCCTATGCTGCCGGTATCACACAATCAACTCGGCGAAGCAGTCGCAGAAGTCGCTTCTTGAGCACCGGACCTCCTTCGACGCTGTCTCGGACGCGCCCAAGCACAACGCTTGAACTCAATCACTGCTGCATTCATTCCAATGTTTATGTTCTCCTGACTCATTCGCAATAAAACACTTTTAATACCGAACGTTTCTGTTGCTTGTCTGTCAGTTGGCGGTATTGGTTGCCTGTTTTTATTTGATCCAAATTTGAACTTAAACAACAATCATGATGGCGAACGGGATGCAGTCCATCGACGGACACTCCCAGATCTACAAGCTCCCAATCTCAGACACTTCGGAGACCTCATTCCCGGCGAGAAAGTCCCATCCAAACCCGAAGAAGCCATCTTGGGCCAAAGGCTCCAACGCCCGCTTCAACTTCACTGTCCACGCGTACGTCACACCTGACCTCGAAGCCGCCGCAGACATGGAAATGAAGCGTATCAGTGAGGAGCACGCCAAGGGCCACGTGAAGGGTGTGTGTTGTCTTTTGCTCCGATTTTTGGTTGTTTTGTTTTGGGGAGGCTCAGTTTTTGTTTTTGCACTGCCAGACACACATGTGCATAAAGACGGATGCTGTGGTTCTGAGGGAAAAAACTCGAGGGAAGATAAGCTGAAAGAGCGCGCATCAGTGATCGAAAGCATGATTGATCAGTTGAAGGGGGCTGCACCAGCGAAACAATCCACACAGCCTGCTCCATCCGATGCTCCATCAACTAAATCAGCTTCGAAACAACGGCCTTTACGCAAAAAAATTGGCTCATCCATGGACACAAATGCTCCTGGGGTTCCCTACTTTGAACTGCGTATTGGTGGGGATATTTTGCATCCCCATTTCCATTTCCACATCGTTTGTTCAAAGGTTCATTTTTACGTCAGGGCTTGGATTTTCTGTTCCCATGCTCGAAAAGTGCATCAAAACCATGGTACCAGGAGACCGAGCCCGTTTCCTCTGCATGCCTGAAGGTAAAACCACACCCAACTCGCTGCACAAAGAAAAAACTAAAACTCAAACAAAAACCAACCCATAAAATCATTGTTTATCTACTCTTCCCCCCTCAAACACCAGAATGCGACGGCTACGCCCAACTCGAAGGCCTCCTCCGCCAAGAGCAAGAAAACCGGCAACTAATTGCCCGCGGGTTACCCCCTGTCCGCACATCCGGCTGCTGTGCAAACGGCGCCCTCACGAACCCGTCCGCTCTAGCAACCCAACGTGATCTCTTGATTCTCTCTGGCGCACCGCTCGAACTTGAAATTGACTTTATCGACGTGCTTGAACCCGGTGGTTTCATGAAGGAAGTGTGGGAAATGAATGCGGTGGAAAAGTATGAAGAAGCGCCAAGACGAAGGACGGAAGGAACTGAATTGCATCGGCGTGGGGATTATGAGGGTGCCTGTGAAAAGTATGCAAGAGCGTTGATGTTGCTCGAGAGTCTGAGTCTGAGCCCTGCTGTGACTGATATGCAGCGTCAAATGACAAAAGATAGGGAAGCGCTGGATCGAGAAGTGAAGCGCCGGGTTGGTGAGAGAAAACGGTTTGAGCGAGCGGGAAGGACTGTTCCTGACGAATTTTCGATCGAGGCTGTGGATGCATATGTGAAAGAAACCGAGAGTCGATTGAAGGGAGAAGATTTTGGAAGTAATCAAGGAATTGACCCAAAGTTTGTTGTCGAGAGTATGCATGCGGTGCGCTTGAATTATGCGGCGTGTAAATTGAAGTTGGGGGAGTTTTCGACAGCGATTATTCAGTGTACTGAGGTTCTGAAACATGATCCTGGGAGTGTGAAGGCGTTGTATCGGCGTGCGCAGGTTTGCGGATTTTTTTTTAATCGGTTATACCAGGAATGTGCTTACTATATATCGACAGGCGTACCGCAAGATTGGTAGAGATTTAGATTTAGCGCAGGCGGATCTGAATACACTGAAGGACCAACTTCTCAAGCGAGGAGTGGATGAAATGAAGCCGGAATTTGTCGAACTCAAGAAAGAAGAAAAGGAGCTGGATGTCAAACTGCGCGAAGCAAGAGCGAAGGAGAAGAAAATGTTTTCGAATATGTTTGCATGAGGGACGGTACTTGCTGTAAAAAAAGTCCGATGTCGCAACACGACACGCACAATAGACGTTGATCAATATTACTTTCATTTGCAAAAAATAAAACAGCAGCAAAAACACTTCTACAGAAAAAGACATTGTGTGGTAAGGAACTGGTTGCGATGAAGCGACAACCAAAATAACATAAAATGGGGATACTGCAATAATAAGTAAAAGTTAAAATAAACCGAAGAACGAGCACGACCAGGGTTTCAGGTATCAATCCACCATCTCAGCAATCACGCCATTTGCAAAATTCTTGATCAAATGCACTCCATGCTTCCAGAAGTAGTAATTGGTAAGCATCACTAACATGGATCCAAATCGGGCTAATCGAACAAGCTGCCTCGCAGCCTCCACAAACTGTTCCACCATGTCTACAACGACGTGATTCATTCTCACAGCCCACACTGTCGTCTTTTGCACATCAGTACTCCGTGCAGCATGGGCAGCTCTGACGTCCTCCATAAATGCATCAAAGTTGCGATCCCATATAATCCGTGCAATTGAAGCAGGTTCTTGCGGCACGAGCCGGCACGTGAATGTTTCCAAATCAATCAGCGCCATATTCGCAAATCCTTCGAGTTCTCTAAGGATCGTGCGCAAGTGTTTTCGGCCATTGATTTGTTGGGGAGTGTTGTTGCTGTTTCGGGCTCGCATAATGAAATCTGCCCAGACTGTATTTGCGGCTTCAGTGGCCATGTTTGATACAAGTGATTCGGTTGCTGAGACCATGTTGAAGCGGCTTCCACCGTCGCGAATTTGCGCCAGCAGCTAAGCAGGAAAAGGAGCAGAGAGAATATTTGTTTTTAGGAAGTCTGTTGAGAAATACGAAGTCACTTGAACACACCTCATTGCAAAGCTGAACAATAATAGATCCGTCTGCTGGTACCCCGCCAACTTCAAGAGGTTTCAACTGTCCATCCACCAATTGTGATGAGATTCGTTGACAGACCTCAGCAAACTCTGCGTCTGCAGCCATTTCGTTTGCAAAAAACGGAAGCTTTTCAAACTGAACATCAAAATGATCACGAATGAATCGCTTCACGCGATTGGACATTTCATCTCCATCGCGCGGTGAAAGAAGATCGTCCAGAAGGCGGGAGGTGGGTATGCCGTTATTGATTGTCATATTTTCAATCAATGTCAGGGAGCGAGTGATATCTTGAGAAGTTTCATTTTCATCTTGAACGGCCATCGTTGCCAGTCCCTGTGTCAGTTGTTTGAATTGGATGTGTGAGAGATTGCAACCCACGTGATGGAAGGAAAATCAGGGTTCTCCCACTCACCATGTTGACAATCTGCATGACAGATTCAAGGCCAGCAGTTGTGAAGCAGCCTCGCTCAAAGACATAGATTTTAGAAGCCAAACGAGCAGCCAGGCCCATGACGAAGGGAATTGCCGATTGATTATGATTTGCTGCGCCTTCGCAATCGAGAAGCAGAATATGACCCTAAGAACGAGAAGAACGCGGAGGAATGCATCAGCAGCGCGTCAAGTGGGAACAGTTTCTGAACGAAAGAAATGATGTACGAACCCTCCCATGCGGATGCTTTACAACGGCCATGTCAATGCCATGAGTGCAAGGGATGTTACCAGGCTTCGAAGTGAACAGAGCAGAGTCAACGCCGAGGTGCCGTGCAAGCCGAGAAGCTGTCAGACTCTTGCCGCTGCGTCCGAACCCAGCAAAGACAGCGATGGAAACGGGTCCCGAAAGTGCCGATAAAATGCGCGCAGCTTCGGGCGTGACACCCATAGGCACGTACCGCGTTGCATCTGCGTCCGAGGCACCCTTGACGGTCTGGATGGCAATGAGGGGGACGACTGAGGGTGTGGGAGAAGGCGTCCTGATCTCACTCGAGTCCGGCTTGGGGAAGAGTAGACTTGCGAGCATAGAAGCTGTTGCTGCCGAGTTGGATGGCAAGACAGATGCGGGTGTGAAACTGGGTGGGGATCTTGGAGATGGAGGAGCTGTTGACAACGGTGTCGATTCTTGCGCAGGTGTGCCAGCAGATTCGCTTGATTGGTCCTTCTCTCTCTCTCGCTCTGGAGAAGGTGATACGTTTCGGATTGTCAGTGTGCTTTTGCGGGTCGTCAATCTTTGGAACATCAGCGCTGTGGTATTTGTAAGTTGTTTTTTATTTTTGAATCAGCGATTGAGCACATGGGTGCCATGAGCAGGCGTGGACAATAAACGGCTCTTCATCCACGGCTCAAGCGGGAGCGGCTTCGGGCGTAACAGACGGGGACGGCCAGGGAGGACATGAGCCTGGTCATTCGAAGGAATCGCGGGTTCGATCCTCGTCCAGACAACGCTTGCAGACACCACGGTCTCAGCAGTGCCGCAGTCGTACGTGTGGGCCACCACTGTCTAGTTCGGACACTTGCTGTCTGCCATTTGCCGTCCAAACTATTTAATTAAGCTCAAGCTGGACCGCAATTTCCATCCAGTGTAATTCTCAATCAAGAATGTCGCTGCTGCCCGTTCCAAAGACACGGCCGTCCGTGGCCAGCGTATCTCCACTCGTACACGGCATACTCAGTTCACCACCGACCTCCAGCCCGATCACCTCACTGCAAGTTCCATCCCCTGTCGCCTCAATTCCACCACCATCCGTCACCCGTCAAAAGTCCATGTCCAAAATTGGCGAACCACGCATTCGCAGAGACTCCTCCGCAAACTCCGCTGCGGCCTTATCTTCCTCCAATACCCTCGCTTCAACCTCGCCAGCTTCATCGCAACCCTTGCCCGAATGGAACTCCACCAAAATATTGCATCCAAAGCCTGCCTCCAAATCTGTGAAGCGGTCCAAATCTTACGCTGCAAGTCTTCGAAAAAACAAATCGGGAAATGTGATTGAATCTGGGGATATGGGAGAGGACGAGGAAACAGATTTTGTGAACGGGCAGTCGAAAACCACCCGCGCACTGCAGTCCAGGGTGGCTGAGCTTGAAGCGCAACTTGATACAGCGGCCAAAGACACGCAAGTTCTTGCGCAGCAGTTGGAGACGGCGGGATCAGAGCATCGGTACTCGGTCGACACGCTTAAACAGGATTGCCAGGAGCAGTTACACGATAAAGATTTATCGCATGCGCAAGAGACGCAGCAGCTTCGGATGCAGGTCTCTCTACTGACTGCTGAGATTGAGCGTGCGCATGTGAAGGAAGCAACGCAGGCACTTGAAATTTCGAAGCTGCATACACAAGTTCTGGAAATATCCCAGGTAGCGACAGAGAGAGAAGTGGAAGTCGCGAGTTTAGGGGCTGAGGCGGAAGCGGCAAGATGGAAGGCTGCGTTTTTGCAGGTCGAAGTGAGTAGGTTACAAGGCGTTGCGAGGACCACAGCCCAAGCTTCAATGGAGAAGGAAATGGAATTAGAAGCCAAGTTAGAGGTTGGTTTAAAAGAGGCTGAAATTTTGAAAGGGAGGCTTGTTGCCGAGAAAGGGGAGCACGAGCGGGTGAATTCAATTACGCAAACGCAATTTGATCGGGAAATTGCAATGAAGGAAAACCGCATCGTTGAGCTTCTGGATAGAGAAGCGTTGCTTATGGTTGAGGTTAATTTGCTTAAACTTGCTGAGTCTGCTCTTCAGTTGGACAACAGTAAATTTAAGGATGCGTTAAACTCCACTGCAGCGCGGATGCAAATACTCGAAACATCGACTCAAGAAAAAGATTCTCTCATAGAATCACAATCAGCAACTCTCTTTTCTCAGGTTTGATTTTTTCCGCATTTCCTTTCATTGCGCTAATAGCGTCATTCATTGCAGGAATCCAAAATGGACGGCTTGATATACGAATCGAAGGCTTCGCAATGCCAACTCGAAGAATTAGTCCAAGCACTGGAATCGTTGAAAAATGAGAAAGTCAGGCGGGACTTGGAAAACAAACAATTGCTTGTTGATCTGCAAGCATCGTCAGCTGAGCAGCTGGCACAGAGTGATAAAACTCTATCAGCAACAATGGAGGATAACGCGCAAATGGTGAGTGTGTTTTTTCATGTGAAGGATGTAAAACAGTCTGACTTTTTTTTTCTTATCCAAAGAAAAGGACTCTCGAGGAAAATGCAGCAGCGATTGCTGGCTTGAAGTTGCAACTTCACGATTCTGCGGAGCACTTGACAGTGATGAGGGGGCAAAAGAAGAACTGCGAAGAGGAAAAAAACCTTGCGTTTTCTGCTCTCTCATTGGAACTGACTGAAAAAGATTCAACCATCTCGAAGTTTGTTGAGGAGCGTGAAAAACAGGTGAGTGGACTGTTTGGTGGCAGTCCGCAGTCTTTTTTTAAAATCACGTGCCAGATCACACTTATTGAGAGACATGAGACGGAGATCTCGACTCTTCAAAGGAAAGTAGAATCTGCAACAGAAGCTTACGAGAGGTCTCAAACTGCGCATCAATTGAGCATTTCCGCCCATGAATATTCCATGCTCGCGCTTAAGCGGCAAGTTGAGCGTGATATGAGCGAAAAAGATGCCTTGATTTCCCGATTGACGCAAGACATTGAAGTTTTGGTAAATCGTTTGCGAAATTCATTGGTTTTAGCCCTTACTCACCAAGCTTTCTTTTGTTGCAGGCAAGAAACTTGGCGGAAAAAAAGAGTGGTATTGCAAACCTTACTGAGCTGCTTGCTGAAAGTGAAAAGACACTCGAGTTGGTACATTCGGAGTTGGTGTCTGCAAAAATGATGAACGCGGACTCAAGCCAGGCTGTCCCTTCCGATATGGATACCATGCGTTTGGAAAAAGACGAGGTGACAGGTGTCTTGAACGCAAAGATAACTTCTTTGGTATGTCATGAACTTGCTGATGATGCTTATGTTTGTATTTTTTGACTGTTAATCCTGTAGCGACAATCAATCGAGACCTATGAGAAAGAAGCTACCAATTTACAAATGCAGCTTGCAAGCGCCCATCAATTCAGTCAAACAATACAGACCAACTTTGCCATGATCATTGCTGAAAATGAAACACAGTTTCTGACGATGAAGATGCAACTTGAGAATACCATTGCCCAGCAGTTGCAAATTATTGCAGAGCTGCGACAAGATATCATAGTGACGGTATGGGGGGCTTTTTCGACCTCTTTCTTTTCACCGTTAGTCGAGTTCTGACGCTTTTTTCATCACTTTCAGTCTCTGGATTTGGAGGAAAAAATTGCGCAGGAGGCTGCTCTGATACAAGCTTCAGAAGCGGATCGAACTCGCATTGCTGCATTGCAAAGAGAACTGACCGCAGCCAAACAATCTCTGCATAACAAAGCAAAACAACCGGCTGTTAAAATAGATACAGATGTTTCAAACTTGCAAAGAGAGGTGCCTGGTTTGGTATGTTTTCTGACTCTTGCGTGGGCGTACCTCCTGTCTTGCTTAATTGTCCACACGTTTTTCCGTTCAGCAAACTTGCATTGATTCACTTGATGCGGAAATTGCCCAAAGAGATGCAGCACTGATTCAAACCAGCAAGTCCCTTGACATTGCTTCAGCACAACTGAAACTTGAAAAACAGGCGCACGACATGACGAAAGAATCCTTGGAAAGTCAAATTAAGGAAGCCGTGGTCGCAATGCAATCTGAAATCACGGAATTGAAAAAACACACCTCAAGTGGAGAAGCTGGCACACTTCGCGCGTCGCTTGCTACAAAAGACGAGGAGCTCATGAAACTGAAAGAGGCAATGAGGCAATCGGCTGCATTGATAAACAGCTTGAAAGGCTCCGTTTCAGAAGCAAATTCAAACGCAATGAAGTTGAATGAGGAAAAAATATTCTTGGTGAGAAGGTTTTTACATGTTTCGTGTGGAATAAGGCTGATTCAATTTTTTTTTTGGTGAGAAGACAAAGCGCCTCAAAATCGTTGAAAAGAACCTTGAAATACAAACATCCCAGAGCAACAAGTCGTCAAGAAAAGTGACAGGCGACTCAGTTCGCAGCAGTCTTCGAAACAGTATTGAATCGAGCCCTACAATTCCGTCACGCTCATCATTGTCTGGAAAACGAGACAGTGCCGATGCTGTTGGAATGATTCCACGAGCCCGAGTCCTCAGCGTCGATCTAACTTCAGATGACGACAGTAAACAGACTTTATCCATGAAACCCCCGCAACCGCAGTCGCGCCCAACCTCGTCAAGTTACCCATTCACTCCACCTCCGTCAAGGAATTCAATTTCTGCAGGCCCATTACAGCCCCCTTCGCAATCTTCGTCGAAAACAGTTCCAACCGTTGAAGCGGCTGTGGCTTCTTTTGTGTCGGATTTGGATAATGCCTTTAATTTCTGAGATACTCTTGTCAAAGACTTCCGATCGTGTATAAACTATAATAGAAATAAAAACTTCCTAAACTCAGCAGACAACTTGCAATTATGGCTTGCATGATACTACGGCGTCATCATCTCGTTTAAGTGAAGAATAGTGTTTGCATGGTCGCAACGCCTCGTTTTTATCGATGGAAGCTCTCGTTTAATTCCTCTTTGAAGCAGATCATCTTCGCTCTATCTTGTTTGATTTGAGACCATTTCAAAAGCTGGAGTGGCGCTTGAATTGGTCGTTGTATGATCATAAATGCAGGAAAAATTTCGGCTAGCCCGCTGAACTTCAGCATATCCATAAGCGGAGGAAAAGAAACCAACATGAAGTCCCGTAGTAACGGCGAATGAAGCGGGAAGAGCTCAAAATTCGAAATCTCACTGGTTTCCAGTCCGAGTTGTGGTTTCAAGATCCGTTTTCGGGGACAACTTGTGTCCAAGTCTGTTGGAAGGCAGAGCGAGAAAGGAAGAGTGAGAGCCCCGTTTGGCCCAACGTTTGTAACGTTGTCAGAGATTGGGAGGACATTCTTTTAAGTGCGGGGTTGGATGCTTCGTTCGTGTGGACGCAAATTACTGGGGTTTGAAGGTTACAAGTTTCATGTTCCTTTCGGCGATGTCGAAACAAAAGAAGGAAAACACGGCTACGGAAATGGAAGGAATTCTTGAGATCTTTTTGAAATCTGTGGCACAATTTTTGTCAGGGGGTTCAGAATTCCAATTTCATTGTTTGAAAAGGGAAAAAATTAAACACGCGTGAAACACACCTCATGAATGGCAATCACGTCGAGATCAGTGTTGAGCCAGCCCGTGAGAGAGTAGCAGCGGCAGTGCCAACAACGGTACAGTGCCTCTGCTTAAAAGATCTGCCCTGCTTAGCGAAAAACTGACAAGACCAACGCGAAACCCCACCTTAATGTCCTCATAAATGTCAACAGGCGCCAGCGTACGCGACGCGTCAAGGTTCCGTCTCATCGGAAGTTGCAAGCGGGCCTCTGGCTGCTGTTGTTTTGCTCGACTTCACGGAGTCGGACGATGAAGACGACAGCGGCTCGGAGGCCAAAGACACCCTCTTGTCCAATGAGACAGTCGCTGGCCATGGCGACATGAACGGTTTGACTCTGTTCTTAATACTGTCGCTTGCACGAAGGCTAACAAACTCACCAAACTCCAAAAGAAACCGAACTCTCAAGCGGTAGTGAGACTGACGCCACCATGGAGTGGGACGAGAACGCCGTCGTATGGACTGGTCCGGCCCAGATCCCGTCCTTTCAAGACGCGTACCAGTCCTACGCAGTGTTCGCTTCCTCGGGGCTGACTGGATTTCCACACTGGAGGCGCCGCATTGTCCAAGAGCTGAACCATGCGCGTTTCGCTCTGGACAACCCTGCGTTCCGGTGCTACGAGCCCTACTGCCCACTGACAGAAATGTCGTTTCGAGAGTGCGTGCGGTTTGGTTACGTAGGCGTCGGGCCGTGGGGCCAACTCCTTGGTGTGGCCTTCCCAGACGGTGAACACGGCCTGTTGGACTTGATGGACAGCGCTCCCTGGACGGCGGAGGGCCAGGGCCTCAACTGGTGGCACAACCACCGGCACAGGTTGCACGAGGTTGCTCAGACGCTCGAGGAGGAAGAATGGGCCATCACAGTCCAAGAGCGATGGGCCCAGTTTGACGCGGCGGCACCTGAAGTACAAGCTCAGTCGATCAAGGACCTGGCAGAGCTGCAAGCGCGCCGCTGGGAGACCCTCAGGCAGAACTGTGGCAAGTACAGGCGGCCAGACTACCACGCCACCAAGAGTCAAGACATCCGCGACATGGAGCTGCGCGACACGCCGCAGTTGGTAGTCCAGCCAATTGAGTCCTGCACGTGTCGCCGCCGTTGCCAGCCCCGTGTCTCGGTTGTCGAGACTCTTGCGGAGTCGTCGGATGAGCCGCCGGTACAAGCCACGGTGGAGCCACGACTCCATGAGGCCCTCGACATGGACAGGCCCTGGGAATGGGACCACCCAAGACTGGTTGAGCCGCCAGTACAGCCACGGCGGGAGGAGCCGTCTTTTTTTTGCGACTCGGTTGGAATTGCCGTTTCTGCCATTTCCGGACTTTGGGCCGATTTTTCTCTTTCTGTCAGTTTGAATGGGTACAGTTTCTAGAGTGTCTCATAGATTTTTAGCAGTATTTAAGCATGTATAAAATAGACAGTTTCAGCAGTTTAAAATATATTTCCCTTGAAATACGAGAAAGTTAGCCTGGATGCTCACGCGATATCAGAAATGGAAGTGCTTATCGCATGTTGCCCCTGAAACAACGCGTCCAACTTTTGCAATGTACGCGGGCAGCTGGATGCGGATTTACGCAACAAAGGAGCCAAAAATCACGAATTTACTGCAGCCTCTCTTACCTCCACGTCGTCCTATAACGTGCATCGGGCAGATTTCGCACACGTGCGCAGTCTCTGCGAATGGTACAGAAAATAAGGATGACGCGAGTAAATGTAGGTACAAATTACAAAAAATGTGGATGCAGAAATGTGCACCTAGTCTGAATATAATGGGTGTAAAAAAGCACAATGCTCTGATCGACTTTTCTCGTCCGACCGCGTTGCTTTGGTGAGCCCATGTTGTGTGCGTGTGTGCGTGCGTGCTGAGTCGGTTACTTTTTCACCACGCGGCTGGATTTTTGCACGATCAAGCATTCACACATTGTGCTTTTTTACACCCATTATATTCAGACTAGGTGGAAATGTGACAGAAAAATAAAAACGAAAGCGTGTGTGTCGTCATCGTGTGAGAACCATGTACACCGATCCCAAATTGTGAAGCTTGCAAATTCTTGGTTCTTGACTTTGTCTGCGCGATTTCTGCGGCACGAGTACAGGTTGACAATGACCTATAATTATCGTTGGAATCTTTGTTTCAGAAGCTGGATTCAGTGCGGCAGGATTGAAAAAAATAGGCTTACCGAATGGTGCAACTCGATCAAAGGCGCCTTAAAGTCGGCTCCGTACTGACTTAGATCATTTCCAGTCTCCTTCGAAGATGTAATCTGAGGTTGTGGCAATCTCAGTGTTCCGCTCGCCTGCTTCAGGCACTTCTGACTCTCCAATTTCGTACGGGTAGGTATGCTAGCTTAATTCAATTCTCTTGATTCGTTTGAATGCGGTGCAGACTGGCTCAAAATCTTGGGATGTAGCAGCAGTTTGAAAAACAAACCAGTGATTCATTTCTCTCGCTGCGGCAGAATTCGTACATGGCGAGGAATTGTCGTGCTTATGACGCAATGCAGGCGCTAATAACCAGCATTGTTTTTGCGACTTGTTTACACATTATTTCACATGAGGTTGACAATTCGATCCGGCAGTCGATCAAGTTTCACAGCCTCGAAAGCGCAAACTAAAATACTTGAACTTCAACTAAAACCCAAGCAAAAAGTTAATGTTTCCAGCCACCATTTTGTTGTCTACGCAGCCAACGGTACACTCCTTTTGCTCAATGCCCAATTGTGGCTACCAAATGGCTACCTACGGAATTAATGCGGCATATTTGCATGTTTCTGAGAGTGTGCAGTTTGGTCGAATTTATTCACTGCCACTGACAATTCCGAATTGTCAAAAAAAACCTCGTTCCTTGTAACTCTGCTGGATTCTGCCCGCGTCAGGAATGGGAGAGGAGAAAGCCGCACCGCCGATGGGGCTCGTTACCAAAAGAAAATGCCACGACGTGATCTTTCTGATCCTTATGCTTGCCTTCTGGGTTGGAATGTGGCTGATTGCAAACACGGCCCTGAAATACGGCAATCCTATGCTTCTGCTGTGAGTTCGATCCGCCCACTCAAACGAAGTTTAGGAACTAAACTGACATTGCAGTAAGCCTCAAGACTCATACGGAAATCGTTGCGGCACCGCCAAAGTACAGAATGGAATCAGTCTCTTGGATCGACCTTTCCTGTATTACAACAACCCAGCCCAGCCCGCCGCAGCACCTAGCATTTGTATTGCGGAATGTCCAAGTGTTACGGTAACTGTGCATTCCTGTCCAAGTTACCGTCGAAACCTAATACCCTTCCCAGACATACCCTACTATCGGAAATAACATTTGCAACTACGGAATCACGCTCACAGATGCAAATTTCGCGGAAAACACTGCAAAGTTTCAATGCGCCCCGCTGATAATTCAAAGTAAACCCATCATGAACAAGTGCATACCCAGCGATCCCTCCGCCACCAGTTTTGCTGCGAGTGCGGTGTCGGACGCAAGTAGTAAGATGCAAGATATATTTCAAGACGTTATGGTTGCTTGGCCGTACTACATAGCGGCGGCCCTTCTTTCACTCGCCGTTGCGTACATCTGGGTTTACTTTCTGCGTCTCTTCGCGAAAGTGATGGTGTGGTTGACGATTATTATTATTAATTTGGTATTTGCGGCCATCTCGGGTGCCTGCTATTACGTGTGGGTGTTGCAGCAAAACGTGATCGACAGCAGCAACTCCGTTCCTGACTATGTTGTGTTCACTCGCGATGCTGGAAAATACGGCTGCTTTGTATTCCTGGCTCTCTTTGTCCTGATGGTGATTTTCACGATATTCATGCGCAACAAGATCCGAATTGCTTGCGAAGTCTTGAAGGAGACGAGTATTGCAATCGGGAAAATGCCGTATATAAGTAAGTACATATGATGTTTGGCATTGCGTATATTGGAAAAGCTTACGTTTAACCTGCCAGTCATTTTCCCTCTGTTCTTGTGGGCTGGATGCGTAATTCTCCTCGTCTATTTCATCATCATTGCTCTTTATCTTGTCAGCATCGACGACGGAGTCACCCTCAGCGGTCTCAACATCGAACTCCGTGACAAATACACGGTCTACTACCTTCTCATTTACCACTGCTTCGGCTTTTTTTGGATGTACGCGTTTCTGCAAGGAGTTAACCAGACAACCATCTCTGGAAGCTTTGCAGCGTATTACTGGGTGCTGGATAAAATGGACATGCAAAAGCACCCAATCACCAAATCGGCCTACCGAACTATTCGTTATCACCTTGGGAGCATCGCTTTTGGATCAATGCTCATTGCCATTGTTCAAACCCTGCGCGTGATCATGCTCCTGTTTAAGCGAATGGCAAAGAAGAGCAAGCTCAAGTTTCTGATTCCCATCATTGACTGCTGCCAATGCTACTTGAAATGGCTTGAGGAACTTGTCAAGTGGATCAGTAAAAACGGTTACATTCTGGTTGCCATTGAAGGGGAAAACTTTTGCAAAAGCTGCACGGTGAGTTCTTTTACATTCTCCCAGTCACCGAAAGAAAAAGACACTAACTTTCTTCTAATAACAGACTGCGCTCGGCCTTCTGATGCGTAATGTGTTACGGCTGATTGCCGTCGATCTTGTGGGTGACATGATCATCATCCTTTCAAAAGTCTGCATCACGGCCAGCACGGTCATGATCCTGTATGCATTCATATCCTGGCAGTCGACATTGATTGTGATACAAATCATTTACATCCCCCTTGTGATCTGCGGGTTGATTGCCTTTTTTGTGGCCTCGGCATTCATGAGCGTGTACGCGCTCGGAATCGACTCTATTTTCATGTGCTTCCTCATTGATGTTGAGAAAAACGACGGCAGCCCTGCGAAGCCGTTTTACATGAGCGAGTCCCTGAAGAACATTATGCACGTGTCAAACAAAATGCAGGTGAGGACTCTGACGCCGTCTTTACTTCTATTTATGCCATTCTCCGCTAAATCGGCCCTATATTTTAGGAGGAGAGCGCGAAAAAGTTGTCGAAACGGGTGGAGCCCATGGCGATGGAAGAATATTAGTTGTCAGCGACTTTCTTGTTTACGTTTCTTATTATTCATGTTGCATTCGTTAGTGGTAATTAAAGGACATCAGATACAGCAGAGTACGGACAGCCGCGTGAGTGTGAAGGGGCCTGGCAGTCTCTCATCGCGCGGATCAGTCCCAAGCTGGGTCTATTGGAAAGACTTCTGCGTAAATGTGAATGCTAATTATCTGGAGACTTTGGTGCTGAAGGAATGTCTTGCTTGGTGTGTTCGTATTTTCTCCGACATCTCAAATGGTGACAGCTACACAAGCGGGTCTCGCAGCAGGAGCGGCGCTCGCTGGATATTTGATCTACTTTGACCAGCGAAGGCAGTGGGATCCCAAGTTTCGCCGTCAACTCAGTGGAGTGAACTTCAACTGCCATGTGATGTCACAACATCAACTCAACCAACTCCAAAACAACCAGAGAACGACCGCATGGCAGTACTAAAGATGCAAGAACTGGAGCGGAGCTTGTCGGCAAGCCAAACAGACGCTGCCATTAAAGCAGCGATGGAGGCGCTTGGGTTCAACGACGACAAGGTGCCAGAGTCGGACGCGGAAAAGAACGCCTATCTCACACGTAACCTGCAGGTGGGCGAGCACTTCTTGAACCAAGGTGATGACCGTGCACATCGAAATATTGTTGTGCTTGGCCTCCCATTCATGGCAGATTTCACGCGTTATTCAGTTGGACTAACACTCTGACATCAGGCCCAACCCACTTCAAACTCGCTGCGACATGTCTTTTCAGAGCACTGACAGTGTACCCGGATTCTATGAAGTTGCTCATGGCGTTCCAAGAGACGGTTCCGCCACCAGTCCTGGATCTTGTCATGCAGATGATGGAAGCCCAGAATTCCGTTTCGCCCGCAACTTCAGCCTGATCTCGCATGAATTCAACCAAAACACCAGCTTTTCGCAGATTCGCGAGATTTTCGACTGATATCAGAAGGGCGCGTCTTCAAAAGTGTATCCAGATTCCAGCAACAATGCATCGATAAAATAAAGCGCAAAATGCTGTAAAATTAGGTCCGAAGCAGTCTGAGTCTCGGAGGGGGAAAGAAATCATGGAAAGGCGCGAAGGACTATTTTGCGAGACAAGGACATGGAATCGGGGCCGAGCTGATGGCCGAGAAGGCCGCATGATGCAGGAGAGCATCCAAGAAACGAAGTGCGTTGGAGAATTTGGCAGATAATTAGATCAAAAAAGAAAAAAGAAGTTGTAGAAAGACATGCAAAGTGTTGAAGTCAGTGCGCCCCGCACCGGGGTCACGCCACAGTAAAGATCGCATTTACCGTGTGCAGACAGTATTTTCTTTGAATGCAGTGCCAGGTCGCAGTCAGACCAGCGTTAAATGCCCTGTTTAATTCTCCATCTTCCGCTTGCCGTGAGACTACGCTCATTTAATTCAAAGCAGCCTCTATTGGATATGTGTCCGAATTCTGCAAAAAAAGTTTTTACACAAAATTCAAAGCATGAAAAGCACGGCCAAGCAGACCGGCTCGAGCGAACGCAGTTGAGTTACTGCCGCTGTCCAGCGCCGGCGATGGAAGAGAAGCACCGTCTCTTATCACCTGCTGTGACATCCATGCTCGTCTTGTTTTTTTCGGGACTGACATCAAGTCATCTTTCAGAAAGCACGGCGAATCGCAACAGCCTCCCTGCAACGCCCAACAATGCATCATCAAAAGCCTCCTCATCCACAACTCCGTCTGTTCGTGCCTTCTTTGCGCCAAAGAATAGCACAAACTCTGCCGCAAAGACCCCCCTTCCCGCCGGTTTCTCCAAAGTATGTTCAACATCAATCAGGCCCATTTTCTCTCTGCGAATCATTGCGCTGAATCTATAAATAACTCCTGATCCGGCTGCTCTGTGACATCTGCAGACAATTTCGACTCGACCAACGGGGAAAGAGGATCCAACTTATCACGCTCCAGACGGTTCCACGTTCAGATCTTATGTGGCTGTAAAGCGTTACTGCACAGAGAATGGGATTGCGATTCCATCCGGGGAAGATGAAGTTGAAGCAGGGACTCACGACAATGGTCGCGATGCGCACAACGGCACGGACGAAAACAAATCTCCACAGGTAGTAGTTTTACTAGATATTGCCAGCAAGCCATCCAACGAGAGTCGAAGCGAGGAAAACTCTCATGGTCATCTGCAAGAAAAGGAGGAAGAAATCGAGCAAGAACCAGTTTCGGAGGAAGAAGAAGAGGTTCCTTTGACAAGGCGATTGAAAACCAGCAAGGTGATATACGCTTTAACTCTCTTATTATGGCGTTTGGGAAGAATATAACTAAAAATGAACGATTGCAGCTGAATACGTCGACACCAAAAATTGTTCAATCTACACCGAAATCTGCACCGCCATGCGACACGATGGACGATTCTGATGGCGAAGAAGTTATAATTCCATCAAAGAGACGGGTATTGATTTTCCAAAAATTCCGACTCCAATCACATGTTTGAATTTGCGACCAACGATTTTTCGAAGACATCGACCAACGGCAAGATGAGTAGAAAACGCGCCATCTTTGACGACGACAGCGACTTTGAAGACCGCCAGAAAAGTGATTATGAAAGCGTAACGGAAGAAACCAACTCATCAGATGCGGATGGTAGAACCGAAGAGGAGACAGAAGGGGAAATAGAGGAGGACAAAAAGAAGAAGAATGGGGCAGCTGGATCAGCTTTTCGGACGAATTCCAATTCGGCAGCATTGGCCACAAAGGCTGGCAAAAGCAAAAATATGACCATAGTCTCGGATGATGATGATGAAAACAGCGAACAAGAAGCGGAGTTGGATGAAGTACAAGACGTTCATCAAAAGATGCAACAGCCGATATCCCAGAAAAAGATGCTTCAAGCGTCACTTACTTCCTTTTTTGGAGGAGGAGGAGGAAAATCTTCAGTCGCATCAACTCCTGTGAAAAGAAAATCGGTTCCCCAAAAGAAGCCAGTTCCAAAGAAATCAAAGCTCAACGACGAAGAAGTTGACGGTAAACGCCTTTTTTGTTGGTGATGCAATCGAACGAGACAATGCCAACATGTATTCTCACTCGAACTGTAGGTGATAATGACCCGTTGGCAGACTTGGAACCGATCAATCAGCTTCATGAAATGTTCGCTGACATGATCACCCGCGTTCCAAACCTGCTTGAGACAGTCAAGCAGCTTTCAAAAGAAAGACCCCCTCTGCGAGTTGCAACCATGTGCTCAGGAACTGAATCACCACTACTGGCAATCAAATTGATTTCGGATGCGCTCAGTGCAAAGTTGGGAGTACCAGACATTCTCAAAGTCCATCACGTGTTCTCATGTGAAATTGAACCTTTCAAGCAAGCCTATATTGACCGTAATTTCAGCCCCCCGATTCTATTTCGTGATGTGAAGGAGCTTTCAAACAAAGTCGCAACAACTGCATACGGCTCTATTGTGCCTGTCCCAGGAAACGTTGATATTCTTATTGCTGGAACATCATGCGTCGATTATTCGTCACTCAACAATAAGAAGCTTGGCATCGAATCTGGGGGAGAGTCTGGAGACACTTTCAAAGGAATGCTCGGATGGGTTGAAACTCACAGACCACCTCTTGTGATTCTTGAGAATGTCTGTGGCGCACCTTGGGACATGGTTGTCGACAAGTTCGACGGAATTGGATATGATGCCGCGTTTATGCGGGCTGACACGAAACACTACTATATCCCTCATACCCGAACGCGTGTCTACCTCATTGCGCTAAGCCGAGACGATAATTTGGAGTACTCATCTGACCTTGCAGAAAAATGGAAGTCCGTTTTTAAAAGTATTAGCCGCAAAGCTAGCACTCCTCTGGAAGACTATTTGCTTCCTACAGATGATCCGCGTATACATATCGCTCGCCAAGATCTCGCAAAGCAGAAAGATGTCACGTCAAGTAGTTCCAATCGCCGCACAGACTGGTCACGCTGCGAGTCGCGGCATGCATTTGCAAGAATCAATGAAGAGTTGGGAAACAAACGGCCGTTGACTGCATGGAGCGAAGGTGGCATGTCCAATTACCCAGACTACGCTTGGAATGACTGGGGTCGGACCCAAACAGACAGGGTTCTTGACTTGTCAGACATCAATTACCTTCGAATCGCAAAAACGGGAGTTGACGTCATGTACAAGACTCTGGTATGGAACTTGTCTCAAAACGTGGATCGTAATACGGCGTCAAGTCATCCTGGTGTATGTCCATGTTTAACACCGACGATGATTGCGTACATAACGAATCGGGGAGGACCTCTTGTTGGTATTGAGGCGCTTTCTTTACAAGGCATTCCTGTTGATGAGCTGTTACTGACGAGAGAGACGGAGGACCAGCTGGCTGATTTGGCTGGCAATGCTATGACGAGCACTGTAGTCGGAGCCGCGTTTTTAGCCGCAATTGTTGTGGGGGTAAAAGGGCTTGTTGCACAGAAGAAACTATTGGAAGACGCTGGTCTAGTCCCTGAAGACCAGGATCAAAAAATTACCGATAAAAACGCCGTAGCGAAGATTGCAAATGATCGCGTGGTTGGGGCTGAAGCCTTGGAAGTGCATGATTTGAATCTTGGGACACAGACTATCTCGAAAGTGGAAGATATTCTGGAAGCCGCGTCAAAAACTTGTCGGCACTGTGTATGCGAAGGACGTGATGGTATTGCGGCAACTGCGATTCAGAAATGCATCGAGTGTAACCATACCGCATGCATCAACTGCGGCGGCCGTCCTGAACACGTATACGACACGCAGGCACTGATCCAACCGCAAAGCCGATCGTCCGCTTGCGCATTTTCAGCGCTCTTGAAAGAGTCACTCCCTGCACGATTGTACTTGACATGGATGACGAATGACCAACTTCTGACACTTGCAGAATCCATGAAACCCTCCCCCAAAGAAGTGGATGAAGATCTGTTCAAGTCTTGGGCCAATATTGTAACTGCTGCCCTCGCACCAAAGAACTCTGAATCAGAGTTTCGGTTTTCCGGGCTCAAGCGGCAAGAACTGTGGACCGTGCATTACATAGGTGCTCACGCTCGTTTGGTTCTTAGCTTGGATGCGAGACAGCCAGGGTGGTTGTTATACTTGGAAATTCCGAAAGGGACACCTCCAGCATTGAGAGAAATCTTGGAGCGCCCTGTGGCTCGCATGAAGATAGATGTGCAGACACTTTCTGTCAAAACTTTGGAGGAAGGTTTTACTGCCGGGGAATGGGAAATATTTTTGCCTGCATTGTACAAATTTCAGGTTTGTATCACTGGGCAAGGTCAATTGATAGACTCTTGGGAAGCTCGACTGGGACTGGAAGGAAAATTCAAGGGAACGCAGGTGTGGAGCCACTGGGCGGTGTCTTTAGAGTCTAAAGAAGGCGAGGAAAATGGCGTCGTAGCTCTGGATGAGGACGTAACTGGTGTCTACCGATCCATCGGCAAATGTGGTACATCCATGGACTACTTACACAAACGGGACGACAGCGAGGTGGATATTAGAGTTTCTTTCTGTTCCCGGAACACTTGTTTAAATGGCATTATTTGCACCAGCAGGCATCAAAAGACTTGTACTTTTTTATGGACCCGACGCGGTGCGGCAAAGCCGTTGAGGATTCTTTTGTTTTCGCATCTCATTCGAGGCGCCTTGAATTCAAGGAGCAGCGACTTCCAGTGCTGCTGCTCGACACCACTTGGCGACCATCCTCTATTGAGGGAAAACAAAATGTGGATTGTTTTGTTCACGGATTTTGGTCGCCTGCAGGCAAATTAGTCGGCTTACAACCCAGGAAAGTCGATGATATTGTGCAGGCGGATGCTTCGATCGCAACCCTGTCAAAGTCAGCATTTGCGCCACTTATCGAGAATTTATCATTTGGTAAAATGTCTTGCTCCGCGGCTGTTGCACTTGTTCAGGTGAAAGTGGACCTTGGGGAGTATCGTGAGGATGTTTGGGGAGTTGACGAGTGGAATGAGGTGGACCTTGTAAAAAAAGGGAAATCTGTGTTTGAAAAGGTTTCCTGGTTCGCTGATCGAATCAAAATGCCAACATGGATAAGCAAATGGACTTTTATGGAAGCAGGAGCGCTTTCATTATCCGATCTGGTAGGTCTTCACCAGACACAATGATTCTTGTTTTGTATCCGAGCTAAATGTTGACTTGCGCAGGAATGCAACTCATCGCCTTGTGTGCAGTGCGCCCCAGTTGAGCCACGGATATTGTGGATACCGAATGTGAAAGGAAATGCCAAAACGTTCCGTGCGATAGAAGACCCATCCCAAGCAGGAGTTTTCGAAAATGCTCTGAAAAACAGGCCCGCACCGTTTGTCTGCCAGATGAAACTCGAGGACGGCAAAGAATCTTCTGGAGTTTTCCGCATTGGATTGAATTTTGCATCCCTTATCCATCGCGCGGCTGCCCGACTCACAAATACTTCATTTTCAGGGGAAAGTGGCCCCAGTTTTGAGTTTTCATGGCGCATAAACTGCGACGCAGTTCATGAGAGTTCAGCCAAGTATTTTCCAAAACTCGAACTTCGAAGCAACCGAAATGACCCTGGTTTTGAGCAACCGCCCAACTTTAAAAAGTACCCTCTTCGTCCGGAGCAGCTGCGTTCGTTGGGTTGGATGATCAAACGCGAACAGAATCCCGGATTGTTTGTTGAGGAAGAAATCTCTGAGGCGTCGTTCGACTATTTGGGATGGAGAGCCGAAGGGCGAGCGTCCCGTGCTGTGCAAGTTTGCGGTGGTGTTGTTGCAGATCAAGTTGGGTATGGAAAAACGGCGATCACCCTTGGGTTGATTGATTACATGAAAAACTGTAAGTCAGCAGATTCTACTCCTGCTGACGTGTATGGAAAAATTGCCCTCAAGGCGACGCTCATACTTGTGCCCGGACACTTGTTGAAGCAATGGCCATCAGAAATCGCGAAGTTCACAGGCACTTCGCTCAATTGCATTACGATCAAAGACGTTGGATCGCTCAACAAGATCTCCATCAGTGAATTTATGAAAGCGGACGTAATTATTGCAAGCTCGAAAATCTTCGCAAGTCAGAAGTATTGGGAAAATTTCGAAGTCTTTTCGGCAGAGGGGAAATTGCCCCCGGATGCAAAAAAAGGGGGGCGATACTTTCATGCAAGATACAAGGAATGTCTGGCGGCATTGAGGCTGCAGATTGAGAGGTTGAAGAAAGGAGAAATGAAGGAATTGATCAAGGGGATTGAGGAAGCCGCAGACAAAGCAGCCAATGAGGAGGCGAATCAGAAGAATGCTGCGCTTCTGCAAACCAAGCGAAAGAAAGGAAAGCAATACCGCGATGAAAAAGAGGCTGCACAAGCTGGTGATGATGAGGAAGGCGGCGAAGAACCAATGAACTCAAGGTCTTCAAAACCTGCCAAAAAACACAAGCTTGGAAGTTCCATTGCAGATCCCTGGGGACTAACAAATTCGGACATCAAGAAATCATGGAAGAAGATGACATCGGTCTCTTTTGAAATGTTCAGCTGGAACAGAGGTTTTTGAATGTGTGCTTTATCATCCTTCCATTATGTCTAACTCCGTGTAATATGTCAGTTGTCGTTGATGAGTTCACGTATCTTTCAGACCGCATTCACGCTGCTGTGATCAATCTGAGTGGCCTTAATAAGTGGGTTCTCTCAGGAACACCACCTGTAAAGAATTTCAACGATATCAAATCCGTCGCGGTGTTCCTCGGCGTCAATCTTGGAGTGGACGACGAGTCTGATTTCACAGGCACTGTGGCTAAAAGAAGGAAAAACGAAGCAACACGAGCCGAGCAGTTTCATGCGTTTAGAGAAATCCACACACACGAATGGCATGCGCGCCGTCATCAGATTGCTCAGAAATTTTTGGATCAGTTTGTTCGACAGGTGAGTTTTCAAGATATGTTCCTTCGCAGTTTATAAAAGTATGATAAACTTGTGAACGCCGATAATAGAACATTGCGGAAATCGATGAAATTATATCTGAGGAGGTCCTCGTCAAAGTTGATCTCCCTCCCGCGGAACGAGCAATCTACTTGGAACTGGAGCATCATCTGCAAGCTCTGGACATGAACTCAAAGAAAGCCATTAAATTCAAAGCCGGCATGGACGGTGACAGAGACCGGAGAATGGTGAAAGCTTTAGGCTGTTCCTCGACGGCAGAGGAAGCCCTCATGAAGCGATGTTCTCACTTTGCGCTTGACGACGATGCGGGCCAAATCGACGGAAGCACTGCGGAAGAAAAATCCGATGATGAAAATTCGGGAGATGAAGATGATGCACCTGTTGCTTCTTCATCCCTTTCAGGCGTGCGTGTAAACGGGCTTTTGACGGCCGCCGAAACCTGCAAAGAAATTGTCACCACCCGAAAGCTGCAATTGGTTGAATGCATACGCGATATCTGGATTCAGTTGCATCGCATTGACCGCGTTCGTCGTGCAGCCAAAACACGCTCAGATTACAAGGAACACTGCGACGTCATTCGCACAAAAGATGAGAACGATGCCGTTGACCATTTTGACAAGTGGGTGCGGATGGTTGGAAGTGGAGGCCACGTTGGTGATGCGGAGAGTATGGCAGTGATGGTTGCGATGATTCAAAAGGCACGGGTTGTCGACAAAGGATCAACTGCCGCAAACATACTTTCGGAAGCTCACGAGAGCCTTGTAGGGGAGAAGAAATCCGTTTGCGTAGACGCCAAGGCGGACGAATTGCGGATTCGGGGGTTGATTGACGTTGACATGTTCCAAACTTTCAAAAAATTGGAGTCAGGAATGTCAAAAAGCAAGTCCGCCAGTGATTTGGAGAAGCCTGCCAAGAAAAAGGCAAAGAAGGACGAAGGTGCAAACGAAGACGATCTGAACGAATTCGAAGTGGAGCTTGCAAAGATACCCAGCAGCGCAGGCAAGACCAAGTCAGCTTTAGTTGAAGTTCTGCATTTTATTCGGGAACTGACGCATTCAGTCGAGCGTTTGCAAAAAGAGCTTGTGGGGCGTATGCGATCTTTGCGATTTTTTGTCGCCGTGGACAGGATTGTTCTGTCAGACGAACGATTTGAAATATTGGGAAGCGCGATCGCCAACTGCGCAAGCCCTTCCTGCAAAACGAAAAAGTCCTTTCTCGCCGACAAGATGTATTTGATCAAAAATTCGGCCCTGCTATCTTGCTGCGGTCATATGGGATGTGTATCTTGTATTACCACAGCGTCCGCGAATCAAAAGTGTTTAGAACCTGGGTGCACGATTGTTGTGCATGACAAGTCTATTGTTCCCGTGTCTATTTTTGGGAACCTGTCTGCAACGGATGCAGCAAATTCTATGGCTTCGGGTCAATTTGGAGCCAAGCTCATGTCTCTTATCAAGATACTGACGGAGAAAGTTCTTCCAGCAAAAGAGAAGGCTTTGATCTTTGTGCAGTTTGATGACTTAATGTGAGCTTTTGACGTCAATGCTGTATTTTATTGCTGAAGGTGACTAACGCATCTGCATTCAGGGCGAAAGTGGGGGAAGCACTGGACTCGGTCGGAATTGGACATTTGGAAATCAAAGGAACTTCCCACCAAAAAAGTCAAGCACTCGACCAATTTCAAACTTCCACCAAAGGAAAATCTGGAAAAGTATCATCGGTACTTTTGCTCAATGTAGCGGATGAAAGTGCCGCAGGCGCCAATTTAACTGTTGCCAACCATATATTCTTGCTGAACCCGCTGCATCATTCATCGAACGAGTGGATTCAGGCTTGCGAGACGCAGGCTGTGGGACGATGTCGCAGATACGGACAGGGGCGTAAAGTGTGGGTGCATCGCATGCTTGCGAATGATACAATCGATACGGCACTCTTTGAGAAACGGGTGAAGTATCTGGAAGGATGAACTCTATTTAAATGTCTGAATTGTACAATCAGACCTTTCTGACGGATATTTTGGTTCTTAAGTCGAAAATAAAGCTCAATCAAAACGGACAGGATGATCTACTCTTTTTTTGATAAGCGCGCTCGCGCGAACAGAGACACGGCTTCCTTGGTCACTTTATAAAGAGCCCACCTGCAAGCCTTGACTGTACCATCCGCAAAGCATTTCCGGAATTCGGCGCAGTTGCAGGCAGTAATTTATTGACCAACAATAGTCAGCACTCCAACCGCATCCGTTCGATTGAGATAAAAAAAACGAAGAAAAAGATAATCCTCTAGGATATGCACCATGAAAACAATTATGAACTTTCGGAGACAACGCCCACTTGCGCGTTTCTCAAAACCCGACCTTTGATCATGTATCCAGGCTTGAGCACTTCTAAAACGGAGCCAGGTTCTTTTCCTGGGACAGGCGCTTGGAAAACAGCCTCATGTAAACTGCAAAGCCAGAGAGGTGAGTCGGAATGAACCAAAAAAAACGGAAGCCAAGAATCAGGATAAAAACTTACTTGTGATCAAATTTCGCCCCAAGAGTGTCCCCATACGGCTCCACACCAGCGCGTTTAAACGTCTTCATCAGATTATCGTGCGTCATTGAAACACCAGAGTAGAAATCTTTCAAGCTCTTGTTGGCGTCGTTGGAACGTTCCGCCTCAGGCACGTTTTTGAGTGCGATTTCGAGGACGTCAGCGGTATCCAGAAGGTCTTTCGCAAACTTGGTGATTGCGAACGATGATGCGTTTTCCACCTCCTTTTTGGTGCGTTGCCGGATGTTTTCCATGTCAGCAAGTGCCCTCCTGTAGAGGTCCTACGCAGAGAAACAGGGGGCGTGAGCTTCAATGAGACTCAATGCGATAGCTTCGAAAGTAAACCTGGAGATCGGCGATTTGCTTGTCCTTCTCAGCGATGGTGATGTCGATTGGCTTGGCACCTTCTTTGGGCAAGTCGGTCTGTGGGGCTGCGTCTGTCGAGTAGTTGGCTCTCATCAGCGGGCGAATTGCAACTTGGCGCAACGGAAGTCGCGTTGAGGAAAGACGGCGGAGAGCAAGCATTGTTTTCAAGTTTGTTTTTTTTTTATTTGAAGGAAAAAGTGCAAAGTGACCTTTTTTAAATTCAGATCGAATATATTCTGATGACGTCACTCCGACGTTTCTCAACTGCTGCGAGGCAGGTGTCGATTCTGGGGCGCCAGTTCGAGACCGACCAACTCACAAACGTCTCCGAATGTGAGCGTAGCTGAAACATCTGCGCAACAACACCTGAACTGACCGTAAACAACCAACCCTCCAAGCTGTCCTCACCCGCATCCCGCGCCGACTTCATAAGATCCCCAACCATCCCATCGCAATTGTCAAAGCTCGCATCGAGGCTTATTTCCATAAGACAAACTCGCGCTATGCCGTCCTTGACTCCATGTCACCCGCCGTCTCAGTTGCAGACAACTTTGACCGCCTTCTGATTGCTCCAGACCATTCCTCGCGCAGTCCCTCAGACACTTATTACATCAACAAGGATACAGTCTTGCGCTGTCATACCAGTGCCCACCAGCATGAAGTGCTGGCCTCTAAGGCTTCCGATACAGGATATCTCCTCACAGCCGATGTTTACAGACGCGACGAAATTGACCTTAGCCATTATCCCATCTTTCATCAGATGGAGGGCATTCGAATTTTTGATAAGAAATCGTTGCTGTCCGAATCTGCTTCAGATGTCTTTGAGCCGCTGCCGAAAGGTTTTATATAATTCTTGCATGCCCAGTGTATGTGAAGCTTTTTTGTGTTGTTGATGGCTGAACTATGAACAAACAGGCACGAAAGTAATTGATTCAACGGGTCTCTCGAACACTTCAACGAATCCCATTCAACCCGCGCATTCTCAAGCGGACAGTGAAATTGTTGGAGCGCATTTAAAACGGTCTCTCGAAGGAATGGTCTGGGAGTTGTTTGGACATGACAAAAACTTGGAAATTCGTTGGATTGAGGCGTTCTTCCCATTCACAAGCCCAAGTTGGGAGATGGAAGTGTATTACCAGGGAAAGTGGCTCGAAGTTCTGGGCTGCGGAGTTATGCAGCAGAAAATTCTGGATGATACGGGTACGAGGGTGTTTTCTTTTCTTTCCCCCACTCTTGGCCGCATTCTGAATTCCGAGCCTAGGCAATTCGGATAAAATCGGCTGGGCATTTGGTCTTGGTCTCGAGCGTATTGCAATGGTCATGTTTGGAATCCCAGACATTCGCCTCTTTTGGTCTCAAGACCCTCGCTTCCTATCGCAATTTGATTCCCACGAAACAAAACCTGCCATCACATTTCAGCCGTATTCAAAGTACCCGTCCTGTTATAAAGACGTTTCATTTTGGTGTCCCGATGGATTCCATGATAATGACATGTTTGAGGTTGTTCGTGATGTTGCTGGAGATTTGGCCGAAGATGTCGCATTGGTAACTTGACCGTTCTATTTGCTTTAACAAGGCAAGGTTACCTACTTGGTACCTATTTCATTTTTTTTGTTGCAGATTGACACATTCAAAAACTCCAAGACTGGAAGGACCAGTAAATGCTTCAGAATCAATTACAGGTCCATGGACAGGTTCGTTTTTCGTCCCTTTTTTTTCTCATCTGTTGGAGAGTAGAATCTATATCTTATTATCCGAATCGCGTGTGTGCAGAAATCTGGTAAACGAAGATGTGGACATCATTCAAGATAAAGTGAGGGCAGAGATTGAACGCCGTTGCGGTGTCGAACTGCGAGGATGAAGACTCTAAATATCAATAAAAATGCAGTGCTTTTGACTATATGCAGTTTTTGGCAAAATTTGATAATGTTGTTCCATAAAAACTGCGCCATGTATAATATTTTATTTTTCTTCCTCCCCCTTCTCTGACGGTCTATGAGAAGAAGCAATGCTTCATCAAGTCGCCAATCACTTTCACATTCAGCGAATTTCCAAGCAGCTTATACTGCTGCGCGACTGAAATGGATTCGGGAAAAACCAGTTTGGTAGCAGCGTTGTCGGTTACATCAATGGGGAACGCATGAAGCCGCGCAACTTCTCGAGGCGTCAAGAACCGCAATCCCAATTCAACGATGGATGGGTTATCCTCAAAGTTGGGTTGAACAACCTGCGTGGGTGGCAGCAGCAGCAAGTCAGGAAAAGTACCAAAAGTAGAAGTAGGTTGCGGAATTTCTATACCTCCATCTTCCGAGTTTGCAGTAGAGATCCAGATCGCGTCACCATTTTTGTTCCATATGATTTTGTTACTGTGGAAGTCCGGGTCGAGTCGGGTCTCACTACATCGAAACGAAATGTTGGTCGCTTGGTAATGTATTGTGTTGGAACGAGGAACGGAGTAACATCATCAAGAGTCTCAAGGTATTCCGAAAGAGGTGGGACGGGCACAGGTTCTGACCCATCCAACGGCCAAAACGTTTTTAGGTTGAGAGTCAAATCCGGTGTGATTGATTCGTTTGAAGACGTGTCTGTCTTTGGATACACCATTTTTGCGGCCAAATAGTAGCGCCTTCGATCATTCGGGATACCAAATTGCATGGGCGACAGAATAAACTCATCGATCGAATACCCCAACTTCTGCAGACAAGCCACCAACAGGTTCCTGCACGCAGATGTTTCAAAATTCGGCACATTTTCGAGAAAAATGAACTTTGGCTTTGCTGCAACAAGCGGAAGAAGTTGAATCAAATGAAGCAAAGGCTTTGAACGTTCATCCTTGTCATCGAGACAGTTTCCGCCTTGAGTGAATGGTTGGCAAGGCGGGGACAGTAACCAGAGGTCAATTGGCCCGAATGCGGTGATATCCTTGACAGTGACACAGTCGAGCGTGCGTGTGCGAGGTTGAACGCCGAAGCTGGCGGTATAGACGGTGTTTGCGACAGTGTTGATGTCAAAGGCGGCACGGACCGACACGCGTCGGTTTTGGTGGGCAACGGCGTGGCATAGTCCATAGTGGAGGCCGCCGATGCCGGAAAAGAACTCGAGCGCCGTTATCGTGTCATCTTGTTCTTTGTTGCGTTTCGATGCAGGATCGTCTTCGTTGTTTGGGTTGCGCTTCTGTCCAGTCATGAAAGTGGAAAAGTGGAGAAAAAAAACAAAGACAACAAGGAATACTGCAAAGTTAAAAAGTATCTTGCACATCACTAACGCCAAGAATAGGAAAGACGCCGTTGTGGGGACGGCTGAATGCAGTCATAATGTTTGACAAAGTTATGCGGACATCAGAACACACAACCGACGCATCATCCGCATTGCTTCGAATGCCAAAGCTCTCGCACCGTCACTCGATGGGTGCCCAATTGGATCTGCAGTAACCGTCGTTTCGATCCTTGTGACCGCAGTCCAGTCCTCAAGAACAGATGCAGTTGATTGATATTGCCAAAATGGTCACGTGCCACAACCAAGGCTTGCCCATTCTGAAAGGGTCAATCAACCAACTTCAGCTGGGCGCGCGTATGAGCAGCGAATGCGCCTCTTGTCAGGTTCATCGATAAACTCGGGGCAATTACGCGTGCTGTCAAGTGTGGGATCTGGCGACTGGAGGGCAGTCTGCTCAACCGCTGTCTTGTTGCGAACATTATCCCGCTGTGCTCATTCAACGGCTCGTGACATCCTGACTGAAAAATGCATATTGTCATGAATTTACACTACTCACCAGACAAGATTTACATCCATGGTTGCGATACCTCCAGGTCCAGGGGACCAGTACAACCTGAATCACGCGTCTGAGCTCATCACCATTTCAGCGATGGTGTTTCTTGGTATCTGCATTGTGGTGCACTGCTGCTACATTGTCTTTGTGGACTTGCCAGCTCAACGAATAGTCCTGACGAGCACCAACGTGCATCTCTTTTTGATGGCAATATCGCTCATTGGACTCCATGCAAGTCTGTATTGCATTATAAGCGCAGAGTACTTGTCTGCTCGATACTTCAACAGCGCCACTGGACAAGTGATCTGCACAACCATGTTTGAAATATTCGCGATCCGATACAGCTGGGATCGAAGTGGAAGCGTCGTCAAACGGTTACTACCCAAAACCGCCAAGTTTCTGCAAGTTCTTGTCGTGTGGATTCCGCTGCTTGGGTTTTTGGAGATTGTGCCGAGTATATCACTTTCGGCGCTGCATGACCGCGACATCAACCCCACAATTTCAAATGTCCTTTTTCTTTTGTCAAATGTAATACCTGTCGTGTTTGCATTGCTGTCACTCGTGTTTGATGCGGCTCTGTTGACGGCGTTTTGCACCTACACGCGTGGCATCCATCAAACGCTGGAAAACTCTCGGGATCAATTGTTTGAAATGATTGCTCGGTACGGGATTGCGTCCATAGTCTTTTATGCGGGATCTATTGGGTTTTACGGGCTCGGTCAAGCATTCCGACAGTCGAATTTTTTCATATTCCTGGCAGTGTCGTATTTCATGTTGATTTTCAGCTACATTTCGTTGCTGCTGATGAAGCTTGGGAATGTGCTTACGTATCGGAGTTCAGGAAGCAAAGGGAGCATGAAAGGCGCCACTGCATGAAATGCGCATGTGCAGCATCAATCAAAAAATAAAAGCAGCGTTTTGAAACCCGTCTTGGTGACATCATAGAACCCACAGCTTGGGTCGGGATGGAGTTGCTTGAGGTGGAGGAATAAAGCTCGCGTGAAGGCAATGAGAGTGCAACTTGGATGTCCCATCAACATCGTGCACACTTACACGCACATACACGCATACACACACACATAAGGGCAATGCAGGATCAAGGGACACCGATGCTCGCTTGAGACATGCTCTCGTACACGAGCAGATGGCAGGGTGTGGTGGGTGGTGGACTCAAATCACAAAATGACCAAATTTTAATTTTTTTGCCCAGGATGGATGGATGGATGGATGGAGATGTTTTAATAAAACGAAACAAAAAAGTTTGCGCTGTGCCCAACAAGTAAGGAAGAAAAAACACACCCACAACGAAAGAATGTCCAGCAAACAAGTGTGGCTCACTCCACCCACCATCCTCGTTGGGCGCACTGCCGGTGCCATCGACTCCTACACGTCCTACTCTGTCACATGTGCCATGACGGTTGCCCCAACCTGCTCCGGCGCAGACGACGCATCTGCCATGACGTCCTTCTACAACTTTTGCACAGACAAAAAGGGCGAATTCAAGTTGCCCTACGACCCGCCTGTCAACCAAACCAACCTCCCCAAGGGTCTCATTTGTGATGCAACGCCCAGATGCGTTGCGGACAAGCTGTACACTGCATCATGCTACCAAGACTACACCACAGCCGCCTCCTGCCAGTACAATTACTCTCGTGCGTCAAGTTCGTCGCAATCGTGGCTGATCAAGAATCTGGGCTCGATCATCCCTGGAGTGATTGGGTCCATCATTGGACTCTGTTGCTTGAAGGGCTGTCTGGAGGCATGTCTCTTTGGCGGCAACGGACTTCGGCCAAGCCAGATTAAGGCGTACTACGCAGAGCGACGCAATGAGGACAAGCAGCGGCACCGCGCACAAGACGTTGAGCGTGAGAACCGTCGAGACGAGGCCGTCAAGATCGAAGCCAACCGTGTCCGTCGTGAGCAAGAGCTGTCGCAGGCGTTCTACCAGGGCGTGGCCAACCGTGCTACGAGAGAGGACAACATCAAACTCACGCTCGAGAAGGCCCGTGACGAGATTATCAACCAAAGACACGAGTTAAAAATTCGCGAAGTCCAGCGCCAGACGGAGCTGACCAACATTGTAGAGAACTCAAAGGATGCACAGAACCAGAGACTTGCCCAGCGATTCAAGGGCGCCTTGGCTTTGAGGGCTATCAAGAGAGAGGAGGAGCTGAAGGCGAGTGGCAACAACATCAAGGTCATTGAGAGTAACATTATCGAGAACGGAAAAGTTGTCGGAAGGAGACAAGAAATCCAACGTGAGCGTTATGCGCGCACCGATGCTGAGGCTCATGCCATCTTGGGAGCAGTTGGAAATGACCTGCATCAGATCACACAGCCGCAGTCTGCATACGGAGGCAACAACGGCAATAGAAACGGGGGTGGTGGGATGATGTAGGGAGTGAGTCTGTCTCTGTCCCAGTTTGATCGATCCTTGCTTTTAGACTGACTGCCTCTTGGCTGCAAATTTATAAATAAATTGTTTTTGGACGGATTGAAAAGCTGCCAAGGCATTTGTGCGACATTGGAACGAAAACAAGATAAAAATAGCTCGTCTTTGCTCTTGTCAAATTCGTGTATTTTAACGTAAAACTATGCAAACACTGACGTCAACAGACCGGCCCTGACCTTCCCATTTCAAACAAACAACCTCGTGCCACATATTTATTTTTGGGCCACAGCCAGCCAACTCATCTCTCATCAGCTCAGTCCCGCATAATGCGCGGGTATCTCCAGTATTCTCGGTACAGGAACATCCACATGTGCTCCTCTGGAGGAATGAGTGAGTGTGAGAATTAAGACAAATAGCTACTGACGAAAGTGACACACTCAACTCGCACGCATGTGTCTGTAAACTTATGCCTTGTCGGTACACTTGCATCCATTGCACCCCACCAATATCTGCGCAGCTAACACACAAGTAATATAAGTTTTTTGCCACTGTCACAGTTTAAAAAAACTGGCTTTGTTTTTTTTCCACAACTCAACTACTTTGGAAGTGACTCCGGCGAGATCCAGTTGCACATGCACAGATTCCACAATTCCAGCGTGACAGCCTTGTTACAAGTGGTTTGCTGCAGAGAGAACGCAGATAGAACGTACGTGCAAGCGGCATTGTTTGGCATTGTTTCGTTTTTCTGAAAAAAGTCAGGGGAACAATGGCAGGCAGGTATAATTCAAATATGATACCTCCCTCCCACCAAAGAAAGGCTCCAAACATAAATAAACTGTTGACTGCATAACTTTATGATAAAAACAAAAAAAAACGTGAAATTATAAACAAGCGAGTTTGTTACCAACTCATCCGGCAATCACGCCAATCGAGATACCCAGAGGATCCCCACCATCTTCGTCAAACACCACAACTTCAATCTCATCTCCTTCACCTTCACCCAAAATCCAAGCTGTTGGAACATTGTACCAGCTCTGTGACGCGTATCCGCACCCCACTGCGCATTGTTCACCGCCTCCAGAGCTGCGACTGTCCGGGTATCGGCATGGCACATTTTCGCAAACGGCTTTGCGATTCCAGTGTCGACCCACTGCGTGTCCGTTCACAAACGCGAGTCCACGGCTCATAGTTCCAAGGTGAAGAACAAATGCTGTGATGGGGCGTACACTAGGAATCAGATTGGCATTTGCGCCATAGGTTTGTGCTTGCAGTTGCGTTTGAAGGGCTGTCTTTTGGAAGTTGAACAGATCATGTTTGGAGAATTTCACCATGTACCAAACAAGTGGAGAATTGACGGCTGCAGTTGCTCCAGCGACAGAGGGAGTCCACCCGTTCTTTTGCTTGCTGCCTTTAAAGTACTATGAAGTAGGAAGGGAATCAGTGAAAAAGTCCTCAAATCACAAACCACAAACCTGCAGATGTTCCCCTTTGAGTCCAACTTGATGCGCCCACTCTCCTTTCGTGACATCTACTCCATCCACCGAAACTCCATTCAAAATTCCCTTCTCCAGTCCCTCCATATGGTCTCCAAAATTCAACAGCCCAGCGACTCCGACCAAAACATCAAGCCTGTGGTTCTCACCATCATCTTTATCCTTACTTTTATCTTTTCCATCCTTGCCAGATCTGCCCTTCTTGTTTTTTAACGCCAAAAGGTCAACTTCCAATTCCAAACTGCTACTGCTGTCAGGATCCGTTACAATAACTCCGTCGTGAATCTTGACGCCATCTAGATACACATGGGCAACATCGCTGATCCCTTTCGAGAAGGATACTTTCACCTTCTTTTCATCCTTCACACGAACATCGCCCCTAGAATACCACAAGTAGTCACTCGCATCCCGCGTGGCACGAATGTGCTCCAAAGGCTTGGATGCATGCTTGGCAGTTGCGTTATTCCAAATTCCAACTGGCTCCAGAATATAACTGATTGCATCAGGGGCAGCTTGAATGACCAAGTCAGTGGTTTCAGGGTCTGATCGAAGGATTGAAAGCTCCATCAACCGCTTATATGTGACTGGTGTAGAAATAGCCATGCTCGCAGTTGATGGTACTAGGATAGGTCCAATGGGAGCACGGCCCGGCGAGATGCTTGGTTTTACTGAAACGGTGCTGTACAGAAGATGCAGCCCCTTTCCATCTTTCAGATAGATGTCAACCGACCAATGATGCACGCTAATATCGCGGCCATCAAATTTAACAGTAGCATCCTTGTTTTTGTCCGGATTTGATAAAAACACAAGTGCTTCGGCGCTCAAGTCACCATATACATGCGCTTCAACACCGCCGCTTCCCAATGAAATCTGTGTTGGGTCGTTATACAAGATAAACTTTTTGTAATCATTGCAAACGCGGTGGAGATCTTGCAAGTGAGAGTATTTTGGATTGCTGGGAAATCCGTACTCGTTGAGAGGCGCGTCATAATCATATGTTGTCGTCTTCCAGTCCGAACCCCATCGACCGAAATTCGTGCCCCCGTGATACCTGATCAAAGACTCTTGGTTAGTCGAAACTACTTGTTTGAAGGAGGGATGCCTGCCTACATGTAATAAGCAACGTAAGTACCACCGCGAGCAATAAATCTCGCCGAAGCAAAGGCAACGTCTTCTGCGTAGCGAGTGTATTTTCCTTGACCAAACTTCTGGAACCAGCCAGTCCATAGTTCAGTAAACATGGCCGGTTGGTCTGGGAAACGTTTCCGATGGCCTGCGATCCAGCTATCAGCGTAGAATCCATTCGCAGCGTTTATCACCTGTTCATCAGAAATGTTAAATAAGTTGCGCATATCTTTGAACGCGATGAGATGCTCACGGTTGGAACATTATCTTGCATGCACATGAACCAAGGAAGCCCTACATTCAACGATTGCGAAAACTCGCCAGCCCACTGGATATATTTATATCCTTCTGGGCCCATTTCGTTCGCAATGCCGCCAAATTCATTTTCTATCTGAAGGAGGATGATGGGTCCACCGTTTCTGGTCAAGCAAAAGCTTAACGTTTGATTCGCGCAAAATGCAAGAGAGAGCATCGACTCACGTTCCAAGGTATGGACTGACAACATCCAGTGTCTTTTTCACAAACGTCGCCATTGAGTCCATAAACGCTTTGTTGAAGCTGCGGAATGTGATGCCTGACTTGTCCAGCAGCCAGATGGGAAAGCCTCCATAGTTCCATTCCGCACACACATAGGGCCCAATGCGGAGAACAACATGCAGCCCAGCTTCATCGGCAAGGCGCAGAAACAAGGGCAGATTCGCAACACCTGGGGCAATGTTTGAAATGGATGAGCATCGGGTTACACAGAGCCGCAAGAAAGTACCAACCTGTTTCAAAGTCGTAGGTGCCTTCTTTGGGTTCGTGCAGATTCCAAAACACGTACGTGTCGATGGCTGTGTTGCCACCCGCCTTGATTCTGGCGAGAAGATCAGGCCAGATGGATGGATCAGAGCGTGGATAGTGGATAGTGGCCGTCAACAGGAGCTGTTTCAAACTGGTTAAGAACTAAACATCCCATTGAGAATAGCTTGAGCCGCCAACCTGTGGCTCGCCATTGATTGAGAAGGCACGCGGTGAATATGTCACGTTTTTCGAAAGAACTGGCGTGACAGGCGGCATCTTGTCCACAGGCAAGTGCTACAGAACAGAATAGAGATTACCAATCGGGTCCAATGCTTCGAGATTTCCTACCTCGCGACCAGAGTCAAAGTCGAAGCCAAGCATCAGCGCGGCCGCCCACAAAGCGACCACCAAGAAAAAAGCAGCGCGGCAACATCTTGCGGTTGATGACGGCTTCTTTGGAGTGTAGAAGGGTGTGCTGACACTACGAGAGCGTCCGTCCGCCTCACCAGTGAGAGGGGTCTGAGACGCGTGTGAGGCAGCTCCATTGTAGAAGCGGGCTAGAAGAGGATCCGTTTCCGCTTCGCTCTCGGACATGTCCGAATGTGCATTGTAGCGGGTGTTTCTGCGGGTGTCTGCGCTGTGGACCGTCTCCCTGGAACGATCCAGGCTCGGTTTCGCCGTTCTCGCTGTTTCTGTCCCACTCTGCGAGATGTCGTCGCTGGTTTCATCCACCTCGAATGTGACGGGCAGTGATGCACTGGCGCCGCTTCCGTTCGTGGTGGGGGTCAGCATGTTTCTGTTACTTTTTTGCCAAGCAGGGTGAACAAATAAATGCCTTGCCATATTAAAACAGGATGCAGTCTTCAGCTTTTACTGCATTAAACTCAGTCTGTACGGCAACCCGTCACACAATTCGGGAGCAGCAGGTAGCGAGCGAAACACGTGGTGGCAGAATTTACACACTTGCAATCGTCGCAACCGAAAACCCTGCAAGTCATAATGATATCGTCGTTTGCAAACCATATCGCATCGCCGCGACAAATCCAGCCGGCGCGGATGACCAGACACAAACCAACCGCGCCCCCAGCGACCGATTTTCTTCCTTCATTTCACTCATTTTTACAATTGATGGCAGCAAAATTTATTCAAATTCGCAAGTAACGCTCAATAAACGCGTTGTTTTGGCCACTCTTTCCTATAAATCCAACCCGTCATATATCCACCCATCAGAACACACTGCCAACAATGCATCATAAAATGCGCTGCACGCTACTGATGGACTTGTGCGGTGTTCCAGTAGGTATGGAAGTTCTGAGTGAAAATTAAAAAAAAAAAAAAAAGCTTGGAGTGGCTTCTCCACACAGATGCACTCGACGCACTTGATATTCCACACTCACATATGTATGTGGAAGTATATGGCCTCTTAGAGTTTGAAAGAACCAACTAGAAACGCGTCGTTCAGTTCTTGTTTTGGGCTCTTGAAATGATCACGCTTATTTGCTCACTTTAGCACCAGCAAGGCCAAAACCGGTGGTAATTCAAGCACTGTACGGCATTGTCTAAGATGGAATTCTTTTTACCCCATTGTACAGTTTTTGCACCTGACGTGCAACGCGTGAGAGTAAAAAATTGTTTTTGCACAATGCCACAAACCTTCGTCACTTGTCCAATGTCTCCAACGCAGTCCTCTTTAGCACACACTGCTGATGCCGTATATATTTGAGGGCGGTAGATGTCGTATTAAGTTTTAAGCGTCTGTGATGAGACCTTCTGATCCGGAATCTGCGGGATGCAGAATGCGGAGGCAGCAACCGATCCTTTCAATATTCGACGGCTCAAAATCAAATATCGCGCGTGTGCTTGCCGTGAGAATATAGAGTGGCGAAACGCAGCCCGATGTGAACTGGTTGGAACTTTGATGAATGGACATGGGGGTGACAAAACCACAACACCAAAACTACATCAGCTGCAAACACAGACATGTGATTAGAAAGAAGTGAGATTATTTATGATGTCGATATCGTCAATGTGATGTGCACTTACCCTATATTTTGCCACCCCTTCAAACAGAGAGAACACACAGTTTGTCACGCAATTCATCCTCTGACCGCCAGCAAGTATTTTCTGCTCTCCCATCATGTATGCATTCCTTTAGATGCATACGGACCCGTTTTCGGTGGTTCGAGTTCAGCCACTGCGATTTTTACTCGAAACACCCCTTCGAATTCGAAGCTGAGGCCGGGATGACAATACTCTCGAGAAGAGAGCCTGCTTTAGCTCGAATGCGCGCGGCCCAAAGTTTGGGATTCGTCGCATGGGCAATAGTCGCAAGCTCAAACTTTGTAGTTTGAATCAAGCAAGTGAGAGGACCGACCATGAAACCTTCAAAGTCAGACGTACGACGCCGGTGGGTATGAGATTGCCCATTTAGCAAGGCGATGAATCGGTACTGCTTGGTCCGGCAGGCCCACGACTGGTCAAACACCCCAACCCGCATCAATGCAGTGTGGCAGACCGTCATCGAACAGCGAATATGCGTAATCCCCGCGGATGCTGCGCCGTCTTCAAAGACAGTAGGTACATTGTTTGCGTATTGTTTGGTATTTTCGCTCACAAGGATTGCTGGCTGTTTTGTAAAAAATTAGAACAAACTTCAACCCCTACCGAAGTCTGCTTCCACCTACCAGCACGATAACAATACACAGGTAACCTCTATACTCAAACTTGCCTTGGAAGACCAACAGCACCCAGCAAGCTTGACCATAACATCTGATCTCGGAACAGTCCTGTCATGTCCAGGCTACATTCTGCACTCGTTTTCGTGATTGCGCTGTCAGCAGTCGCCATCGTGGCAACAGCTGCGGCGCGTTTCGTTTCTCCAGCGAAAACCCCTAAGAAAGCAGACGCGAGAACGTCCAAAAGGGCTTCAAGCAGAAAAACACGAGTTCTTCCGCAAGAATCCCAAGTGACCCGATCCAACGAGGCAGCAAAGGCTGTGTATTTGCCATGTCCTGTGTTTATTCGCAGTGATCCGATCGCTTGCTTTAAGATTATCTCAATCTCGGAAGTTCCCGTTTATATCCCGGTTCCGATCTTTCAATGGGTCCAACGCCACGAACTCTCTCATAACGATACCGAGCAAGCATTAGATGAGTGTGCAAAAATCCTCCGCCCCGCAGGACTGAAGCAGCAAGGTAAGTCTTTCGCGCCGCTTGAATTGTCAAATCACTGACAATTCCTCGCACCAAAACAACACTAGCGCACGAGGCTAAATTGTCGGTTATTCAGTCTGCCAGTGATTCCGTAAAAGTTCTATACTCATTGGACCAAAATGATGTGGCAGAATATTTGAAGACTCAAGCCCTTCGCATAACTGTTGGCCCGGCTCACATCCGGGAGATCCCATACGGTGCGTAGTTTTTCTTTTTGCTCTATGAAATCCTCATGCTACTTTTAACACAAACCTTGCTCATCAGCTGCCGCGTTCATCACTCCAGAATCCACTCCATTACATGACACAACATCAAAAACGGGAGCAATCAAAGAAAAGAACAATGACCATTTGGTCTCACAGAACCTTGTAACATCTCAACGGTTAGGAGTTTCTTACTCCGTTGACAAATACGAAGTTGGCGAGTTGCCCAAATTTACCGATGTTCGCTTCGCGAGTGGTCCGAACCACATCCGCCAAATTGCATATGGTGTTGATTCTGTTTCATGATGTTCTGCAGATGAGAATTTGCTCTCATACTTCTCATTGTGCAGGATTCTCGGACGTACAGCAAAAAGCCATCTCGACCGAAGCAGTTGTGAACACAATTGCCGCACCAACGGCTGTGCCACAGGAGACACGGTTCACTCTCAGTCGCCACGAGACTGAAACAAGTTGGACCATTGTATCTGGCCCTTTTGGAATTCGTCAGATTCCTTTCGGTGTGTTTATTTGATGGGGGTTCAAATTACGTCGTACCTCTAAAGCAATTTCTTGTTGCAAAATAGGGACGGAGAACGTTGCCGTAAGATCTGAAACAATAGTGGTTCAAAACGCTTGGAAGATTGCCCCGCTGTACAGCAAAGAAGTGTCGCTACCAGAACAAAGTGAGTAAAGCTCATTCTCAAGCGGCCCAAGGCACTGAAATTTAACTATTTGTCTCCAGCTCCCATATTTCCTGCCGCTGTACCTGTCATGAAGTACCAACCGGTTGTTTCTACTGCTCCCGGGAAGTCGACGGATGAACCCATGTTTGCCGGCATTTGCAAATTGAACACAGCTGAAAAGACTTTTAAAACGAAGATGCAAGAGAAGAAATTGGAGAAGAAAGCGGAAAAGAAAGTGGAGAAGAAAGCGGAAAAGAAAGTGGAGAAGAAAGCGGAAAAGAAAGTGGAGAAGAAAGCGGAAAAGAAAGTGGAGAAGAAAGTGGAGAAGAAGGAGGGGACGAAGGGCGAGAAATCCATAGCCACTGAAGCAGTGGTGACCAAAGCCGTCACGCCAAAGATGTCGCGATTGAACCCGTATGTCGCGGAGTGGGAACCTTTGAGCGCTGAATCAGCAAATGAAAAGGGCACGTCTTCAAAGGGCTTAAACCCGTATGCCGCGGAGTGGGAGCCTTCGGGCGTTAGGTCGGCAAATGAAAAGGGCACGTCTTCAAAGGGCTTAAACCCGTATGCCGCGGAGTGGGAGCCTTCGGGCGTTAGGTCGGCAAATGAAAAGGGCACGTCTTCAAAGGGCTTAAACCCGTATGCCGCGGAGTGGGAGCCTTCGGGCGTTAGGTCGGCAAATGAAAAGTGCACGTCTTCAAAGGGCTTAAACCCATTTGCCCCCACTTTTCAACCTGTGGCGGTTGATGATGGGTACGAAAGGTTGAACGGTGGATTAAACCAAATGCGGGGGCATCAATATCTGAATATGATCGAGAAGGTTGCAGTTTCTGCAGTGAATGCCATCCTGCCAAATTTTAAAGCCCGTTCTCCTGTGGTAGTATCAACCGAGAAAACTTCACTGGTAAGTATTTGTTGTGTGAATCTTGATTGTACTGCAGCTAACAAGAGGGGTTTCTGTCATTTTAACACGCCCAGGTTTGCAAGTTTTACCCCAACTGTACAAGGGGAAGAGAATGCCCTTACTCTCATGTTTGACTGTGATCATCATTTGACAGTTTTTATTTTATTCTGCTATATTTTTTTTCATTTCATTTTTTTTTTTTTCATTTTTTCCCTTGGGCAAGTTGCGCGATGCCGTTCCTGCCACTCTGGATCATCCAATCAAGAATTACCCTTGTCTGTGTAGGCCAAGAAGTCTATATATGGACTCCTATCCCCGATGAAAATTTCTTTCGTGCTTCTTTTTTCAAATAATACGCAATAATTACTGTGAGAAAAAACAAACACACCACTCGGCATTCATTTCAAAATCTGCACCCAAAAGCGACCTTTACCCAAGAATTCTTGCCAACGTGAGGAAAGGGTGATATGCAATCGCTGATAGTATTGACTGGCTGCTAATCCAAACAACGTTATCCAGTTGTTGTCCTTCAGCTCCAGTGTGATGACAACCCAAACAACCCACGCATTTTGAATTTTTTTTGAATTAACTCAGCCTGTGCGGCAACCCAGTCTTTGGTACGTTCAGAAGCCGACACCATGGCTGCGCCATCTTAGGGGCGCAAGGTTTCCTCCGTCCAGATTCCGCAATTGGTCCATCGTTTTCAAATTTCTGAAACCCGACAACGAATGTAAAACCATCTTTGAACAATCTGATTACAGCCGCTACACAGAAAACAATCCAGACAAAATGGGTACAGTGCCATTCATTATTCATCTCCTCAAAACCAATATGTCCACTCAACATCTATCTTCTTTACTACACCAACAATACCAAACATTAAGAGAAACCTGGCAGATGTGTTCGAAAAACGATACCACTCCATAATCTGCTTCTTCAAATCATAACGGCAGAGTTTTTGCAGAAGCCATCTTTCGAAGCAGTGCGGCGTTCGATGCTCCAGTTTCATCGAGCAGCGATGAGAACATTGAGCTCGCGTCGCTTGCCAGTGCATGCGGTGTGTCAAACTAATGGCGGAACTTAATACAAGCGGTAACACAGAACAGTGAAGCGTGAAAAGATCCTACCTCAGCTAAGCGACCAGAATCCAGAACCAGGATTTTGTCATAGTCCATCAATGTGTTCAAACTGTCCCAGAATAAAGTGCAAAAGATGGCGATCAACTTCCAGACATGCGCAGCAACCTGTCGAAAATGTATCATTACCGGTGTGCGATACACAACACTGTGCAATCGGCAAAGTCCTCCCTCAACACCTTTTGAATGTACGTATCTGTTTCCATATCTACAGATGCAGTCGCCTGTTTTTAACTCACGTCAGTTAAAACGCGTCACAAACAGAAATTGCAGGAATCACGCTACCTCATCAATCAAAAGAATCTTGCTCTTCACAAGCAACGCACGGCCCAAGCAAAGCAGCTGCCTCTGACCAACAGACAAGTTGGTACCGCCTTCCGCGACTGGCGCGTCCAGCTTTGCAGGCAAGCTCGAGATATATTCGTGCAGAGAACATCGCTCCAACACTCCCCACAGCTCCGTGTCGGTGTGCTTCGAAAACGGGTCCAGATTCGATCGGATGGTCCCATCTAGAGCCAAATAACAAAATGAGTCTTCTGGTCAGACAAAGAGCGCAAATAGAGCAGATGCTCACCAAACAGAATCGGCGCTTGTGGAATGATTGACAGGTGCGAACGTAAGCAAGTTAAATCCATCGCTGAAATATCCATCCCATCCACCTCGATTGTTCCTTCCTCAAATTCAACCAATCGGAACAACGCTGTAATGATGCTCGATTTGCCCGCTCCAGTGCGCCCCACGACACCGACTTTTTGTCCACCAGCTATTTTGAAGCTGAGAGAGTGGAGAATCGGTTCGAGTTCGGGTCTGTATTTGATGGTCAGGTTGATGAATTCAAGAGATCCGGACTGTGGCCAGTCAGAGGGTGGATTAGATTTGTGCGGGATGTAGTTGGGACCGCCTTCGGGTTTCAGGTCGGTGATGTAGTGCGAAAGCCGCTCAACAGAGTTCCTGGAGGGATTGAAGACAGAAATTAGGCAAACGCGATGTCATCGCATGCTTTTTTCTTACATCCTAGCTTCAGTTTCGGCAGCCTGCGAAAATCAGTTTCGTCAGAGTTTTGCCGCAAAAAACATTTTAGTGAACAGTTGCAACTCACATCGTGTAAACCAAAATTGAGCAAAAACATCAGCGACAAGGAATATGCAAGCGCCAGTCCAAGCAAAGCTGTGTCGATTCTGAAAGCCACCCCAAAGATCGCCATCAGACCAATTATGGCAGCAATAAACGTTTCTACACGTGTAGCCACCCAAGTTTCCAAGCAACCCAACAGATAAGATGGCCGATTTGCCGCATCTTGAAGTGATTCTTGTACCGAAACAAAGTCATCAGTGGCGCCAAAAGCGCGGATCGCCGAAATTCCAGCAAACGATTCGTTAATTTGTGAATACAACGGAGATCTCGTGATAGCTTCGATTCGTTTCACTTCACGCAAAGACCTGTGGAGCAAAGTCAGTATCGATTTTGGAAATAATCTTTCGCCGGGTTGACTCACGCGCGGTAAAGCTTCAAGAAATACATATAGATTGGAATAACCGCGGCAATAACAATCATCATCCATGGAGACGCGTAGACAATCAGAATGAACGTGCCAAGAATATTCAACCCAAACTCAATGATGTTCCCGAAGAGCCGGGGTAACTGACGATCAGCTGCGAAACGAGATGATCGATTGTGAGCAGTGATTCAGGAATAAATGCTATTCCGCATATTTACTTTCTCCAAAGTCCTTTGAAAAACGGGAAATGATTCTTCCGACAGGATTTGTCTTTTCAATGGACGCGGAGTCAGTCTGCAAATACCTGCATGAATTCATACGTCGACTCACCTCAAAGAATACCATTGGAGCTTTCACAACAGCTGCCAACGCCAGTTTGTGTATGTTTTTTCCAGCAAAAAAGCAGCCTCGTGCAAATGCGACGCGGGCAACGCCTAACAACAGAACTTTGAGCAAGGAGAGATTGCGCGTTTACCCAAAGAAGAACTCACCAAACAGCAACACTTGAAGCGCAGCCAAAAGTAACAAGCCGACCACATAAAACAGGTCAGACTTGAGAAATCGGTCTTCCACCCAAAATGTCAACCAAACATCTCCGAGCAGTTTGGTCGCTTGCCACAATGAAAAGAGTAGGAGAAGAACAACTGAGAAAGAAGCAGTTCCCAAGTTTTTCAGGCTGTATGAAGAATGATTGAGTTTCCAAAATAAAAAAACGTGACATTTGATCACTCACTAGAACGCATAATGCTTCAGTGCAACGCTTCCAACCTCGCGCTCTTCTTCTTCATTTAGATCGGTACCTTTCAGATCAAATTCTTTGAGATCGTCAATCGGAACTATTGCGGGAGTTTCTTTGATCGCATCATCCATCTTCAAAGCTTCCGCGTCGTCACTGGCATGTCCATACTCTTGCATCAAATCAAAGAAGCCTCCGCGTGCATTCATGAGCTGGTTGAATGATCCTTGCTCAGAGATTTCTCCATTGTTCATGACGACGATGTGATCTGCCTGAGACGCAATGTGCAGTTGATGCGTCACCAACACAACTGTTTTGGATTCACACACGCTCAGAATACATTCATCTAAAATCTGCTTGCCAACGTGAGCGTCGACTGCTGCGAGAGGGTCATCCTGATGTTGTCCAACGACGCTGTCAACATCGCAATCAGAAGAATACACAATCAAAAACCTTACCATCAACATAATGTCCGCATTTGAATAAATGGCTCTGGCCAGATTCACTCGTGCAGCTTGTCCTCCAGACAGCGTGATACCCTTTTCACCAATATCGGACATGTCACCAAAAGGAAGAATCGCAAGATCTTTCGACAGTCCACAGCAACGAATCGTTTCATTGTATCGCGCTTCATCAAACGCACTTCCAAGCAGAATATTTGCGCGCAACGTCGTGTTTTGAAGCCACGAAGCTTGAGGACTATATCCAAATCTTCCAGAAACCTTGATGCAACCATCGGTGGCAGACATATCGCCAATCAGCGCTGCAAGTAGCGATGACTTTCCTGAACCAACTTTTCCCACAATCATTGTGAGAGAACCAGTTTTGATTTCGAGGTTGATGTTGCGGAGAGTGAAGGGCCCATTTAAAGCTTCCATTTCAATGCTTTTCGTGTTCGAGGTTAAATCATCTGATTTCTTGAAGTGTTCTTCTTCTTCCACTTCGCATGCATGTTCTGAAGACCATTCGAAGGATGCGTTTTCAAATTGAACTGCATTTTCGGAACCGGCTGGCAGATCAATCAACCTATCCAAGTCCATTTCTTCTGCTGAGAGGAATTTTGCAAGCCTTTCCAGAGAAACAAGTGTGCTGAATGTCATTCTGCGACAACATGAATGATGAAAATCATATTCAACAGTTTGAAAAACTGAGGTGAACTAACCGCGCAACGACAGCAACAACTGCAATCGGCACTCTGATCAAATTGATGACACTCAACGTCGCAAACACGGTCGCAGCATCCACGTCGTTCCCCAAGCCGTGGTAAACCGAGAACACAAGCACGTTGGTGAACACTGGGACGCAATTCAGGGTCACGTTGTAAGTTGCCTCAATAATTTGCAGTCGCAAGTGTTGCGACACCTCATTATGTCTCAAAATACTCAATCGCTCGATGAAAGGGGTTTCCCACGCAAAAAACTTGACGATTTTGATTCCCTGAGCGAAGGTGACTTGATAAGTTTCCGTCCATTGCTTCGAAGACTCATAGTGCTCACATTTATCACTTCTCCTGTGACTTTAACGCGTTCGTCAGTGGCAGCCAATGCTTTATGTTCGATTGAATAGGACTTGGAGACGATTACGATTGAAATGACCGTGCTAAGTATTATGAAGCTCAATCCTGCAGCTCCTGCAGGACCAGCAAATGCGACGATAATTATACTGAGGGAAATCACTTCGAGTGGGACACACAGAAGGTCGGTTATATATTGCAGCATCCTCTGAATGCAATTTTTCAGTGAACTTTGTCAATTGTCGTGCGCAGATTGATTCACCTGAACGGAATTGCAGTCTGACGCGATAAGGTTCATTATAACTCCTGTTGGATACTGTGCGCGACCGTTTGTCCCAAGGCGAAATGCTTTTCGATACACCATCGAAAGCAGTCCGGCAAAAATGCTCATAGAAGCTGTTCAGTTGTTTAAGTTATGTGACGGAATTACCACGAGGTCACAGTGGGAATGACTCACCTCCTTTCATGACATATTGCGAGTTGTTCCAGCCAAGTGCCTGAATCATTTGCCCAACAAAAAGGGCGACGGCCATTCCATACGCCAACGGAGACTGAATCTCAGCCTTTAAAAGGGTCGAGAGAATGATTGGTGCGCAAATCTGCGCAACTGAGTGCATCGTATTCAGCAAGGCCGCAATGAAACTGGAAATTCGGGAAGTGATTGAAATATGAGACGTAAGCTTTCGAGTGAGAGGTGTTTTGAGCAACGCACATCTTCCGTCTCTCGGCATACAAAATGCCTTTCATGAGAGCCCATTTCAGCGCATTTTCTTTCAAGGAAAATTTGGAAGTGGGGCTGCTTGCCGCGTCTGTTGATTGATCGTTTTGTCAGTGAGCATCGCCAGAGAAATTCATACAGGAACTTACTCTCATCCTTGCCAGCTGCTCGTATCTTTTCAATGGCCCGAGTGTAGTACATGTTCGTTGCCGATTCGAGACGGTCAGTGGATACTCTGGCGCCGAACACGGGATGAAGCCTGTACACGTCTTCGAACTGCAGTGGTGTCTTTGCGGCTTCTTTCACGAACCCTGTCAGCCAGAACGCGCCAATGAACATGTACCATCTGCGCAAGAGAGCATGGAGGTTAGCGGTGCCTGTGGTTGCGCAGTTGTACTCAACGGCGCCGTCTCTTCCGGACTCGGTCTATCGCTGGTCTGTGTGGGTTTAGTCTGCATCGGCATTGTGCTCGGAACTTGATGATGTGAACTGACGCTGTTGGTAATTGGCGGCTTTATCCCATTTGTGGGTGGGTACAATTTTTCACAATCGAAGGTTGAATATCCGAGGCTGAGTTACTCATATTTGTCAGTCCGTTCCTATTGAGTGGACGCGACACTTCAAGCCGTTTCACCGAAACGCGCTGCAATCGAGAAAACATTGACAGTTGGTGCAGAAGAGCGAGCACCGCATCTCAATTTATTACCCCATAACTCCAAAAATCATCAACCTCCACTTTCATGAAAATGTATTGCCAAGCCAATCAAACCCCATGCAACCATGATACCAACCACAACAGGATCAATCAAAAGAATCCAGACCGTCCAGAAATCATCAGCAAATTATTCTGCACATCTCTATTCACAGCATCAGCGTTCGTGCAGAAGCCATCTTTCGAAGCAGTGCGGCATTTGATGCTCCAGTTTCATCAAGAAGCGATGAGAACATTGAGCTCGCGTCGCTTGCCAGTGCATGCGGTGTGTCAAACTGATGGCGGAACTTAATACAAGAGGATGAGTTGACAATCGTGAAAGGAGCCCACCTCAGCTAAGCGACCAGAATCCAGAACCAGGATTTTGTCATAGTCCATCAATGTGTTCAAACTGTCCCAGAATAAAGTGCAAAAGATGGCGATCAACTTCCAGACATGCGCAGCAACCTGTCGAAAATGTATCATTACCGGTGTGCGATACACAACACTGTGCAATCGGCAAAGTCCTCCCTCAACACCTTTTGAATGTACGTATCTGTTTCCATATCTACAGATGCAGTCGCCTGTTTTTAACTCACGTCAGTTAAAACGCGTCACAAACAGAAATTGCAGGAATCACGCTACCTCATCAATCAAAAGAATCTTGCTCTTCACAAGCAACGCACGGCCCAAGCAAAGCAGCTGCCTCTGACCAACAGACAAGTTGGTACCGCCTTCCGCGACTGGCGCGTCCAGCTTTGCAGGCAAGCTCGAGATATATTCGTGCAGAGAACATCGCTCCAACACTCCCCACAGCTCCGTGTCGGTGTGCTTCGAAAACGGGTCCAGATTCGATCGGATGGTCCCATCTAGAGCCAAATAACAAAATGAGTCTTCTGGTCAGACAAAGAGCGCAAATAGAGCAGATGCTCACCAAACAGAATCGGCGCTTGTGGAATGATTGACAGGTGCGAACGTAAGCAAGTTAAATCCATCGCTGAAATATCCATCCCATCCACCTCGATTGTTCCTTCCTCAAATTCAACCAATCGGAACAACGCTGTAATGATGCTCGATTTGCCCGCTCCAGTGCGCCCCACGACACCGACTTTTTGTCCACCAGCTATTTTGAAGCTGAGAGAGTGGAGAATCGGTTCGAGTTCGGGTCTGTATTTGATGGTCAGGTTGATGAATTCAAGAGATCCGGACTGTGGCCAGTCAGAGGGTGGATTAGATTTGTGCGGGATGTAGTTGGGACCGCCTTCGGGTTTCAGGTCGGTGATGTAGTGCGAAAGCCGCTCAACAGAGTTCCTGGAGGGATTGAAGACAGAAATTAGGCAAACGCGATGTCATCGCATGCTTTTTTCTTACATCCTAGCTTCAGTTTCGGCAGCCTGCGAAAATCAGATTGATGAATAAGCCAAGCAAGCACAAAGGCGAGAAGAACCAAAAAAAAAATACTCACATCGCGCAACCCAAAATTGAGCAAAAACATCAGCGACAAGGAATACGTCAGCGCCAATCCAAGCAAAGCAGTGTCGATTCTGAAAGCCACCCCAAACATTGCCATCAGACCAATGATGCAGGCAACAAACGTTTCTGCACGAGTCGAGACCCAGTTTTCAAGGCAACCCAAGATGTAGGATGGACGATTTGCCGCATCTTGAAGTGATTCTTGGACCGACACAAAATCTTTTGTGGCGCCGAAAGCGCGGATCGCCGAAATTCCAGCAAACGATTCGTTAATTTGTGAGTACAACGGAGATCGCGTGATCGCTTCGATTCGTTTCACTTCACGCAGAGATCTGGGGAGGTAAGGTGAGCATCGATTTTGAGATGACGTTTTGCGGGAGTGACTCACGCGCGGTAAAGCTTCAAGAAATACATATAGATTGGAATGACCGCGGCAATAACAATCATCATCCATGGAGACGCGTAGACAATCAGAATAAACGTGCCAAGAATATTCAACCCAAACTCAATAATGGTTGAAAACAACCGAGGTAACTGGCGATCGGCTGCAAAAAATAAAAGTCAAATTAACCAGTCCGTTAAGTTGGGGAGTGAAAAAAAAAAGGGAGCCTACTTTCGCGAAAGTCTTTTGAAAACCGAGAGATGATGCGTCCCACAGGATTTGTCTTTGCGATTTGTGCATGAAGTAATGTTTAGTCAACCCCCTCTCTTTAAATCTCATTTTTTTCACTCACCTCAAAGAATACCATCGGCACTTTCATGACAGCTGCCAATGCTTGTCTGTGTATATTTTTTCCAGCATAGAAACAGGCTCGGGCAAATGAGATTGTACCAATGGCTTGAAAAACAAACACTGAGCCTTATTGAAAACACGCCCTATTCAAAACAAGACTCACCAAACAGAATTCCTTGAACAATGGCCAAAAGTAACAAGCCAACCATGTAGTATAAGTCAGACTTGGCAAATCGATCGTCAACCCAAAAGGTCAACCAAACATCCCCAAACAACCTGGTTGCCTGCCACATTGAAAATAGCAGAAGCAGGAAAACAATGAAGGAAAGAGGCCCCGTATTTCTGAAACTATACAAAAAGATTAAAGATGGATCATCTCATGAGTCGTTGAAGTGATTGAAAACTTACTAAAACACATAGTACTTTAGTGCAACGCTTCCAACCTCGCGCTCTTCTTCTTCATTCAGATCGGTACCTTTCAGATCAAACTCTTTGAGATCGTCAATCGGAACTATTGCGGGAGTTTCTTTGATCGCATCATCCATCTTCAAAGCTTCCGCGTCGTCACTGGCATGTCCGTACTCTTGCATCAAATCAAAGAAGCCTCCGCGTGCATTCATGAGCTGGTTGAATGATCCTTGCTCAGAGATTTCTCCATTGTTCATGACGACGATGTGATCTGCCTGAGACGCAATGTGCAGTTGATGCGTCACCAACACAACTGTTTTGGATTCACACACGCTCAGAATACATTCATCTAAAATCTGCTTGCCAACGTGAGCGTCGACTGCTGCGAGAGGGTCATCCTGATGTTGTCAAACGACGCAGTCAACATCGCAATCAGAAGAATACACAATCAGAAACGTTACCATCAACATAATGTCCGCATTTGAATAAATGGCTCTGGCCAGATTCACTCGTGCAGCTTGTCCTCCAGACAGCGTGATACCCTTTTCACCAATATCGGACATGTCACCAAAAGGAAGAATCGCAAGATCTTTCGACAGTCCACAGCAACGAATCGTTTCATTGTATCGCGCTTCATCAAACGCACTTCCAAGCAGAATATTTGCGCGCAACGTCGTGTTTTGAAGCCACGAAGCTTGAGGACTATATCCAAATCTTCCAGAAACCTTGATGCAACCATCGGTGGCAGACATATCGCCAATCAGCGCTGCAAGTAGCGATGACTTTCCCGAACCAACTTTTCCCACAATCATTGTGAGAGAACCAGTTTTGATTTCGAGGTTGATGTTGCGGAGAGTGAAGGGCCCATTTAAAGCCTCCATTTCAATGCTTTTCGCGTTCGAGGTATCATCTGATTTCTTAAAGTCATTGTCGTCTTCGATTTCAATTGGCTTTTCTGAAGACCATTCGAAGGATGCGTTTTCAAATTGAACTGCATTTTCGGAACCGGCTGGCAGCTCGATCAACCTATCCATGTCCATTTCTTCGGCAGCAAAGAACTTGGCAAGCCGTTCCAGCGATGCGAGTGCGGTGAATAAACCTCTGTGAGACACGAAACATTATGAGGATGAAATTTCAAAATCATCAACACATTGATAGAAACTCACTGAGCAACCATCGCGACAATTGCAATCGGTAGTCGGATCAAGTTGATGACGCTCAGTGTCGCAAACACGGTTGCAGCATCCACATTATTCCCCAAGCCACGGTACACCGAGAATACGAGTACGTTCGTGAACGCAGGAACGCAGTTCAAAATCACAGAAAAGGATGCTTCAATCATTCGCAGTCGCAAGTGTTGCGCCAGCTCATTATCTCGCAAAATACTCAATCGCTCGATGAAAGGGGTTTCCCACGCAAAAAACTTGACGATTTTGATTCCCTGGCCGAAAAATATGACTTGTTAAGTTTGCGACAAAAAAAAAAGGCTTGAAACTTGCGGCACGCTCACATTTATCACTTCTCCTGTTACTTTGACGCGTTCGTCGGTTGCAGCTAACGCTTTATGCTCCACTGAGTACGACTTGGAGACGATTACGATGGAAATACCCGTGCAACATATCATGAAGCTCAATCCGGCAGCTCCAGCGGGACCGGCAAATACGATGATGATTATACTGAGCGAAAGGATTTCAAACGGGACACATATAATGTCTGTAATAAATTGTAGCATGGACTAATGAACAGTTTCGAATGGTTTAAGCGAAACTCCACGGTAGATGTATGAATTAAAGTCACCTGAATAGCTGTGCAGTCTGACGCGATAAGGTTCATAATAACTCCTGTTGGATACTGCGCGCGCCCCTTTGTCCCAAGTCGAAATGCCTTTCGATACACCATCGAAAGCAGTCCAGCAAAAATGCTCATGGAAGCTGTTCAGTTGTTAAAGTTATGTGACGGAATTACCACGAGGTAACAGTGGGAATGACTCACCTCCTTTCATGACATATTGCGAGTTGTTCCAGCCAAGTGCCTGAACCATCTGAACCAAAAAGAGGGCGACGGCCATTCCATACGCCAACGGAGACTGAATCTCAGCCTTTAAAAGGGTCGAGAGAATGATTGGTGCGCAAAGCTGGGCGCATAGATGCATTGCATGAAGCAGTGTTCCAATTATACTGGTAACGCTGAAGTGTTAGGGACAGAGTTCGGAAGAGAGTTCATTGAAGTGACTTGCATTTTTCGCCGTTCAGCATGCAAGATGCCCTTCAGAAGGGCCCACTTGAGGGCCGTTTCTTTTATCGTTAGACTGGCGGTGGGACTATTTGGTGCATCTGATGATGAGATGATCAGCCAACCTTTCATTGGTGACATTCTGAAAGTAAAGGACCAACTTTCATCCTTGCCAGCGGCTCGAATCTTTTCAATGGCCCGAGTGTAGTAAATGTTCATTGCAGATTCGAGACGGTCAGTGGATACTCTGGCGCCGAACACGGGATGAAGCCTGTACACGTCTTCGAACTGCAACGGTCTCTTTGCGGCTTCTTTCACGAAGCCAGTCAGCCAGAACGCGCCAATGAACATGTACCATCTGCGCAAGAGAGCATGGAGGTTAGCGGTGCCTGTGGTTGCGCAGTTGTACTCAACGGCGCCGTCTCTTCCGGACTCGGTCTGTCGCTGCTCTTTGCAGTCTCCTTCTTCTTCTTCTCGGACATGTCGCTTGAATTCAGGAGAAGGAGTGTGTTCAGGGTTGTTCTTTAAGCCGTTGTGGCTCAGCGCATACGACCGTCAATTAAACACATTAAATTTATTTATAATCTTTTGGATCGATTTACAGTCTGGTCTTTCTCTTTTCGTAAGCGTCAAAAAAGTTGCTCAGTCACGCATATTTGTCATCATTGTTAGTGCTTACATAAAGATTGTTCATGCATCCATCCATCCATCCATCCATCCATCCATCCATCCATCCATCCATCCATCCATCCATCCAGCGCGACTTGTTTGCAGAGAGACAGAGACAGAGACGGTGCTGGAGACACCGACTTGTCTGATTGTTGTGCACCCTCAATATGGAAGCAGTTGTTCCGCAGTGAGAGAGAGAACGCTTCGAGGAATGACGCCGAAGCAAGGAAATCCCTCGGCTGCGCAAGCCTTATTTCAAGTTACTCGCCAACATCTCGCAACGCTGTTTCTTAAACAACACAATTTTATCAAGGAGACAGTTTGTCAACATTTCCAAAACAAATAAAAAAAAAAAAAAAAAAAAAGAGACAGCCGCGGCCGAGATGGTTCAAACAAATCCGGACTATATAAGGAACATTTCAGAGAACGCGTTAAGCGAAAGTAAACCCGATCGAAAAGATGCGCGCATGTTCTCACAGAATCGTGTTCCGAACCTGGCGTATTTTCTTCCGGAACTTTACCCCATGATCGTGCGCTACCTGGACGGGATGTCTCTAATGCGGCTCAGCCACTGTGTTCCGTATCTGCGGCTCTTTGGGGACACATGCCGCCGACTAGGGATGCTCCTTGACATCAGAATCCAAGACATGTGGCCGACACTGAAACTGAACGCGTCCATGAACAAGAACAACCCGGAGCCATTCCGCAAGCGCGTTGAAGTCAAATTTCTATTGATGCGATACCTCAAATTCCTGAAAACGCACCACGCCAAAGTCTGTCTCGGCGGATACTCGAACGTGTGCATCAAGTTCATTGTTCCGCACCTGATCCAGCATAGACTCGCGGGCGACCGTCTCTGGGAAATCGAATCCATCGGAAGCCGCGGCCAGCGTTTTCTTTCTTGCGATGACATGTTTGAAACGGTTCTTCGGCTGCGTCCGCGCATTCAGGAGTTTGAAATGATACCGCACTGGAGCCCGGCAAAGGCGCAACGCGCATTCCAGATCATTCAGTCTGGCGTGTGCATCAGGGAGCTGCACGTGTATCTGGAGTTTTCTTCCTACTTGTGGCGGAGTGGACCCTTCTCGCTGGAAGAGGTTCTGCCACGCGCAACGGGCGTGGAAGCGCTGTGTTTCTACTTCCATCATCTGCCCGAATGGATGCCGACGTGTGCGCAACTGTTGGGACTGATTGGGCTTTTGAAGGGGACTGCTGTGCGTGTGGTTCAGTGGGGAGGTGTGAAGGCCGACGTTGGTGCATACAGCTCAGACATTGTTGGAGAAGGGTTGCGGTGTGCTGGATGGAAGTTGCGCGTGAGTGAGTCGGAAGAGGGTACTTTTCGCGTATGCCACTGGGTTAAAGTGCGGGACGCAAGTGAATGAACAAGTTAACGTTTAATTGACGCTCCTCTGCAACGTTTATTTGATGATGCGCCACATCCAGAATGGTTGGGGCATCCCCAAATGTCCACACAAATTTGAACAACCAAAAAAGAAGAAATGACAGGCGGAGGTCGAATCGTGAGCATGCTCCCTTCTGCGAGCGAAATGGTTTGCCTCGTCGGAGGTGAAGAGTACCTCGTAGGACGCTCGCATGAGGTCAGCAACAGTGCATTGAATGTTGCGGAGGAAGCAAACTGAAAACCTCACACAGGATGACTACCCAGCGTCCATCACCAAACTGCCCATTGTTACCGGCCAGAACACAGTGTTTACATCTTCTGCCGACGTTGATCGACAGGTGTCCGAGTCGCTCGCGCAGGGAGATGCCCTTTACACCATTGATGCCGAACTGCTCCAACAACTGAAACCGTCCGTGATCGTGACCCAGGATCTATGTCATGTACGTGTTTATAAGGGCTCAAGTTTAACACCATTGACCTGAAAAAACTCGCGGATTGCGCCTTTTCACAGGTCTGTGCTATCGACCTCCAAACTGTCGAACGCATTGCCAACCGCATGAACCCGAAACCCAAAATCATTACCCTCAACCCAATGACATTCAAGGACGTGATCGAAGACATTCTCCGTGTTGGTACCGAACTCGGCTTTGCCGAAAATGCGGAAGCGGCAGTCAAGGCACTCAACAATCGCGTTGAAGCGGCCTCCTCCATTGCATCCCACCTGCTTGAAACTGTGAATAAGGGTGTACGCCCACGCGTCCTGTTTGTCGAATGGACTGACCCAGTGTACCCGGGTGGACACTGGACCCCACAGCTGATCCATATGGCTGGTGCCACACAACCAATCAAACCTGCCACCGAACTCGTCGGTGCCGGTCCCTCTGCACGCGTCACGAACGAAGCGTGTGTTGAGAGTGATCCAGAAATCATCATCATCTCCCCATGTGGGTTAAAGATGCCAGAGGCCACACGAGAGGCGGATTTAATTCGGGATTTGCCGTGGTTTAAGCAAATGTGCAAGCCTGGGGTGCGTGTTGCGATTGTGGATGGGAATGAAATGTTTAATCGTCCTGGTCCAAGACTTGTGGATGCGCTCGAGTTTCTTGTTGGGTACATTTGGAACAGAGAGGACCTGATTCCCAAGGGCTTCCCGTACGCAAAGTACATTGAATAAATATAACGGGCCTCTATTCTTTGAAACTGATCCGTTACAGGTTGGTTCCCCTCAGAAATTATGAAGGAGATCAGAGCGAGGCGTGAATCAGGAATTTAACCAACAGAAATGACGCTCCTCCGAATGTGTTTGACATCCAGGCGACTTATGCTGCCCAATGCATCACTTGCACCATCCCTTCAAGCGATCGTCCGATCTCAGTCGGCGCCTGCCTCGCTGCTCCCCATGGCCTCTTCACATAGACACCATCTTAGCTCAACTTCACAAGCACCTGCATCACCCCAGCCATCACCGCAACTTCCATCTCAACCTATCGCAATTGTTTCAAAGAAACCGCCCTCTCGACTACCTCGGAAGGCTGCGCTTATCCTCGTAAACTACTTGATTTTGACGCATGGATGCCACCCGCTAACTTGAATGCCTGTTCTTTTCACAGACACCATCCGCTGTAACACGGTTGAAGCAACTGTATTCGGATCCAAACAATCCACAACTGCTCAAGGTAATGTTTTGAATTGAAATGTTTGCTTCCACAATTCCAAAAAAAAACAACTAAACTTGCCCCTTTCCCTCGATTTCAGGTGGGCACACGAAAGAAGGGCTGCTCTGGACAAACATATAACCTCGAATACGTGACAACAACTCCCGGGAAAATGGATGAAATCGTGGAACAGGATGGCGTGAAAGTGCTGATTGAATCCAAGGCGCTCTTTTCGCTGATTGGGTCCGAGATGGATTTTGTTGAAGACGATTTGAGCAGCACGTTTGTTTTTAATAATCCGAATGTGAAGGAGATGTGTGGGTGTGGACAGAGTTTCATGGTCTGAGTGTTTTTGTTTTTTTTCCCCTTTGAGCGCGTGAGGGTGGGTGTGCATGGGTTGGGGTTGCTATTGTCTGGTTTTCGTTTGAACGAGTGGACGTTACGCTTTGGCCTAAGCTGCAATAAAAATGTCTGTATAGTGTAAAAATATCGCATACCAGTTTCAAGTCGGGCACTTTTTCTTGTGCTTTTTTTTCCTTTCTTTTTTTTGCTTTTTCGACCCAAAAAGAAAAATCTCAAAACAAACACATGTCGGGCCTGCAAAAGTACGTCTCCATCCCACGCCCGCCCCATCTGCTGTCCGAAGCTTCAAATCTCATCACCGCATTCGCACACACCCGATAATCATCCGCTCCATTTCTCTGTGTTCAACGTTCCCAAAACTTACGCTCTCGCCTACCCGCAGTAAAGTCTGATTGCCAAAGACCCGTTTGCCGACATTGGCGACGGAGACGATATCGGTGACGTTCAGCAAGGATACATCCGTGAGTGCTCCTGTTGCTTCCCCCCTTCCCACCTTCTTCCCCTTCGCAAGAAAAGAAAAAGAGAGAGTTGATGACTCACTTAAATACACACTGAAAATCCTGAGTGGCTTGTGCTGGGACTTTCGTTTTGAGAGTCTCCCCACGCTGATTTCTAAATAGTCATAGTTACACTGATCTCTCTTCCCTTCCATCCTCGACCCCGCCTGTCTACATCCTTCCTTTTCAATATACTCATTCACCTTCATCTTTTTAACAGATGTCCGTATTCAACAACGTAACGGCCGCAAAACGCTGACAACTGTCCAAGGTCTCGCAGCCGAGATTGACCCCAAAAAGGTGCTCAAGGCGTTCAAGAAGCAGTTTGCCTGCAATGGCAATATTATTGAAGACGAGGAGCACGGAGAGTGTATCCAGTTGCAAGGAGACCAGCGAACAAAGGTGCTGCAGTTTTTAACGGAACAAGAAATCTCAAGCAAGGAAAAGATCAAGATTCACGGTTTCTGAATCTCCAAAAAAAATAATAAAAAACGAATCATGTTCACTCGCGATCAGTTGGCTGGTCGTCCTGTTTCGCAATAATCACCACAATTTCTCCTGCCCACATTGCACGTTCAATACAAATTTCAGAAGCGCAACAGAGGACGCATGTACGTCCAAACCAATAAAATAGGTGCATAGAACAAGCGGCATAAGGAATAAAACAAGCAACGGTCAAAACTATGCACTTTAATGCCCATATCCCCTCCATGCGTCTGAAAAATAGCTTGTTATCAGTCTTCCGGATAACCCCTCAACAAAACCTCCTCCCAACCACGGTAAATCTCTCTCCGCAATTCCGCATAGAATTTAGGCCCAGTTTTCCTCACATTTTTAGAATCCAATTTTTCACGAGTGGTATTACTCAAAACATGCAGTTCTTTGTAACTGTCAAAGTAGTAAATGTACGGTTTGAATTTCGGCAGGTAAAAGTCCATGTAAGCGGCCCATTCAATGTTGTAGACTTGTGTTGCACTTGAGGTTTTGTTTTTGGCAAAGACGCTCAGGATTGTGGGGTTGAAGATGAAGACGGCGTGAAGACCGGCCTGTGTATTTTTTTTGTGTTTTTTGTTCAGTTGTTTTTGCCAGCGTAAAGACACACGTTTTTTTCTTACCTGACTCAACTCCATCAAAAAACGTGGTGTAGGAAAAAGCAACGGAACACCCGCAGCAATGTTTTCATAAAATTTGATGGTACTATACTGATAGGGTATATCAATGAATCCTTTGAATTGGAGGAGGTTTTGTGGACCGCCGTAGTGATGGCCGAATGGAATCAGGGCCATGGGAATGTTTTCTTCTTCACGCAGGTATCCGTATACGTTTGATTTGTGCCATTGGGCGGCAAGGACGTTTGGGTCGGGAGTTGGCTGTGCACGCGCGCGTGAAGGAGAGATTTTTTTTTAGGGTTCAAATGCGTAAGTTCAACAATATTGCAAAAAAAAATAAATTGGCGCGCGTACCAAATCCGTTGGATACGCATACACGTCACTCAAACCAAGCGGCCTCAAAACTCGAACCTCCGGCACAGTCATATTCAGCGTAAACTCAAAATACTTTGCATCCGCCAAATTGTTTGCAACCCACAACAACCTTCCTTTAAAAATTGTTCGGGACATGGTAACCAGTTTCTGCAACATTCGATAATATTCTTCAAGGTCGGGTCCTGGTTCAATGTCCCAGTCGAAGCGGTTTGTCATTTCAACAATGATGCGTGCGGATTGACAGCGGCGGGCGGGGTTGTCTTCGAGGAGTGAGAGGAGGACGGCGCGTGCGTGTGGGACGGTGTCGCCGAGGATGACGAGGTCGTAGCGGGCGCAGATGTAGTCGACGTGGCCCGAGTCAATGACGGCGCGTGCGTATGTGTGCGTCATTCCTATGTGGATATGCACAGGTTTCAATAAAAATAAAAACAGGATAATTTTTATGTTTTACCGTAGCCTGAAATCTGGTCTGGACTGAAAATGTCGAGGACAAGTGACTTGTGGTTAAAGTGACGGAACACGTGCATCATGTTGCGCTCGCTGCCACCGTGAGTGTTGTAGTACACTGCGCGCAGTCGGGCTTTTTTGCCTGGGCCTGCACAAATTGAGTGGTTTTTGATTAATCAATCAAAAATGACAGGAACCCCAACCCAACCCAACACAACACAACACATGGCTGGCGACAAAAGACAACACAGAGACTGAGACAAGAAATAAAGAACAAGGTCTTTACCAAGGTCATTCCAGCCCTTCCGAATCACACACCACTCGGACGGTCGATTGCACGCTGGCCGTCCGTTCACTCCAGGACCCCAGTTGATCCGTGCCTCGCCAGAGTTGTAGTCGTCATCGTATTGTGGGGGCAGTGAAAGTGATGGCTGCTGTTGCTGCTGTTGCTGTTGCTGTGCCCGTCTGTACCCATTTGAGTTTGACAGCACAAGGAGGCACAGAAAAAACACAAGCAACACGATTGCCCCGTTGTTGCCTCCAAACCGACGGCTCTTGAGTCGATGTACTATAGCAAAGTAAGCTGGCTGCACAGACTCGAGGATCGAATGGAATGTGGATGCGAAGCGGACTTTGCTGCTTGTCAAAAAGTCCGAGGATGTGTCCTTTGACAGGCTTTCTTCATCCACCGTCGTCGGCGTCGTCGTCGCTCTAAAGAAGCTGCTGACATTCGTGGTGGTGGCGGATATACTGCTCTCGGGTCTTTGCAGAAGAAGAAGGTCGTGTGTTGCGCTGTTGCGTCGTGAGTGAAGCCCGTCTCGCTCTTTGCCCATCTCCCTTCCCAAAAAACACAAAAAAGTTTGTTTGACTCTACTGTTTTTGGCCGCTGAAATTTCTTTCCATCCGTTTTATACTCAACACAACAACAACAACATCATCACACACAAGTTTTTCTATATTCAAAATCTCTATACTGTTATTCACAAGGTTGTTTTAAAAACAAAAGAAAAAAGGGAAAAAAGGGAAAAAATCAAGCAAAAGGAACGTCAAACAGAAACAGAAAAAAACAGTAGCATATGATCATTACACAAATAATAATCACAGCTGCATCATAATATTCGCTCCCTCCCCATTCATCTTGTATGCGTATCCCATATCTCTAAACAATTCCAGCCACCCGCCAAGAATCTCTTCACGGTACTTTGCATAAAACAATGGACCTTCCACTCGAACATTCTTGGAATCTAATTCGGCGGCAGACATACCGCTCATATTCTTGAGTTGCTCGTAGCTGTCAACGTAGTATAGGAACGGCGCAAATTCGGGAGCGTAGTAGTCCATGTATGCGCTCCATGCCGGGAATTCGGCAACTTGTTTGAAGGGAAGCATGTCAGGGCTTACAGGAAAGTTTTGAAGAATGTATGGATTGAGCATTTTGTGGATTCCAGTCTGGATCAAAAAAGTAAAAAAAATGAATGTCGAATCAGCATTGTATGTACTCCATCATCTCTCTCGAACGCAAATCCTCACATCGTAGAGTTCCTCTAAAAAGCGTGGAGTTGGGATAATCATTGGGATTCCAAATGCAATATTTTCGTATAGTTTCATTGTGCTGTATTCGTATGGCATGTCGATGAATGCCTTGAATCGAAGCAGGTTCTTGGGACCGCCGTACTTGTGTCCGAACGGAAACACGGCAATTGGGATGTTGTACTTTCTTTTCAAGACTGAGTAGACTGTTGAATAGTGTTGGCGTGCGGCAAACAGATTTGTGCTGGGTTCAGGCTGTTATTTTTTTGGAAGATTAATAAATAATAAATAAAATGTGTGTAACATGAACGTCATCCATCCATCCACACATCCACACATCCATCCACAGCAGCAGCAGCAGCAGCATTTCATTCGACAGAATAAATAAAAAAAGAATGGCATCTTACCAAATCCAACGGGTACGGATACTCGGGAGCAACTCCCAAAGGCCGCAACACTCTCACAGCAGGCATACTCACTCCAACCTTGTGCTCCAAGAACGCCTTCTCTACATTGTTGTTTGCAACCCAAAAGAGCTTGTCTTTGAGTGTCGTCTTGCTCAACTGCACCAACGCACTGATGGTGTTGTAATACGCTGCCTTATCAGACACATCCCAGTCGAAACGGTTCGTCATTTCAACAACAATCTTGCTGCGGCATTGCTTCATTGTATCCTTTTCCAGTAACGATTCAAGCAACGCACGGCCATGCGGGATAGTGTCGCCAATCACAATGATATCGTATCTGCTGCAGACAAAATCGACATGGCCGGATTCGATCAAATAGCGGGCACGAGATGCTGACATTCCGTAGCCAGCGACTTGTTTGGGATTGAATAGATCGACTTTGACACCCAGACTGCGCATGACGCCGCGCATGTTTTGATTGCACCCGCCATGCGTGTTGTAGTAAAGAACGGTTGGGTGAACTGGCATTGCTATAGCCTCGACAGAGTCGTCAGGGATAATCACACCTATCAGAAGAAGAAAAGAGAGCAAGATGATGAGAACAAACAAATAAAAGCTGAGACGGCAACAGCAAAAAAATTGGCAAGACACAACTGCAACTCACAGCTGCTTGAATTGTGGTGACAGACAGGTCTGGCGGTTGTAAGAAGCACTAGAGCCAGAACAAGGGCAGCACATGCGGTTAAAAGCAACTGTTGTATGCGCACCCTTCGTCCACCCACTGCAACAAGGTGGGCAGCGATCGAGACGGCAAAAGGAACCGAGGATGACGACGCAGAGGAGGACAAGGAAGGCAACAAGGTGGGAGCAGTGCGCATTTTGGATGGAATGGATGCGTATAGCCGGTATGCGGCCATAAGAGACCATGGTGAGAGTGTCCACTGACTGCTGTTTGGAGGAGGTGTCTGAGACTGCTGGGGCTGAGCGTGAGAATGTGTGTGGGAGTGTGGATGCAGAGGAGCATATGATGATGAGGATGAAGAAGAAGAAGAAGTCGAAGGGTATCCGTATGTTGGGTTGGTGGCAAGAAGACCCTCCTCGATGGCCATCTCCTGCTCTGCAGTGTACATGCTGCCTCTGCGCACAGGAGCGAGTGGTCGAGCGGGCATCTTGTTCTTGGTCCTCGCCCAATCTGCTGTGCTCATGGCTTCTGAGGGGGAAGTGGGATACAAGAGTTGTTGATGTGATTTGACAAAGATCCCACTTTGAGCGTAAATTTGGATTTATTTGAGTGAAAAATTGAGATTATTATTCCCACAATTTTTCATGTTGTTTTTTATTCCAAGATGGGCCAACCCGACCTTCCTTGTATTGCTTCTTTTATTTATCTTTTTTATTCATCTTTTTATTTCTTTTTCTTTTATTTATCTTTTTTATTTATCTTTTTGTTTATTTTCTTTTATTTATCGCATCGCAGTGCATCGATCGCAGTGTCAGTTCCTCAGTTTGGAAGAAAGACTGTCCTGTCGTTGTCGTTGTCGTTGTCGTTGTCGTCGTGGCCAGGGACAGACTGAAATAAATTGAATGCCATTTTTAAATTAAAAAACGCCTTGACAAAACAATTTTCATGTGCTTTTATTTACTCAATTCCAAAAACATTTTTGTCTGTCTGTCTGTCTGTCTTTCTGACACGCATGCACGCACTCTTTTTAACTTATAAACTATTTTACACACTTCCCCCTTCGTTAAACCCCCCCCCCCCCCCCAAACAAAACAAACAAACAACAACAACAACAACAATGACCACAACCTCCAGATCCCCACATCACCCACCACCACCACCACCACCACCAAGCATCGGTTTGCTCTCATTTCTGCTTCTCAAACTCAACCCGTCCAGCACCACCAGCTTGCACTTGCACGTCCTGCTATCCCATGTCTCGGAACATGCCCACCCAACCCTCAAGTATCTCATCCCGGTATGCATTGTAAAACTTTGGACCCTCTTCTGCCACATTCTTCCAATCAAGCTCTGCCCCCGTGTAAAGCTTTGCAATTCAACAAACGAATCTATCAAAAAAACTTCATCAGTCATCAGTGTCTTGCCCAACCACCAAAAAAAAAAAAGACCTTTTTTTACCGAAATAATAAACATGCGGAGCAAACAGCGGATCGTAATAGTCCATATACGCGCTCCGCGCGGGGAAGCCTGGAGCCGTTTTGACTTTCATATCGGGTGCACTTGGGAAACGCTTCAGCAGATATGCAGGCAGTGTGTATATCCCAATCAAACCGGTTCGTCATCTCAACCATAACAACACTACGACACTGCTTTGCAGGCGACCATTCCAGTAATGACTGCATCAATGCCCGTCCATGCGGGATCGTATCCCCAATCACGACAACATCGTATGCCTCACAGATATGAGACACGTGTCCCATGGTGATGAGTTTGGCTGCGTGTTTGCCAGACATTCCGTACCCTGTAACTTGTTTCGGGTTGAAGATGCTCATGTCCAGGTTTAATGCTTTCATGATTCCCTTCATGTTGACATTTGTTCCGCCGTGTGTGTTGTAGTAGAGGACTGCCGGGTTATTGCCGGTTGTGAGTCTCGTGTTTGTAATGGTTGGTGTTGTGCCTTTTGAAGATTTGTTGGATTGAGTCTGAGGCAATATATGCAACGGTAATTTTGCCTGGAAGCGAGATGCTCAAGTTCAGCAAGAAACGTGGGGACAACGCCAAAACTAAACAAGCGATGCAGCTTCTCTCACATGCTGTCGAATGCGCGTTGCACACCTCGGTTCCGGAATTTGCATCTGTCCTTGTCCCAGCGTCGTTCTGTCCCGACCAAGACTCAGTAAAAAGACGAGAAGGACCGTGACTGATCCCGCGAGAATGATCACAAGAACGCGCGGCCGCTTTGGCAGCTTCATAAGAGCGTCGGGAATTGGCAGCATTTCAGTCTGCAAATAAATTTGCAACATCAAAGGTTTTATCGAGGGGCAAAATCTCTCACGTCCATGGCAGCGGCACATATATTTACTTTTTTTCTATTCTCTCTCTATCACTCACATCATCACCATATCCCACTGCTGAACAACCTCCTCCTCACTGCAGTCCCACACAACAGCCCGTCCATAATCTTCCACAAGCATGAACCCGCGCTCATTCAACACAACACCATCCGCACGAATCTCCCACTGCTGCTGCAAAGCCATATTCCCTTCACTTATACTCCCCGTGCCAATCGCTCCACCACCCGCCGCCGCCACAACAGCAACCCGTTTCGCAAGCACAACCGTTCCCCCATTCACCCACTCTCCCACCCTCACATCCACAGCCAAATTCGACGGTGTCACAAGACATCCGCATTCATCCATCCGCAGCAGTAACGGCTGTTCGCTCGATTTATTCACAGCGTTCAATGCTACCACGAGGATTGGGCTGTCGTGTGTCACCATGGATGTGAGGCCCATTTCGACTCCCAGGACGTTTCCATTCGCGCGTGAGCGGAGGTAAAAGTATTGTTGGTCCGTGGGTTGGGTTGTAGGCAGAGGTTGGGGGGTGGATCCGGTGGAGAGGATGGATGGGTTTGGGTTGTTGTTGTTCATACCATTGTAGTTGTTGAAACTGCCGTGGAATGAGGATGCCAATGAGTGGGCGGTGGATGAGCGTGAGTTTGTGAACGAGTTTTGTTTGTTGTAGACGGGGAGACTGCTGCTATTGCTGCCGCCACCGTTGTTGTTGTTTGCATTGCTGCTAGTGGTGCTGATCATGCTGAGTGTGTTCATGTAATTGCTGTTTCCCTGGAATGACGAAGGTTTCGATGAAAGAGGTGGTGGAAGTGGTGGGGGAACTCCAGCTGCGAAAGACAAGGAAGAAGATGAAATGGAGGATTTCGCTGGTATCGGTGAAAATGTAAGCATCGGGCGAGAATGGATTGGAGGAGGTGTGGCAGGCACGGCTGAAGCTTTCACAATCACTCTTGAAAAATAATGTCAAAACTTGCGCTTGCAACTGTTGCGTTGTAAAAAAAGTAACAAATTCAGAGGCAACTTACTTTGCTTCTGTGAATTCTGTTGGAAAGATTCCTGTTTTTCCGCTAAGAGTGCCCGTCATCCAATTGTCGTCGACTGCCAGAAAAGATGTGGGATTTTTTTTGAGAAGATGAGTTCGTAATCCATCGCGAGTTCCCTAGGGCTGCACAAAAAGACGCCTGCCCCGCGCGGGGAAACGCAAAAATGTCAAAAGAAATATACAAAACCTTCAGCGACAACTTCAATCAGATCCCCAACGCGAAAAGCCAAGTCCCCATCAACGCCACTCTGAACCCCATTTAAATTCTGATCAGCGAAAGCAAAAACTTGGATTCAACTAAAGAATTACGGCACCTGAAAGTCTTTGATCGCAATCCTGATCGGGTTCTGTACCGTAACGGACGATTTGCGAGAAACCGCCATATTGGGTGTTATAGAATCGCGAGCAGAAGACAGGCTCAGATGGATCGATGTTGATGATGGTTGGATTGCAGGAGTGGATGGGACGCTGGTTGATGAGCTTTGGTGAGCTGCTACTGAGGGGTGGGGGAGCTGTAGGATAATGTTCGCATGCTGCGAGGGGTCAATCCATTGGAAGTGAAGGAGCACTGTGAGAATTAAGTTGTGAGTGGTTTCAACTTCCGAGATCCAACAGCTTTTTAGGTTTGCCTTGAAAGGGTACGTACCATCGATTTGCGCAAAGATGGTCTTGACGAGGTGGTCACGGAAATGGAGATCCATTTTATTTTTTGTAATTTTATGTGCGTCATTCTGGAACAAACTTCTTTCTTCCCAAAGTGCCAAGTTTGCTTTCTTCCACACCGACATTGTCCCATGCCCCACTGCCTACCAGCCGCTCGCTCATGCACAGAACCCACCTGCGGGATCAAGCGCGTGCATGCTCCGTTCAAATTTGACTGGGACAAATCCAGTTCATTTGGTTGCACCCGAGCCATGTACGGAAACCATCTTGTCATGACAGATCCAGCGGCAAAACACATCGTAGAAACAACTGCATTGAGCTCTTGTAGGGAAAAAGTGCAAAAATCTGCTCCTCATCGGGGAATTGAACCCCGGTCGCCGCCGTGAAAGGGCGGAATCTTAACCACTAGACGAATGAGGACGCTGATCTTTCAAAATTTATATACACTATGTCGTAATTGATGATGGTCACACGCATATGGGCTGAAATGGAGGAGGGAAGACAGGTTAAATATAATTACAGCCAAGTTGCAGATGCGTGAAAAGCGTGAAGCTGTGTCGGAACCCTTTTCATGCGCACTGCTTGGTGTGGTGGTTGACAAGTCCATGAGTTGTGCATAGACAGTTGGCTGAAAGATTTGGTTGGCAGCCAGGACCAAAGGAAATTATTAAGTAAAGCAGAAACAAGTAGGATGGAATGCTGACTGCTGTTATTTTTGATGGGACAATACGTGAGGTTGTGGATTACCTTGTTTGATGTAAATCCTGAAAATCTCCAATTACAAATCAATTTTATGCACATAAAATGGGTTCAGTTATGGAGAAACCAGCGCACTGCTGCGCCTATCCCACAACTCAGACCCATAACTTAACGCAATAAAGGTGCATCACGCGAAAAAGGCTAAGTCCCGCCTCGACATGAGCCAGTTCCAGGTAGTTTGGAGGGGGGCTCATCTGCGGCGGCATGGGCCGCAACCTCTGCGAGCTGGCTGTAGCGTAGTGCGGACACGTCACTCCGCCAGCCGCCGGCGGCACGGACTGTGGCTAGGTTGGAGGTGTCCAGGGCAGCAGCCACTGCACCGCTGACCCCAGAAGCTGTAGAGGGGCCCGCCTTCGAAGACGCCCAGAGTGCGGAGCAGAAACTGGAACCCCGCAGTGGCAGCTGCAGTGTCTGCATGCAGGCTGGCATTGAGGGAGGCGCTGAGCTTTGGGAAGATGTAACCCATTTGCAAACTTGCATGTATAGCTGGAGGTTCCTGATATAGCGCACGTCCTGGATCACGAAATGCTCCGGTTTGTTCCAGGATGCGGTTTTCCCTGTGAGGAGGGTCCAGACCATGCCCTGTCAGTCAGGGAGCCAGGCCAGCTGTCGGTACAAATGGTGGTGGTACGCTGTACGAGGGTTTGTGACTTGAGGACTAGGTGCTACAACGATGATTTTGGTCTAAGAAGATGTTTATTTGCCTTGTGGAAGCTCTACCATTTATACCCTTTGGAATAGAACATGAAAGAATCACTCATGGGTGGAA